>JAKSZT010054489.1:16054607-16258947 GCA_026826555.1 Tolypeutes matacus
AGAGAGAGAGAGAGAGAGAGAGAGAGAGAGAGAGAGAGAGAGAGAGAAGAGAGGCCAGCAGGATGGATGTCTTAGTCTTTTGTAACCTTACCATGGAAGTGACATTTCATTACTTTTACTCTATTTTTTTTGTTAGAAGCAAGTCACTAGATCCAACCCATAAAGTCGAGGAGATGACACAAGGATGTGGACAGCAGGAGGTGGCAATCCTCGGAAGTCATGCCTACCATCCACACGAGCCCTACTAAAGCAAATCTCATGAAGAGCAAGTGCCCTGTCCTTAATCTCTGCCAATCATTTCTTGTGCCTGGCCATGAGTTTGCCCAGCTGTTTTATGTCTGTGTGTCTTTACATAGCCTATTATCCTCTTGGGATGCTCCATTCTTCTTCGCCTGGACAATTCCTACATCTTCCACAAGTCCCAGTCTTTTGTCACCTCCTCCATGAAATCTTCTTTAAATCTAAAGGATTTTAGTCTTTTTCTCCTCAGTGCTCCCAGTTGGCTTTGCACACAGAGTCAGGTTGTTACTTGTAACATTTCATTAAACTTATGTATCAACCTATGTGTTTTTCCTCCTAGATTGTTTCGTTCTTGAGGGTGAAGATTATTGTTTTAATTATTCTTTTATCCTCAGGGCTTTGCTTAAAGTAAATGATGCTTTTCTGTGTGTGGCTAGATAATAGTAGGTGGCTGATAATTACACTACATTTTTATTCTTTTATGCATTAGTTCATAAAAATTCACTGAGCACCTGCTATGTGCCCCTTGCTAGTTCTCAGAAAGCCCTTGCAAGGCAGGCATTGTTTCTCTTCAAGATTTGGAAATTGAAGCTTAAAAGATGTTAATCAACTTTCCTGAGTCCCTGCCTCCCTGGCCATTAAACACAGTTCTGGTCAATGGCATGTACTTGGAAGTCTGATGGTGGGGATTCCAGGAAAACATTTGCTTTCCTGATTAAAATTGAACTACCTCATCTGCATATTGGCTTTTCATCATTGTCTTTCTCCTTCCTTTCTGCTTAGAATCTGGAGGCAATGCCTAGAAGTTCAACAGCCATCTTGCAACCATAAAGTCACAAGCATGAGTATGAAACCAAGTACCACGTAGGATGGAGGAGAAATCAGAGAGAAGAACCTGAGATCTCAATGATACCTGTGAACAGCTGCACTGGCCCTGTGTTGCCCTTCCTGGCCTCTTAGTTATGTGAGTAAAATTAATCCCTGTTTGTTTAAGCCAGTGTTAGAACAACTTTTTATTATTTTATTTTTACAAGAAAATCAATTCCTAACCATATTGCCACTAAATGATGGAGATGGGATTTAAATTTGCATCTCCCTGACTCTCCATATCATTTCTATTTTGTCATACCACCTTTTCTTTTCATAGTCCCTGATTCAAGTTTATTCAACATGAGCTGAAGAAAAACTACACGTGGATACTCAGAGAGGGAGGGGTGGCACAGGGTGGTGCCATCTAGATGGGAGAAGAGAAGAGACTTTAGTGTCATTGGTGAAGGTGAGTCACAAGCACATTTGCTCTCTCACCCTCTTCCCTTCCCCTTTACAATGTGTTCAGTCAGAAAAGCCATTGAACTCCTTTCCTTACTCTTTGGCACAGAGGTTGGCATTCCATCACATCGTAGTTGGCAAAGGTAAAAGTATAGGGACATGTGGAAGAGGGAGGTCAAGTGGCATCTGGTCAAGAAAAGTACCACTGATGGATGCCAGGTGGTGGAGTCAACCTGAGATGGACAGGTCACCAGTAGGTTGCTTTTTATACTGTCATTAATTTCAAGCCTTGGGGATATACTTGACAGTAGCTCCTCCATCCTTCACCAGGATGCCGTGCTCCTGTCAGGAAGGCCCATGGGCAGAGCTAATAATCAGACAAGCACTACCAGTACCAGTGTGTTGGGCCACCAGAGGGCTTTTGATATAATTAACTTTACCTTGTGTCTGAATCATAGTGAAAGAGCTTTGGTATCCATCAGAGCCTTGGCTGACTTCATTTCTTTCCCTTCAAAAACATGAATTTCCTCTGAGTTGCTCTTGGCAGGACAAGGAGTAGTTCTCAGCTTCTTTCCCATCACCTAAATCTTTTCTCTTCTGCACAGAGAGAACTAGGTGGCACTCTCTTTAGATGACCTTGACCATAAGATGACAAAAATGAAGCGCATTTAAGATTTTTCCTCAAACCTTTTCACACTTTATGTGTACATTATTTATGGAAGTATTCAGAGAATACTCAAGAAAATGTATAAATACTAACCCACATTTTATACACCAAAAAACCTCAGTTATAAGGGCTTTCTTGAATGGTGTTCACAACTAGTTTTCCTCTAGTACATTCTTCCTCGATATAAGTCTGCCTTAGGTTCTCACCAAATTGCTTTTATTTGATAATTCCACATGTGACGAAAAATAGCAGAGTAAGAGTTATATTATTAAACTAACTTGTGCCAACCAGGGAGACTGAGGCAAGCCTGGAAAACTGAAATGATAAGCTTGCATTAAAGAATAAGGAATATCTGAGAGAGAATTTGGCCTGAGGGAAGAGACAGAGAAAAAGTTTGGTTGGATGACAAAGCCTTGGACAGTAGAGGGGAAGGACAATCTTAAACACAGCATGGTGTCCATATTCTGCGTTTTTTCCCCCAAGCCCCACCTTTAAGAAATCAGGATTGATTCCTGTGAAGGTAAGGGATAGTGAAATTCTTTTGCTTCTAATGGGAAGAATGGATTCACCCAAGACCATGTTTTGCCTCTATCAACAAAGGATAACCTAAAGCGTGATATTCTTCATTCTACTGTAATAGCCCATCATGGAGCTTTTGTACCTTCATATC
This sequence comes from Tolypeutes matacus, assembly GCA_026826555.1. Lineage (NCBI taxonomy): Eukaryota > Metazoa > Chordata > Mammalia > Cingulata > Chlamyphoridae > Tolypeutes > Tolypeutes matacus. The sequence goes on from JAKSZT010054489.1 coordinate 16,057,454, forward strand.
TGAAGTTCTTCAGCAAATTATATATATATATATATAAATCTTGTGAAAAAATATGTATATATTTGCCTCACTTTCAAGCTATTTTTCTGTCTCTTTCTCAGAATGGCAAATCCCTGGATATCAGGGACTGGCTAGATTTTCTGTCATCAGAAGCCCTGTGTTCAGACATCACTGGTGGCAAATACTGTGTGATCTTGGACATCTATGTTTGTTCATGTGCAAAATAAGGGTGATAAAGTCCCTCTCAATGGTGTGTGAGGATTATGTGTGAGAATGTTTGTGAGAGTCCTCTGTAAAGAATAATAAAACACTTTACAAATGTAAGGACTTAATATTGTTATAATTGTTATTCATCATTGTATCCTTCACCGACCTTACCACTGAGCCATATATCTCAGTAAGAGCTCAGTACTTGAGGCTGAAAAGAATAGTGAACACTCAATAAGGAAGCATAGATTTAAGTGTTGTAGATATTTATTACCAGTGATTTTTATTGCAGAATACTAACTAGTCTGTGGTCTTTTAGACAGATGAGAGTTTTTGGACTCTTCAGTGAGTACTGACCATGGTCACCAGGGTCATAGCAGCAGAAGAGTGGGTGACAGAGTTGGGGAGCTGGAGATAAAACTTGCTCCATTAATGATGGCTGTTAAACCTAATGGTCTGTTTCTGTTGATTCAAATCCAGATATTTTTTTCAGATTCATTCTTTGGAATTGGTGTGGCCCTTGGAGACAGTAGTTTGGTATGCTAGAAAGAACGCAGCCTCAGAACTTGAGTCCCAGCTCTACCATGGACTAGTTGTTGGGCCTTGGACATACTGCTTCTCCTCCTTAAGCCTCAGTTTTCTCAGATGTAAAGTACAGATAAAGTTAGCCTAGTTAGAGGCTGCTGAGGGACTGGAAATAATATAGGAAATATAACATAGTCCCCGACATGCTGTTGACTCTCATAAATGGTAGTTAATTTTACTTTTACATAAATTTGAATTTATTGCAGCACATATCCCTGCAAGTGTCCTTTGTTTCTTTGTTTTTCTTACCCTCTTTCTTTGTCTTCTCTGGTTTTAATCAAGCATTTTAGATGATTCCATTTTATTTCTTCTCTCAGCACATAATTCCTGGTATCTGTCTGTCTCTCCAGATTTTAGGATGAAAGTTTGCTTTGTGAACTCAATTCTTTGATGGATACAAGAAAAGTGGTTGATTTCTGGTTTATTCAGCTTTTTTTTTTTTGGTTATTGCAAGGATGGGCATGACAACTTCCAAGATTCACAGCTGAAACTGGTAATCATTTCCTATGTGTTTTTTGATATTAGATTCCTCTTTCAGGGAAAGCATTTCATGAAATTAGGGTTGGGCAGAACAGATTTTTGAAAGCATACTGCTAGATAATAATTCTTTTAAAAAATATTTATCGAATGGGTTACAGTTCAATGACTAAAATGTGTTGCTTCTGTTCAGTTGTTTCTACACAAATATTCTGAACCTAGAAATCCTATAGAAAGAGAGCCCATGAATTTTAAAGCCCAAACTATGAAGGTTTTCATTTCTTAGGCATCAGAGCTGACTTGGTATGATAACGACATTAGATTAAGCATTTAAATGCCTTTGAAAGCACCTCTGAAGTCAATTACAGAAAGCACAATATCTACATTTTCGCTGGTATTTCTTGCATTAGAATTCTTTTTTATTTTTAGCAACCCCCTCTGCCAAGTCAATCTCAAACTTTTTACAATTAGGAAACCTGCTGCTAGATACCACTGGATAAATCTGTTGAAGAACATCAGAATTGCATAGCTTTTTAAAATATTGTGTAATTCAGAAGTTCTTAAAACAAGATATAATTTATAATGAATATTGATTAGGAAAAATAATTCATCTTTATTTTCACTGAATTCCAACAGTAATTTAGTATTTCGCTTAAATATGAGTATAGGCAACAAACAACAATACTATTGAGGGATGGTATTCTGGAAACCCATGATAAGCAGGTGATGAAGCAGTTAATAAAGTTTTTATCTGTGATCACCTGGCATAAGTGCTCATTGAAGAGAAGACTTTGTGGAACCTTGAGGATGTTTTCTTTGACCAACATATAGGAGTGAAGAATACAAGTACAGTGAGGTGGACCTTTCTTTCCAATAGCATCTGACAGCTTAAATATGGCAAACAATCCCCAAATCCTAATCCTAAACATCTCAGGTGGAGGCAAATCAGGTACTTTTTATGGCCGTGAATAAAGAATCTATTATCTCTTGCAGCTACGATATTGAGAGTGAAGAAACTAAACACAATGTTTGAAAGTGCACATTGAGAAATTATAGTCAATTGATCTCAAAGCATTCCGAAGTCACTCGTGAAAGCCGAGGGATTGGTTAAGAAGATTGAGACCCCATGAATTAGAGTGGAGATATGTGCAGGGATCGGAAGGCTTCACAGTTTGCCAACCCGGTATCTCCTAGGGAGCATCCTCGCCATCCACAGCATCCCAGTCACTCTGTCTGATGAGACTCTTCCTTCCTTGCTTGAGAACCTGAAATGAACTCACCTGATGAAATCACCTGTTAAGCAGAAACTGTTTTTTTTTTTTTGTTTGATTGTTTTTTCACACTGCACCCCTCTGTTCATGGTACCCAGACTTATGCCTCACGTCAGATCCCAGCATGTCCCTGAAGGGGAATTAGAGTTGCTGCCACAAACTGGCGCGAAGAGGGGCATAGACAGAACCCACGGGATCTCCTGGGGTACTCACCCTACCATCTTGTCTGTGGTAAAAGCTGATGGTAAGACCCTACTCCCTACACAGAAAGGACCTCCCAGGGCTTACTTTCCTCAAGAATTAATTGGGTATTCTACCAAAGCATAAGGAAGGGATAAAACAATGATGCATGAGCAGGTAGAGGGTGCTGAAGACAAAGTTAAGCTGTTTTACAGTTTTGCTGGGAACAAAACTATTAAAAATGTTTTAAATCAAGTAGAGGTGACCACCAAAATAGCTTCTATTTTTGAGAAGATTCTATTGCAAAATACTTTTTCATTCACTAATTTATTCATTCATCAATCACTCGTTGGGGCCTCAGTATATTTTAAGCATTGGACTAACTGTTAGAGAAACAAAGATGACTAATTCATTGAGGAGCTCGGACATATGAGGGAAAGACAAACCTGAAGCTAAATCTTCCAATATGTGATCTGTTTATTATAGGTTATTATGAAGATACAAGGAAAGAGGTGTGGGATTCCAAAGGGTAAATAGCCAACTCTTAAAATGGTATAAATGGAAGCTGGCACCCCAGCTTATTCCATAAACTAATTAATTAATTAAACAATTCTTCACCGTGATGCCAGGCTCTCTGTTAGTCAATGATGTACTGATGTGAAGATGGATTCAACAGCTTCCCTACCTTTGGGTGCCCCAAGAAAATCTTGAGAGAGCCACAAGCAAATATATAATGCCAGGGGATATGCCAATTACCATATGCAAAGAAATATATGCAAACTATTAGGCAGGTAGAGAAGAGGAGGTATTGAATGCTGTCTGGGAGACAGGTCTTGAAGGGTAAGTAGGACGCTTCCTTTGGTTTAGTTGAATCAACTTGAATTCAATCATTGTTAAAAGGTCCCAAACATCAGTGCTCACTGAGTCAGTCTTACTGCTCTGTGGATTTGAAATTCTTTATTGGCGTGATCGTGAGGAGACTATAGAAACTATGATCTCTCCAGGCACAAATTCAAAAGAAATCTACACAAAATTGGCTCTGTTATATATGAACAGGAAAGAATATGGCCATATTGATGAGAAAGGAAGCTTAGGCAGGGAACAGTGAAGTGTTTATAGTCCAAGGCAATCATATCTGTGTTAGAGGATACAGTTTCTTTTCGGGCACATACTGCTGCTGTTCTTGTTGCCTTTTTTTCTAGGCCTCTCTGGCAGACTACATAGTGATATCTTTCCTGGCTAGTGAATTTTATGGTTAATTTACACTATAAAAACAGAAGCTGAATTTGAACTCTTTAGAGGAAAGTCTTAGTATAAGTGAATAATATTTTGGGCAGTTAAATAATTAACTCACATTCATTCTCATTTAGTCATTCATTCAAAATACACATTGAGAATCTACTATATTATTATAACTGTGCTAGGTACTGAAGGAATTACAAAAGAATTATGTTTGTTCATATGTTCACACATTCGTTCACTAGATGCTTAATAAGAATCTGCTAAGATATTTCTATATTTCTAGGATCTGATGGCTGGGAAGTGAAAACTGGCTACAAAGAAATGGATAGAGGTATCTGGTCTTCATTGGAGGGTTTCAAAATCTAAAGGAGAGAGATGAAAGTATATGTAATGATTTAGATAAAATTTAGATGCCAACTATGTTGCATTGATTCCAATTTCAAGTTTAAAGATAAGGGAGGTGAGTATGGGCTGCAGTAATCAGGGTGGATTCTTAGAGGAAATGGGCAATGTTCCTAGCATAAGGAAAATCCAGAACTGGGCTTATATGAGATCAATATATTGAATAAGATTCTCTACCTTAAAAACAACAACAACAAAAAAAAACATTAGAAATTTTGAAATGTGTAGGAAATATTAGGGCTGAAATATGGATCCTGATTTTGGTTGTTTGTGGTTTTGAATATTACGGAAAGTCTAGATACTCTGAGAAACACTAATGATAACAATCGCAATAATTAAATAAAAATTAGAATTTATAGAGCTAGGTATACTTCCAAGGACTTCCTATGCATCATTTCTCACAAGAAGGTAGTACACATGTTAGATGGTGGAGTCAGGGTGCAAATCCACCTTTGATTCTAAACCCTGCAAGAACACCCGAACAGCAAGGACTCTGCCATCCAAAAGGTATTTGTCATTCCAGGACACCACTAAGGTATATCTGGTTTGCTTCTCTTGGAATCTCTGCATGGAAATGACTTGCTTTCCTCTAATATCGGCAAATGCGCCGAGACACAGGCATCAAAATGGGATACATAATAACATATCTTAACGAACATGTTTGTAACAGGCCATCCTTGTTTTGTTTCCAAAATAACTTGAGTAAGGTGGGTGGTGTTAACGCCATTTTATACTTTGCAGATGAGGAAATCTTGAGGTCGTGGCTTCCTCAAGATCACGAGCTTGAGACAAGTTCCAAGTTCTTAGTGTTTCACATCTTTTATTCTGATCTATGTGTTTTCATCTGCTAGGTTGCTGAAAGCAAAATACAAGAAATGGGTTGGCTTTTACAGTGGGGATTTATTTGTTTATAAGCTTATGGTTTCGAGGTTGAGAAAAATGTCCAAATTGAGGCATCATCAGGCAATGCTTGCTCCCCAAGGACTGGCTGCTGGCTACTCCTCTGTCACATGGCAAGGCACATGGCAGGGTCTGTTGGACTCTCCCTTCTCTCTGGGTTTTGTTGCTTCTGCTTCTAACTTCTATAGCTTCCTCCCTATCTCTCTCTCCATATTCATCCCATTTATAAAGGACTCAAGTAAAAGGATTAAGACCCATTCTGGGCCACGCCTTAATTGAAGTAATCTTATCCAAAGACCCTTAACTGAAGTAACCTAATCAAAATGTCCCACCTACAATAGGTTTACACCCACAGGAATGGACCAACTTTAAGAACATGATTTTCTGGGGTACATACAGTCTCAAACTACCACACCATGCTTCCTGGCCTTAATGTATTTATTTTAAAAATGCACCAAATGTTCATTATACACCAGTGAAATATGCGAAGAAGATTTCTAACTGTTTCAACTCAGCTTTCCAAAGGCTCACAATGTGACAGGGGAGATGGTTAAATTTACTTCTAATTATCATGGGACAGGTGAGTGCTGTATTAGAGGTGAACACTAGGTAAGAAAGAAGACAGGAAACAAATACAATATGCCTGGTACTTTGCCAGGCACTCTAACTTGGGATCTTATTATCTCCCCAAACTCTGTATTGTAGGCATTTCATCTCCAGTATATAAACAAAATGGCACAGGGATACTAAGGACCTTGCTAAATGGAAAGCACTGGCTAGCAGAAAAGCTGGGCTTCAAATTCTGGTTTTCCCAGACCCAGAGCTCCTTTTCATACCACCCCACCACCACCTGTCTCTGGATAACTGTGTTCATTACCCCTCAAGTAATAATATTTATTTCACTAGATACTTTACATGTATTAACTAATTAAATGTTTACAACTATCCTAGGCATTAGGTACTAGTACTATTTCTGATTTACTGATGAAGAATCTGAAGCACAGAGTGTTAACAAACTAGCCAGTGTCACATAGCTAATCACTGGCAGGCTGGCATTTGTAGCCATGCAATCTGGTTCCAGTTTTCACGCTCTTCACTGCTGAATATTCATACACATTATAGCATGCACGAGTGAGTGCTGGGACCCTAATCTGGAACGCTACATTTTCAAAAGGTATGCTGGAGAAATGCTTGGGACAGATGTGGACAGAAGGTGAGGAGAGGGGAAATCAATCAATTTTGTTTGCAAACCTCATGGAAACCTGGCCATGTGGTGCTTGAAAGACAGAAAAGTCCACATCACCAAAGATCATGCATTCCATGACGTGGCCTTCTTGAAGAGTTTTAATTAGGAGAAGAACATGAGCCGCTGTTGCATTTTTGAGAGCATATGAAGCTGAGGTAAAACTAGGTCTTGCAACCGTTCAAAGTAGAATTTTGGGGGTGATAATAGATCCCACAGCAGCTCGGTTTTCCTTTCCTCCTTCCTTTCGAAAGCCTACATTTTATTGAACACAAACTAGTAAGAAATCTCTGTCATCCCATCTATTGGCCAAGAAAAGAGAAAACCATTCTAGTCTTAAATTTTAGTCACTGTTTTGATGACTGTTATACAGAAAGCTGACATCTCTATTGAGTTATCTGCTTTGACACCTCACTCACTAGTTTTTGAGACATTTTAATTATCTCAAGAATTCCACTAGAATGCATGAGCAGAACCATTAGCTCTTCGAAATCCAGACTGTTCATGTTGTTTGTTATCCTTTACAATATACGTGGCCTTATGTGCTCCATTTCTGCACGTGCTATTTAAGTTCTTGGTTTTCTTAGTTCTCCTTGGGGCCATCCTTCTTCCGGTTCAACCTGAGTTCTTTGGTCATCTGGAAATCAGTCTTCTTGGCTCTGGCGCCTTTTCCTGATTATTGAACAATGTGTTGAATATCCAGGTCTCCCTTTTCAAGGTTAGTGAGATGACATTTATTTCCATCTCTTAACCTTGCTTAAGTCCAGGAAATACCTTTGTGCTGGCACAAGCTTCCAAGTGCAGTGTTTTCTTACATGCTCTTGTAAGGGACTTGATCAGAAGTCATCTAGATTAGGAAAAATATAAAGTTTCCCAGGAGGGCAGGATTTTAGGCATTGTCTGAGGCAGGGAGTCACTATACTTTCAGAATGGAGCTATTCAGGAGCATTATTAAGCAACAGGATCCAGAGATTATAATAAATAATGATATTAACAAATATTTTAATATCTGCCATCTATCAAGTAATTATTGTATGCAGACACACTTTGATGGACATTTTGATTATATTAGCTAATTTAATTCCTATGAGGAAAATATTCTTCACTCCATCTGTGAAATGAGATTACTGAGGCCCAGGGAGATTGTGTGTTGTGCCCAAGGTTAATAATGAAAAGAACTGGAATTTGAACCACGATTTTTAATGTGTAAGTCTGTCTGATACTGTGAGCATGAAATAAATGCTGACTGAAGGATGTGAAGAGGAGAATTTTCTTGAATAAATAGGTTAATTATTGAAAGACTCTGATGGAAGTCTCAGGTTTAGAAGACAGACAATTGCATAGAAATGGAAAAGGGGACACAATTTACAGACTCTGGTGTTGATATCGCACATGACTCTGAACATATCACCGAGGAAACACTCAAGAAATAATTAATTTTTATGTGCTGACAATGATTAGATTATCTTGGATGCCTCAGCCTTAGTCTCCTTTTGTTTTTGGCTCATTATTTTAAGGAATCTGAAATACTTAGCATGGGTCAGTCAGAAATTGCCGGTATTTCCTTTCATGCAGCAAAGTACATTTGATTCCAGAGATCATCAGTTCCAGAGTCTTTTTTTCCCTTTATTAAAACATGTTCTGCTTTATTTTTTAAATATATACTTTAAAAATGTTTAAAAAAGATACTTAGATTACATAAATGTTACATAGAAAATATAGGGGATTCCCATATGTCCTGCTCCTTACCCCTCCCACATTTTCCCACATTAACAACATCCTTCAATAGTGTGGTACATTAATTGATGAACCCATTTTGGAGCATTGCCACTAAGTGTGGATTATAGTTTACATTGTAGTTTACACTCTCTCCTGCACAAGTTTGTAAGTTATGACAAGGTATATAATGGCCTGTATCTGTCATTGCAATGTCATTCAGGACAACCCCCAAGTCCTGAAAAAAAAAACCCATATTACACCTATTTTTTTCCCCTTACTCCCCTCAGAACTTCTGGTGGCCACTGCCTCTACATCAATGGTAAAAGTTCTTCCATTGCTAGAATAACTGTAAGTTTTTAGTAGCATAACAGTAAGTCTACTCTAGTCCATTGTTCATTCCCCAATCCTGAGGGTTCTGGGTTGGTGATGCCCACTCTGCCTCTAATTGAGAAGGGGCTTAGATCCCATGGGAAAGATGGATGGGACTATCTTGCTTGCAGTTGTAGACTCTCTCTGTTCCTTGGGATGGCCATTGTCCATCATCATCTCCTTGTTAGTTGTCCTGGGTGAGTCCAATGAACTGGAGAGTAGGTGTTGCAACTCTTTTGAGATTCAGGGCTCAACTGGCACATGGACAGCCCCAAGATTTAAGTCTCTTGGACATGCACCTATCAACTCTAGTACTAACTATAGTACGAGAAGGGGCAGAAGAGCCATGTGTAGGGAAACCACAACTGAGTCCAACTCTGTCACAATGGGGAGCATAAATTCCAAAGTAGGGCCCACTGGTAGGGTGCAAAATACCTAAGCTGTCTGCCCTGCCTACAGTGTCTGGATGTCTCCAGAGCCCTCAGGAGCCCTGCTATTTGAGGCAATATTTCCATTGAGTCTTCAGATTGGCCATCAAAATACTAGTTTTGCTCATCACTTCATTTTGTTATGTTCCAAACTTTATTGGAGGAGGCACAGTCATGTCTCTCTGCTTATCTACCATATCAGATATTGTCCTGATGTTGCAAGCAAAGTGACTGACACTTAGAGAGGTTAAGCAACTTGTCAGTGGTCACACAATTCTTAAGTGATGGAAGAAAGATTCCATCCCAGGTCTTACTGACAATAAGATTATTATATCTCTGTCTTAGTTTGCTAAAGCCTGCCAATGCTAAAAACACCAGAAATAGGTTGGATTTTATAATGGGAATTTATCAGGGTAAAATATTACAGTTATGAGGCTGTGAAATTGTCCAAATCAAGGCATCATCAGAGATGCTGTCTCACCAAAAGTCAGCTGCTGACAGATCCTGAACCCCTGCCATATGGCTAGGCAAAATGGCAGCCGGACTTTGTCTTTTCCTCCAGGCTCGTGTTCTCCTAGAGCTCAGCTGTGGGAAATCAGGCATATGGCTAATCTCTCCCCAGGCCTGTCTCTTCAGCTGCAGGCTGCTCCACTGATTCCAGACTCTGGCCTCTCTCTTGGCTTCTTGGGGTTTCTCTGTCTTTCTGCAGTTGTAGGTGATCCTGAAGTCTTCTCTTACATGGCAGGATCAAAATGGCAGTGTTCTTTCTCTGGGTCCTGTTTATATAAAGTGCCAATAAAAGGAATAAGACCTTCCCTGGGTCCTGCAAACTAACCAAGGGTCTTAACTGAAGTGATCTAACCAAAAGTGATTTAATCAAAAGCTCCCTTGACTGAATCTAACCAAAAGGTTCCACATAGAATAGGTTCACATGCGCAGGAATGGGTTAGCTTAAGAACACAACATTCTGGGGTCCACAAAATGCTCAAACCAGCCCAAACACAATTGTTGATATTTAGCCTGTTTCATCCAGACTCCCATTAGCTTCTAGAAGAGTGTTTTTAGGTCAAGGGCCATTCACTCCTGTCTTTAATTTTCTTCCTTTCTCCTCTTTTTTTCCCTCTCATTCTTTCCTTCTCTGCCTGTCTGCTTTTCTTTCTTTTCCTTTCTTTTTTAAGTAAAAAAAGATGAAAGACTGAATACTTTTGACAGAGCTTTTTTGAACCTTTCCCTTTTGTATTATATTTTCAGGTACCCCTTTCAAATGAACAAGTTTTAAAATAACGAGTTACATTAACATCAGCTAATGTCATCTCTCTCTATTTGCCATAACTTTTCTAAGAAAAATTAAATTTTGATGAGATTTTGTTCCATTGTTTTGGCCTAAGTTTTATGGCTATCATTTCAAAGGATTTTGCCCAGTCCTCAAAATGGCCTTGACTCAGGGATAGAACTGGGGAGTTTGAGTTTAGGGAGCTTAGAAAAGAAGTCAGAGACTCAGAGTGATAAAATCACTTCTTTTATTCTAAAATGGGGATAATAGTCACACCTACCAAATAATGGATTATGAGTAGTAAATGATTTAATATTTTTATAGTTTTCACAATTGTGCTTGGCACAATTGTGCAAGAGCAAAGTATTTGAGAGAATAAAAATAATTTGTTTAAGGTCACAGAGTTAGAAAGGCACTGTGGGTTTCTGAATAAACATGAGTGGATGCCAATCCTGGGTCACCGTGTGATTTTGGGCAAGGCAGCTAACCTCTTGGAAGTGCAGTTTGCTCAATCTTGAAAGCCTGTTTGGCAATTTTGACTTTATAGTGTTATTGTGAGGGTCGACTGAGATGACACAGGTACATGGGTGGCCTGTGATAGAGGCCCAACCCATGACAGCTATCATTAGGGACAACGTCAGGAGCAGTGAATCTGATCTGACAGCAAGCTCAAGGCTCTATATATCTTGGAACATTTACATAATCACAAATCAGAGATTTCCTATCTAAAATATAGCTGTTTCCTATATAGGGTGTGGGCGTGGAATGTTTAATATACTTTAAGTCAGCTCAAGAAAACCTCTATAATTTGCAACAGAAACACATTTCAGACAATTTTCTTCCTGTTGACATCATCATCAGTTAGCACATTGTCATTGTCTGAGCTTTATTTGCTTTCTTTGAAAATCAGAAGGGTGGGTAAGCTGAAATCTCCATTTTTTTTGGAAGAAGATATTGTAAGCATACGATGTCATTATCTCCTTCTCTTTTGATTCTGTTGCTTTACCCTACTAGTGCAGTGGCATTTTGGAAGATCTCAACTCTGTTTCTAGCTCAGTCATAATTACTGAATGATCTTGGGTTAGGATCTTCAAGTTCCTTTGACATTCAAGGGCCTCTATTTCCTTTTAAAAATAACCATTTTGTTATTTATTTTTAAATAAAATTTTTAATTTTATAATGATTTATATTTATAGAAAAATTGCAAAGATAGGAGAGTTCCCGAATACACCATGCCCAATTTTAACAGCCATCATTAATATCTTATATTAGGACTGTACACTTGTCACAATTAATAAATAGACATTGATACGTTACCATTAAATTAAGCCATACTTTATTCAGATATCCCTAGTCTTTACCTAATGTCACATCACATTTAAACATCCTGTCTCCTTGGGTTTTTCTTGGCTGTGACAGTTTCTCAGACTTTCCTTGTAATTTATGAAATTGATGGCTTTGAGGAGTGCTGGCCAGGGACTTTGAAGACTGCCCCTTCACTGGGATTTGTCTGATGTTTTTATAGACCAGAGCTGTGTGTTCTTGGAAGGATGATCACAGAGGTAAAGTGCCATTTTCATCACATCATATTGGGGTGCATACTATAAGTATGGCTTTGCTCTGCTGATGTTGACCTTGATCACCTGGCTGCGGTAGTGTTTGTCAGAGTTCTCCACCGTAAACTTATTCCTTTTCCTCCTTTCCATACTGTACTCTTCGGCAGGAAATCCCTATGCGCAGCCCACACTTAATAAGGTATGTTCCGCCCCCTTGAGGTGGAGCCTATTATTTGGAATTCTTCTACATGGGAGATTTGTCTCTTCTTCCCATTTATTTATCTACTTAACTCATTTATTTATACCATTAAAGATTCATGGATATTTATATTAATTATATATAGGAAATGCTATGCATACCTCTTTACTGTTTGGCATTACAAGATTCTCTAGGCTTATTTTCTGTATTTCCTGCTCTAATCCTAGGATCTGGTAGCTTTTTCTCTGTTTTCTTTTAGAAGTTTTACAGAGTTTTATATTAATCCATTTTGAATTAATTTTTGTGAAAGGTATAAGGTCCATCTCTAAATTCCTTTTTTTTGTGTGTGTGTGTGTGTTTGTTGCATATGGATGTCCAAGTGTTCCATTTTGTTGAAAAAGCTATTCTTTCTCCATTGAATTGCCTTTGCTCCTTTGTTAAAGATCTGTTAGCTATATTTGTGTGGATCTATTTCTGGGCTCTTTATTCTCTTCCACTGATCTACACATCTGTTCTTTCACCAATACTCCATTGATTACTGTAGCTTTATGATGTCTTGAAATTAGATAGTGTGGTAGTATGAGTTCTCCAACTTTATTCTTCAGTATTGTGTTGGCTACTTTAGGTGTTTTGCCTTTCAATACATACTTTAAATTCAGTTTGTTGATATAACAAAAATAACTTTCTAGGATTTTGATTGCGATTTTGTTGAATCTATGAAACAAGTTGGGAAGAACTGACATCTTAATAATATTGAGTCTTCCAATTAGTGAAAATAAAATATCTTTCCATGATCATCTCTGATTATTTCATCAGTTTTGTAGTTTTCCACTTATAGAACCTATATAGTTTTTTTAGATTTATATGTAAGTATTTCATTTTTGGCACTTGCAAGTGGTATTTTTAAAAATTTCAAATTCTAATTGTTCAGTGCTTGTATATACATCTAAGTTTTGTTTATTGACCTTCTATCCTGTGACGTTAATATAATCACTTAATTCCAGGAGATTCTTGTCAATTATTTGGTATTTTCTACATAAACAGTCATGTTATCCATTATTTCTTCCCTCCCAATCTGTATAAAATTTATTTCCTGTCTTGTATTATCACACTAGTTAGGAATTCCAGTACTATGTTGAATAGGAATGGTGAAAGATGACATCCTTGCCTTGTTCCTGATCTTAGGAGGAAAGCATGTAATTTCTCTCTATTAATTTTGATGTTTGCTGTGGAATTTTTAGAGGTTTCCTCTCTTTATCAAGTAGAAGAAATTCCCCACTATGCCAAGTTTGAGGAGAATTTTTTTCATGAATGGGTGTTGGATTTTGTCAAATGTTTTTTCTGCATCTATTGCTATGATCATGTGATTTTTCTTTTTCAGCATGTTGATGTTGTGTATCACATTGATTGATTTTCAAATGTTGAATCAGTCTTGCATACCTGGAATAAATCCCACTTGGTTGTGGCATATAAGTCTTACTATACATTGTTGAATTTGATTTATTATCTTTGTTTTTCAATCTTATCTTTTATTGCTCACAACATGAACTCTGATCTGGTCCGGCAAATCCACTGTCTACCACTTATGCCATTTATTCAAATCATCCCCATTCCTGTAGATCTGCTTTAACTTGTCTCATCTCTTCCAACCAACCCTTTCTAAACTAATACTCTTCAATCTTTCTTTCTTAGAATGCCTTTAAAAGTTTGAATCCCTATACAGAACTTGAATCTGTACAGATTTCTGTAAATAACTCCTCTGTATTTGTTTACTATCTCATTTTATTGCTCTGTTAGTTTCCTAGTTGTTAAAACAAATACCATACAGAGGGACGGCTTCATCAATGAGAATTTATTGGTTCAGTTTTGAGGTCAGGAGAAGCCCAGCATTGAGGTGTCAGCAAAGCGGTGCTTTCTCCCTGAAGACTGTGTGTTCTAGGCTTGGCTGTTCGTGATCCTTGAATTCCTTGGCTTTTCCATCACATGGCAATGCACTTGATGGGATTGTCTCCTTTCTCTTCTGGGTCCCGTTGACTTCCAGCTTCTGGCTGTTCCTCTCTTCTGTGACCAATTTCCTTTTCTTATAAGGACTTCAGTCATATTGGATTAAGGCCCACTGGGCTCACCTTAACTAACGACATCTTCAAATGTCCTGTTTACAAATGGGTCACACCCACAGGACCAGCAGTTGGGACTTGAACATGCCTTTTGTGGGGGGCATTATTCAATCCCCAACAATTACAGATGGGATTTAAGGCAATTTTCTTGAATATATAGAACTCAATGAGATAAAACAAAATGAAGAGTAAACCTAAGTGTGTGAAGAGAATTAGACAAAAAAGAAATTTGGGCAGAAATGATAAGGTTAAGTCAGAAGTGAGGTTATTACATAATACAATGATAAAATTCTCTACTCTTTTTTCTATCATGTCTTTTACATTGGTATAATATCTCATACTTTTCAAAGGACATTGCCATATCTAATTTTGTTGTTGATATGCAATAAGCATGATGCTGATGTTTTTCTTTGGGTTTCCCTTCCCTTCCCTTCCCTTCCCTTCCCTTCCCTTCCCTTCCCTTCCCTTCCTCCCTACCTCCCTTCCTTCTTTCCTTCTTTTTTTTGGTGAGGGTAGAAAACCCAGTTTCAAAGAGTGCCAGAGGAATAGAACAAAGAATAATAGAACAGAGAATGAAATTCCAAACACGTGAAAGTCCAGTATGTTTTTATACATACTCCATCTCACAATAGGAATATAAAGTTTTTGTGGGGAATGTACCATGCTTTGTAGTTATTTTGTTTCCCACAGTTTTCTTACCTGATATTGGATACATGTATGGACAAGCAAGGGCACCTTGATTTGAATGTTATCTCATTTTGCACTGATTCTGTGAATAGTATGGTAAAGCAGGTTAATGAGAATTTAATGTAGCAGAATATGAAGACTCAAATTTATAGTTTGTTTCCTGCTGCTTTGAAGAATTAGCTGTCCATCCTTGGGGATGGAAGGCTAACTCATGCATTTTTAAAGACTGATATTATTTCCATGAAAGACAAAAAATGATATCTGATGATTCATGGGTATAAAATATTTTGTGCATCCTAGTTAACTTTTAAGTTTCATTGTTTAAAGAAAAAATGTAGAGAAAGAAAAGTGAAGAGTGGTTCTAGGGTAGAAGGTAAGGGTTGTAGGTGGGTTAGGAGGGGATTCCCTAAGATTGGGAAGAATAACAGGGCTTTCAGTTTCCTTGAGTTATTGAGAACTACCTCAATAGTACATGGGTAGTGAGAGAGTCTTGAAAGAATGGAAATTAAGGACCACAGAGCCTGAGAGCCACAGAGAGTGTACATGTGAAAGTTCAGTGGCTTCCTGGCCTGTGCAAAGGGAGAGAATCAATGCTCTGGTAGATTAAGTAATGGTGGTGACTGAGTGGCCTGAAGAATGGGCCCCCTTCCTAATCTCGGTATTCTGAGAGCTTCTGGCATGTCCAAAGGTTATCCAAAGTGACAGAGAATTTGAATAGCACATAATTTGATTTGCAACTATAGTGAAATGGCATCTTTCTTTTACCTTGGGTGTCAAAGAGCAATTCATTTCCATTATACCAGCTAAGTGCTGAATATGCCAACTACTGATGCTCTAAGACAGATAGCTCTTTGTCGCCTGAGTGGCCAGGAAGGTTTAGTTTCCCGAACTTAGCTCTCCATTATAATAACTCACAAAACTTGTTAAAAATACAGGATCATGTGCTCCATTTCAGATATACTGAATCAGAAAATTTATGCTAGAAAGGGTCATGGATGTTTATATTTTTAAACAAGCTTCTGGGTATTCTTTCTTGTCAGCCTTGCACTGATTTGGGACTGATTGTTGAGAACCACTGGTCAAATGATACAGCATGAGCTTTGGCTTCAGACAAGCCAGTGTTTAAATTGCAGCTCAGCTACTAATGCTGGGAAAGTTACCTATGTTCTGTGACCCACAGTTTCCCTATTTGTACAAAGGGGATAAAAATATCAACCTCTCGAGATATTTTTGAAGATTAAATAAGATGATGTATTCAGAATTTCCAGTTCAGTGCTTAGCACGTGGCACTCAACAAATATTAATCCACTCTTTCTCCCTTTCATTTTTCTATTTGATTTCAGGACATCATTCTAGTCAGGTAGCAAGTTGTTCTGGGAATTTCCGAGTTAGTTCACTTTGTTGGTGTGCAATCTAAAAGCTCTCCTTCATCACAAAGTTGCCCCTGGCATCACTTGCACCTGTTTTAGATACTGATTGGCAGATCAGAACACTGAGAATGACCATGTGCCCTAGTCTTTGCTCCATTAGAAGCCATCTTGGAGGTAGCACAACTGTAGATGATAAAAGATTGCTTCTGCTGAGACTGAGCCTTTTCTGACAGTCTTCTACAAAATAGCCTTCTTTGTTTTGTCTAGGAATGATATCATAAACAGATTAAGCCATTAATCAGGTTTAGTCAAGAGAGAAATGTCTATTTTGATTGTGCTGACACTTAGTCCAATGATTACAGATGGGTTACTTTAGTGTCTAAGGATAAATGGGTCAATAGTTTCCTAAAATGGAAAGAATTTGGAGTCAGAAGATCAGATCTTGAGTTCGTGTTCCTTTTGGATTTGGATTATTAAAATTACTACCCTGAGTCTCACTGTCTTTTTCTATAAAATGTAAATGATAATCCCTGCCTGGTCTATCTCCAAGGACTTGTTTGAGGACCAAATGAGATAGATACTCTCATCTTGTAAAATGAGTCCTATGTCAGCCTAACTGTAGTGTTCATTTTCCATGGTTATGACTTAGACAACTCTGGAGTGGGGAGGAGAAAGAAAAGGAAAGCAACATTTATTGATTGCCCATTCATTTGCTCATTTATCTTTAAGTAATATTTATTGGGAGCTTTACTAAATGCTTGCACTTGTGTTATTTCATGGCCCAGAAAGGTAGTTATTATTTTCTTCATTTTTACAGCCGAGAAATTAGAGACCCAGAAAAGATGAGTAATTAGATCAAGGTCATGCAGTTAGTGGCAAGGCTGAGATGCTAGCCTAGGTCTCTTTGATCACACATAAAATCAGGTAGTATGTGAACTTGAGGAAACGTGATAAAAAGTGTTAAAACCTTGAGGTGCTTTGGACTTCTCAGCCAAATAATCCTTAAATAATAAGAATTTTGTGCCTTCAATAACCTCTGCAGAATTCCATCTGATAAAATTAGATGCTTCTTCACCCTTGCCCTAAATTGGCAAAGTCAGGTAGACCCAGTTTAAACTTGTGTTCGACAAGATAGTAATTTAGATTCTTCTGTCAGTTACCACCCACCCACCAGTCACCAACTAGCACAAAATACAGAGTGAGCTGGTGAACAAGGTGACAAAGGTACCTGTGAAACTGAGGTAATCCATTAATAATTGTCAGTTTCTATCATTCTCAGAAAGGCGGTGGCAGAAGCAGCTGGAATTTGAAGGCACAGCCTTACAAGGTAGTTGGAGTTCTATATCTAATGGTCACCCTTGGTCCTCAGGCTGGTAGGATCACACGGTGAATTAAAATTTGCACTTAGGTCCAAACATGGCTGGCTCCATGACCTGAAAAACGCAGAGCCGAGGGCACTTCTCTTCCTCTCCCGTCTCTGGTCTTTCTGGGCATCTTGGAGCCAGGGGGAGGGTTACACATGAACTCCTGTCAGCCCAGGCTTGGCTCATAGCGTCTTCATGGCATGGGGCCTGAACGGCTACTCTCTCAGGGCACGTTCCTATCACCGCTTCTTCTCTGCCTTAAGCGCTTCACTTCAGCACCGGCGGGGGGCTTCTGACCACACCACTGCTGTAGCGTCTGGGGAGTCCAGCTCCAGGCCAAAACCCTCCGTGTGATCTTTTGGGGCTGACCGTGGACAATTACAAAGTTTGGACGGACAGGCCTTATGGGGGAAGCTGCCCTCCCCGTATCGGACTTGGAGCGCACCCAGGGTTTTGCTGTTTGCTGGAGGGAGTTGCAACTAGGGACTTGGCCCAACACCCCAATGCCCAGGTCAGCCGTGCTCACGCTGTCTGCATTCCCAGCCCAGGGCCTCCATTTGGAGCCCTCCTTATAAGGAGCTGAGGCACTTTTCTCCGTGTTGACTCATGAAAATTTCTGTGTGTGTGTGTGTGTGTGTGTGTGTGAATGAGCTGACTGGGTTTTCTTTGGGTTTTCACTTCTGCTTCCTGTACCTGTTACCCTCTCTCAGAGCCAGAGATCCAAGTTGTAATTCCCGACAAGCCACTCGTCCTTCACCTGTGACAACAGAGAGAACCAGCACAAGTTCAGGGGTCGGTTCTGACGTGTGTGAGCTGGGCCAGCTTCATGGCTGTGGGGCCTGCTTCTCAGAAGGGCCCAGGCTCAGAAGGAAGTTCCGAATCTGTTTTGCGCAAGAGGCTCCGCATGGCATTTTGCACTAGGAGCTGTAGATAATACATCCAGCCCTGCTTACTACAAGCTATGACTTTGCTCAAGTTTCTTAGCTTCTTTGAACCTCAGCTTTCCCATCTGTAAATCGGGGACAATATAACTACACATATTGTGAAGTGTTCTTGTCTGGATAAATCAAATGTGATAGCAAAGCGGCTAACAAAGCTTCTGCACATAGATGGCCCTCAGTACATTTTAGCTTCTTTACCTCTAATCCAGGAGGAGAACCACCTCTTAATAGCTTAGTAGGCCAGCCCTGAAACAGTGGGCACAGGTTTGCAGGCTTAGTCTCGTGCTGGAAAAGATGGAAGTTTAGATGTTGCTGTTGTAAAAGCAGATTAAATAAGAAGGAAAAAAAGAAAACACATCTCCCTTTTCCCCCAACAGTACTTGTTAGAACAAATGTGCAGATTTGGTAAGCCTTGTGAGGAGGGAAATGCTGCAGCAGAAGCAACTGCTGAGAAATCGATCAATTTCCATCATTCCCAGGGCAATGCCAGGCAGCACTTGTACTTCTCAGAGTAGCACTGAGCTTGATCAGTTCGAGTTGCTGGCTAAGAGCGAGGTGAGTGGTCAGGAAAAAAAATGTGAAGTGTGAGGAATGCAGAAACCAAGGCTGACTGAGTTTTTTTTTTTTTTTTTTTTCTATTTTTTAAATAAACTCTTTGTCTAGCACTAAGCTGGCTTGTTCAAATATATTATTTAATTCTCCTAAAACCCCCACGAGGTAGATATCATTAGTAGTATTTTAGAGCTCACAGAATATTTATGGTTTAGAGAACCCCATAGAGTAGATCTGAGAATCTATACTCTTTGAGGACAGAGGCAAATGAGATGGCCTGGCCCAGCAATGGCAAATGGCTTTCATCTCATGCTCTACATCTAATTTCCTGGTAGGGATGTGTAGAGGAGGAGACGGTGATCCTGCTTGGACTGTGTGGTATCGTGCATCTTGGTCGATAAGCAATGTCTTCCTTGGGCTCTGGAGAAGTGGTGGTGGAATATAAAGCAGATATTTTCCATCTTTGATCTAGTCTCTTCATTTTTTAGAATACATAGCTACTAAGAAGTTAATGTAGTTACAAGCTGTAGAGTGAACTATTGCTTAAGCCTGCTTCTTTTTTTCAGCAGGGTATAGTACTAATATCAAGCTAGGTATCCATTTTGTATGAATATGAATCTTAGCCATTGTACAAAATCTAACATTAGCATATTATATGTGCTATTTTAAAAGAAACATGTCTTACTCTACTTTCTTACTCCTGAAGTTACTGATTGTGGCAATTTGATATTATTTATGAGTTCCAGAAAAAGGTATTTGATTATGTTTGTAAACTGGTCTGTTCCTCTGGGCATGATACCCGTTGATTGTATTAGATTTAGCTGAGATGTATTTGATTAAATTATGTTAAGATTAGGGTTTTGATTCAACCACGTCATTTGGGCGTGCAGGGTTGAGTACCTACCCCCTTGGTGGGCTGATAAAACAGACTGCCACACGGAAGTAGATACACAGAGAAGCAGATATGTGAGAAAGGAAAGAAGGCTCATTAGACATGGCAGAGGCCCCAGGAAGAGAGATGAGCCTGATAGTCTACAGCTGACCTTTTGAAGAAAACAGAGCAGCTGAGAAGCCCTGAGAGACGAGCCTTATGCCAGCCTACAGCTGAGATTGGAAGAAGCTGGGACCACGGAGCCTTAAGAGGAAGAGGGAGGCTGAACATTGCCCGCCATCTTGCTTCAACACGTGGCAAATGACTATGGGTAAGAAAGTACCTCTTATAGTATCTTGAGTTGGACTCTTTAGGGCCATGTGACTGTAAGCTTCTACCCCAAATAAATACCCTTTATAAAAGCCAACAGATTTCTGGTACTTTGCATCAGCGCCCCTTTGGCTGACTAATACACTGATGCTTAGGGCAAGGCCACTTTCACCGTGCAAACAACAAATACAAAACATTGTAAATTTATTTATATTTCAGGCATTAATAGGAAAGGCATTTGGGCTTAGAGATTTCTTCTTAAGGTCCATAAAATCAAAACATAAAAGCAGTATGTGAGAAAGCTCAAGTTTCAGACTGCATCAACATGTCCTGAAGGGCTGTTGATGGACCCCAGGTTGCTGGACCCCACCCCCCGAGTTTCTGGGTCTGTGGTGGGGTCTCAGAATTTGCCTTTCTAGCAGGTTCGCAGGTGAGGCTGATGCTGCTGGCCCAGGGCCACACTTTGAGAGCTTCCTACCTAAGCTGTTAGGAAGTTTCCTAGACCATTGATTTGATGCCTCTAAAAATCAAAGGAGTTATTCAAACAGGCATTTAAAAAATAAATCGGGGACACGCAATCTGCCACTCCCATGGGATTGATTAATAAGAAGTTCTGAAAATTGTTTCAAAAATTGTTTACTTAAAGATACACTTTCCCTGGAAGGCACAGCAATAGTCAGCTGGGAAGGTAGGTGTCTAGGGAGAGGTGAGGGACTCTCCTTGGGACTATTCTAATGGGAACAACCCAGAGGATTGGGAGAGAGGAGATCTGGGTACTTACCCTGGCTCTAAGTCCATCCTTTCTATACTTCCCAGCCCCTCCCCTAGGGGATTTTTGAAAAATACTGGGGCTTGTGTTCCAAGCAGAGATTTTAATTTGATCCATGGTGTGACCTGCATAGTAGGATTTTTGAAAACTCCCCAGATGTTTTGAATTGTAGCCGGGCTGTGATTCATAACTTATGGGAGGTTAAAAAGAACCTCCTGTTCAATGGTCCTTCATCCTCTCCCACTCTGCCCCAGGCAATTCTGCTACCCAGTGCCTCTCCCCCAAATTAAGAAACTTAGCATTTGCAGGGGCTCTTAACGTTTTGTTCCATGGGCCTCCTTACCAGTCAGGTGAAAACCATGGACCCCTTACTAAGTCCACACTATGCTGTGTATTATTTAATAAATATATCACACCCGCACCAACGTGTCCTCACAAGAACAATGTGTTTTTGAATTTCAATTCAAGCTTACGGTCCCCTGGTTGAGAACCCCTGCTTTAGAGGAACTGGAAGGCCTCTTTCAGAGCACTCTTTTTCATAGTAGGGTTCTTCTGATCAGTGGATTGGGCTGATCATAGATGGCTACACTTCTTTTCCTTGGGGGCCTCAGCTGAAGAAGTTGAATTCACCTTGGTTTGGACATGGTCAAAGGCCCTAGTAAGATGAAAGGAGACAGTCTTAGTTTAGGTTGCAGGTACACATTGCCCATCCATACCTTCAAATTCTCAGAGACAAGCTCGCAATTAAAACAGCACTTGGGGTTAAAATCAGATTATTGAACCATAACAAAATTTAACTATTTTGTTTGTACATCAAGTTTAATACATTATGAATAATTTAGAAAGTGATCTGAAGAACAAAGGGATAACATTCTATAAGAGTTAACATTTGCTTGGAGCGATTGGGTTCTGCCAAAGATCACTCCCTGAAAATCAGTGGTGTCTGGGAGGAATAATCCTGAGGAATTACAGCTGTAGTAACCGGGTACTCAGTCTCAAGGAATCTCAAGTGGAAATAACTCCCCACATATTCAGCCATTGTAAGGCAGTTTAGATACTCATGAGATCAGAGAGTTGGTAGCACAGGAGAGACAGGATTTGCCAGCTTAATGCTTTTTAATATTAATTAACCTTAAAATATTTCAGTTCTCTGGTTTTTAGATATTCCCAGGAAGAATAACAGAGAAGAAAAAAGCAAATTCATATTCACAGTATGTATTTAAATTATATAATCAGAAATGTATTCATAATTATATATTC
Organism: Tolypeutes matacus; assembly: GCA_026826555.1. Taxonomy (NCBI): domain Eukaryota; kingdom Metazoa; phylum Chordata; class Mammalia; order Cingulata; family Chlamyphoridae; genus Tolypeutes; species Tolypeutes matacus. Next base: position 16,079,766 of record JAKSZT010054489.1, read on the forward strand.
ATATTATGTACATATATTATCCCATTTTCTAGATTTCTGAATATTTCTAGAATAACTGAGAAGGTGGAATGGGTATGCTAAATCAATAATTTCTATGATATGGTTTACATGGGAAAATTCATGTAAGAATCCACTGATACAGGTGTTATTCACATAAATACAAATTCTCTGTACACTATGTAGAAGGCTAAAATAGAGTAATATGCCCAGTGCAAGAAGCATTCAGGAGTGAGAGTAACTAAAGCTGTCTAGAATCTTCTGAGAAGACATCATGGTGGAGGTATTTAGTTGTGTTTTAAAGAATGTTAAGAATATCCAGTACCCTTGTGCAACATAGTTACTGGAGGTGGTGAAAATTATCAAGTAACACAGGACAAAAAGAGGATACTGATCTTGGTGAATATTCACTGCAGCAAAGCTTTGATGGTTTTCCCTTTGGGAAGGTGATCACCTCTTACATACAAGAGAGCGTCTACCATCTCTTTTCCTGATCTGGTACAAGCACGTGATAGCTACATTAAGAGCAAGAAACTCTACGTGGCTCAACACAATTTCTATTACAGTTAGTCTTTCAAATACTCAGATGACTGAACATTACAGAAATGCATAGAAAGTTGAATCAGGACTTCCGGCATTGGCTCCAACGTGGCAGACACAGCCGCTGGCTGTGCATACGGGGTGGAGTAGACGCAGGCCAGCCCAGAGGCTCAGAGAACCTGGGTCCGTGCTCCTAGCGGTGACCTGGACCTTAGGTACACAGTGAGGGGAAGATCTGAGCCTCACAAGCCAGGATTGTCACCGAATTCAGTGGGGAGTTTGGAAAATATACAGGTTCTCAAGACCTGGCCTCTGATTTACGTATAGAGTAAGATCTGAACGTTTGCATGTATAAATATTCTCCAGGTGAGATTTCTGCTTCCAATCAAGATGGAAGATAGTTGTTTTTATTCCTCCAGAAGCAACTAAAAAACTAGAGAAAACATAGGAAACAATGGTTTTTAAGTCATTGGACAGCAGGCAACAAAGGGCAATAATCCCTAAGAGAGGGGAACTCATGGCCCCAGGGGGTCTGGAGGAGGGCCCAGGCGTTGGAGGATGGACTCAGGGCCATGGAGGCCAAGGTGGCTACAGTTTGTAGAGTCCTGGAGAAGGGAGAGATGCGCCGAGAGAGAACCCGGAGATCTGCAGCGGTTTCTGCCTCTAGGTTTCAGCACATGCATGTGAGGAAGGCAAATGGGGCAGCGACAATTGCAGCACTGGTGCCTGATGAAAACTCCCCGCAAATGGGGAATAGAAGGGAACTTTCTCAGTCTGATAAAGGTGTCTGTGAAAAACCTCCAGCTAATGTTATATTAAATGGTGAAATACAGGATTATTTCCCCCCAACATTAGTACCAAGACAAGGATGTCTGCTCTCACCACTTCCATTCAACATTGTGCTAGAAGTTTTAGTCTGTGTAATCAGGCAAGAAAGAAATAAAAGCATATGGTTTGGAAAGGAAGAACTAAACCTGTCTCTATTTGCAAGTGGCCTCATTGTCTATGTAGAAGATCCAATGGAATCTTCAAAAATTATTAACCAATAAATTAATTTAGCAAAGTTGCAGGATACAAGGTCAACATACAAAAAAACCAACACATATAGACACTAGCAATGAACATTTGGAAATTAAACTTACTAGCAATGGATGTTTGAAAATTAAATTAAATGTCATTTATAATAGCATCAAAATATGAAATACTTAGGGATAAATCTGACAAAAGATGTGTAAGAGCTGAACATTGAAAATTACAAAATATTGCTGAGATATATTAAAGAGGACTTAAATAAATGGAAATATATATATATATATATATATATATATACACCTTGTTCATGGATTGGAAGACTCAATGTTAAGGTGTCACCTTCCCAAATTGATCTATAGATTCATTGCAAGCTCAATCCAAATTCCAGCAGGTTTTTTTTTAGGTTTTTAAAATTTTATTAAATTAAATCTAATAAAATAAAATAAATTAATTTTACATTTAATTTTAATTAATCCTAATTAATGGATTTCTTTTCATTTATTTTTACCTGATTTTGTGACCTGTGGCATATAAATAATTGAAGGTCAATTATGGCTGTACCTTGACAAGTGCCAATCTTAATACAAAACCTGTCATCTTTAAAAAAATCTCTAATAATAAGTTACGAATTTATTAGTTGATTTACTCTGCTGGACCCTAAACTTTTGGACCACATTGGATTTGTCAAATGGGATAGTTGCCTATAAAAGTTGTCTGGTCTTGTATACAGATGAGTAAATATAGAAATGGTAGGAGCAACTCGTATCCTGGCGTAAAGTGTGACCATAGAAAGATGGCTGTATCATCTTGGGTTGGGTTGGATATATGTAGTATTATACTTGAGATTAGGAAGCGATTTAAGTAAAGTATCTTGGACTAAAGTTTAGAGCTTGACTCTTTAATCCCTTCCATCAGACCACCCTCCACACTCTGACTAGTACTTTAATAAAATTTAATTTTAATTAGTTAAAACGATTTCTGTTTTCCCATGGCTTCTTTTCCCTTTCTTCCCATCCCTATCTCTCTAGCCCTCAAGAAGAGTGGTCCTCAGGTGGCAGGATGAGCCCCAGTAAGTGAGAAGAAAAACAATATTGTCCTTCTCATTCATTTTGAATGCTTTCATCTCATTGATTTTCATTTTATTTTCTAATAATTAACTTTATTTTTTTATTTCTTTAATTTGTTTCCTTCTCTTCTTGTTTACTTAGCATTTTTCTTGTTTGGGAATTTTGTCATACACTAGTAAGTTTTATAGGTGCCTCATGGTTTCTTTATTTCTTTCTTTTTTTTTTTTTGAGTATACGGCTGTGTAATTTTTTTCAATGGCTTTTAGTATAATCACATTATACTATGTTGTGCATTCATCATCACAAAAAAATTGAAAACAATTTCATTACTCCAAAAAGAAAAACTCCACACCCCTTTGCAGTCACTTCTCAATCCCTCTATCCTACCCCAGCCTATGTAACCACTACTCTCTTCCATCTTTATTTATCGATTTATATTTATATTTTATATAAATGGAATCATACATTATGTAGTACTTTGTATCTGGTTTCTTTCACTCAGCATAAATTTTTTTACTGATATTAACATCTTTTAACATTAACATACATTTGTTCAGTTTCAAATAAAAATAGTCTTATATATGCATTTCACATGAGGTTTTGCTATGTTATACAGTCCCATGTTACATTTTTAAGCTTTCCTTTTAGTAATATACGTGACTTTAGACTTTCCCTTTCAACCACTGTCATATCATATAATAGCACTTCTCATTACAAATATTATGTTGTGCTTTCACCTTTTTTTTTGGTAGAAATTGACAAACTGATTCTAAAATTCATATGGAAATACAAAGGATCTAGAATAGCCAAAACAATTTTGGAAAAGAAGAACAATATGAGAGAGCTTACATTATTTGATAGACCTACTAAATTTGGTTAGTTCAAAATTTTACCCTAAGGCAGACAATTAGCAATATCCTGAAATTACATTAAGTAATTGCATCTGTATTTTGGGAATAACCAGTCTGGTGAGCTAAACAATATACTGTAGATATGTAAATTATTATTTTTGTTGCCAGATTATATATTGGAAGAAAGAATATATGACATAGGGAATGTTAGAGTAGGTACTGAAAAATCTGTTCTAAAGGATCTCAAGTGGAAACAACTACAAATGGGATAGTAGTGTAATATTTACCTTCCTGCCTTTAATCATTTTGAGGAATACAGAATGTAAATATGTTTAAAAAGGGCAAAACATTACACAGCTCTGGGATTGTTAGTGTATGAACACATAGCTTTTGTAATGTATATTTAAAGTCCGCAAAGAATAGGGAAAATTACCTAAACATTGTCCATTCTGGAAACTCTGCCCAAAAGATGGGAGATGGAATAAACAGTCTGGATGATTTATAAGGTGTGAAAACTTTGCTCACCCCAGATCCTGTGCTTTGGGTTGAACATTAATTTTGGGGAGTAGCACGTGGAAGAGAAGGAAGAATAATCCAGGTATATATTACATAATACTATTAATAAACAAGATTTGTGTAGTACTTTCTACCAGCTCTGTCAACATTGGGTCTTAGTGGTGACAGTGGAGAGTAAAAGAGAAACTAGCAAATGAAGAGCATGCAATACAAAGTAAGGCACTTGTGTTAGAAATTTTATAATGTTAGTCAAAAATATACATGTTTCAAAATCAGATCCTCCCAAAATAATGTTTCCTTTTGGAATTCAGGACATTAAAAGCATTCCCTTCTGTGAGGAATAATTAAAACCATGCAATTTGTTCTGTTTCCATTATTGCCTTGGTTACCTGGAAGCTCAGAACCAAATATAAAGCATAGTCCTAGCAATTCTAAAATCTTTATCAATTTTATATCTAAATCATCTTCCCTTTGATGCCAGTTTTCTGTTTCAATTAACTTTGCTATAAACTGCCTATTCCTTTTTGGGAAGAGGGAGGAAGGAAGAAAAGGACAGATATACAGTGGAAACATCTGAGCTCTGCAATACCTTCACAATTGTTTAATAAACATGTATGAATTATTGAGGCAGAGTCTATAGACCTGAAATTAGCCTCATTATTTTGTAATTATCCAGCATCTGTGTGTGTGTGTGTTGTGTCTGTGTCTACGCTGATTTCATGGAGTCTTATTCTTTAGGGATTTTGAGTTGAAAGAAAATCCATCCATTTTTGGCCAAGGAAGATGAGGCGTTAGTTAATTAAATTCTTTGTAGGCGTCTTTCCTGATGCAGTAATACTAAATCCAGGGATAAGTTGTCTTGGCAACTGCTTTGGCTACTGTTACCAGCCTGCTTTTTAGGCGTGTGAATAAAGATGTTTGAGAATGTAAATCACCAGCTGAGGGCTAACAGATTTTTTTCTCTCTCTTCCAAAGAAGCTGGACACTAATTGATAATACAGTGCATTTTCATTTATGTTTGACTAATAAAGCAACGTTCATAGCTCAGCCCTTGGATGATCACATATATTATTCATGCTTTCAAAATGTAATAAAGAAACATACTTAATATCAGTTTTCCAATTAAAGTTTATGACTGCGCTTGGTGATGGTTATAGTTTTTGGCAGAGATTTTTAATTTTCTTCAAATGCTTCTTTGGGATTCACAAAAGAACTTGAAGCATAAACATGTTTAGCCTGGAGGAGCGGGAGGAGCAGGAAACAACGCACATGCTCAAAGACATTTATTTGCAAGAGTTACTTAGGTGATGAATCTGGCAAAACAAACAAACAAACAAACAAACAATAATGCTTTTTAATTAGGAGTTTCTTATACCTTAAGAAATCCTTTTAGGATTTTAGAAATCTTTTCATGATATTTTTTTCCTTCTCATAGAGAGAACACGGTATGGTTTAAAAGCTTGGGTTTCTGAGTCTTAAAGACCTGGGTTCAAAGGGGGATTATTTACTTTTTTTTTTTTCACTCTAACTTCCATATTCTTGATTCTTATATGCTTCTTATAGTCAGGTAGCAGCCACCCTATTTATAAAATTCATGGACAGGTTCTATAACCTGGAACCTAAGAAGATGGCAAAGGAAATTTGTGAGGGACGGAAATAGGTTCCTATGGCACCCAACATCTGGTTAGCCATGCCCACAGGACAGAGTATATTTTAACTTCAGTCTCCATGTAATGCCTGCTGGTGAACGTCCTTGCCAAGGAAGATGCTTTTGGCCTGTCATGTCTGAATCTTTTCCGTGACCCATCTTGCTCTTTTCCCATGTAGGCCAGTCTGCAGCAAAATATGTACTTCTTGATTCTTCGTCTTTATATGTCAAAGCTGAGAATGGCTGTAAGATATTACAGCTCTCTTTCTAGTCTCGTGTTCTCAGATCTTTTCTAAAGCCCATCATGTTGGAAGCATATGATCTAGTTCTTTGACAGTTGCTTTCTAGGGCAGCATTGCCCAATAGGACGTTCTGCAGGATGGAAATGTTCTGCATCTGCACTGACCAATATGGCAGCCAACTGCCAGGTGAACGTGGATAGCCACCTGAAATTTGGCTATTGTGATGGAGGAGCTGAATTTTCAATTTTAATTAATTTAAATTTAAATTCAACTAGCCCCATGTGGGTGGTGGCTACCATATTGGACAACACCGCTGTAGAGTTTGGGTAGATAGCGTGTGGGAGCCTGGCTCCCTCGCTTCCTTCTTTTCTTTTTCTTTCTACTTACTTCAACTCTTTGTTTCTACTTCAAGGCTTTTCTCTATAAATGATTAACTCACTCAGAATGAGGCTCCTGCTGTCATTCTTCCAAGGAAATGTATTTGCTTTTTCATGCAATTCTTTTGGGGATAGTCCTTAAACTGGAAAAAATAAGAATTTCAGGTTCCAAAGCAACCTGGTAGGGAAAACCCTGAGTTTAAGGAAGTCTGTGGCTATCCGGTGGCCCATTCTGTCAGTGTAGAACACAAGGCCTAGTTCAGCTTCGCCTGTGTTGCTGACATTGACATTTCCTGATATGCTTTAGTAGCATCTTACCCTCTTTAAGTAATTAATTTAAATATAAATTTTAATGCCAGTAACTTTCAGTGCTTTAAGTCACCAGGTTTAGACTTCTCTAGTCTTCGCGTTTCCATCTCTAGTTCCTCCATTTCCATATATTTTGTAGGAACAGATGCCATCCATGTCACCGTAGTTTCTTTAATTGTTGTATTCATTAACTCCACAAATATCACACTTTTTTCATTCTAGTAGACCTGGAGGGAAACAAAAAGAAACACAGTGGATACAGAATTTGTAGTCTAAGGTGGAAGACAAACTATTTCTTATGTAGCCCTTAAGAAGATTTCCTAGTTTCCACAGAAATGTCTCTCTGCTATGGTTAGGGCCGAATGTCTGCAGACTTTGTTTTGGTAAGTCTTTGTCTCTCGCTTTCTGAAGTCACGTCCTTCAACAGTGCTTTCTAAGTGCATGCCCTGTGATTACTGGAGCCCAGCCTTGTTCCTTTAAGATTTGACTTTCTAGACTACAGCAGGTTCCTCACCCAGTCAGGTGGGAATCAAAGGTCACCCTTCTTGGTGGCTGAGAACAGAGCTGCTTTCTAAAGCTGTTTTCCAATAAATAACTTCCTAAACCTGTGGCCCAAAGTACAATTTGACCCATGATGACAACTGTGCTGGCCAAATTCCTTTTTGCTGCCTAAAATACCCTTTCATATTTTTTTCTGATGGTTTGTTTCTTGCACATTTACAAGATCCTAGGCATCTAGAGTAGTATAGTATCAAAATAATTTGTAACCTGCTGATTAGCAATTTGATCCAATGACCTCAGTTCTTCTAAATAAGCATTCGAGAGCGGATGTGGCTCCCACCTCCCACATGGGGGCATCTCAGGTTTGGTTCCCCGTGCTTCTTGAGAACACACACAAAAAAACAAAAACAAATAACAAGCAAAACAAATGAAAACAAAAAACAAAAACAAAAAAACAACTCAGGGAAGCCGACGTGGCTCAGTGGTTCCGTGCCAGCTTCCCATATATGAGGTCCCGGGGACCAAAAAATAAAAGTATTTGAAGAAAATCATAGTGTAATTAAGGGAAACGTTTCTCCATTTATTCCATTAAATGGAGCTTCCTGGTACTTTTTGTGCTTCCTGTGCTAGGACCTCTCTCTGTGTTACACTGTCTTTCACTTCACAGCAGTAAGAATAGTGAGCAAGGATCATTATCATCCTTACTTAGAGATGAGGAAACTAAGGCTTAGGAAGTTTACGTAAATTTTGCAAGATTTCACAGCTTGTGTCATAGACTTAACATGCAAACCCAGGTCTATATGATTCCAAGTGAAAGCTCTATCCAGAAAAGAAGGCTGATGGGAAGTATATAATCCATACTTCATATTCAGATTCTAGGTGCCTTTTCCAGTGAGTCTTATCTATTCATTGTAGCAGATACGACAAGATGTGAAAAAACATAGCTATTCTCGTGAATGTCTGTCTTTGAAGAAAATGAATTTGAAATAGTATTTTGAAAGTCCAATTTTTCATGAAGTGCATCTGCCATCCAATCAGCCCTCTTACGAAGTTTTTTTTATGTGTGTATATGTATACATATGTGTGCATGTATTTGCTTCCAATATACACACATATAAGTCCGGTCTTGAAATTGGACTTGTTCCTGAATTTTTTTCTTTTAGGATGAGAAGAAACATAATCTTCTGAAGACATTTGTTTAAAAACTTGGTTCCAGGTTTGAGTTCAGCTAGCAGCTTGCATGGGGCTTTAACTAAGACAATTAGCTGCTGGGTGCTTCATTCTTTCCACCTGTGAAGTGGGAATGACTATCATATTACTATTGCTATACTTTTTTCTCATGGAAGTGTGGGCAAAATGTAGAGTAAAGATTTACAAATGGGCTTGACATAACCAATACTTTGTCCCTGGAAGTGAAGCCTATTTTTTTATTGAGTACATTGTCCTCTCTTGACCTCTGTCACTTGCTGTTCCAAAGTGATAAAAATATCATCTGCTCCTGTAACCTCTGTATCATACCCAGTGGTAAGGTCTGCAGCAGTCTAGTCCCCAGGGAGAATCCAGGACCCTCTATTCCTTATTGAATATTCATTTTTCCAGAAAATATCGAAAAATATGCCACCAGGCTTTTGGGAAAGCGAAAAACCTAAGGCAGTTTGAGACGAGCCTGTTTTAAGGAAGCTGCTATAAGTGTTGCTGCAGAGTGGCCACAAGGTGGCAGCACCGAGACCATCAGGGCTCACTGAAGTCCGGAAGCACTCACCTTGGTGGTTGATCTTGTACTTCCAGCCCAGGCACACTGAGATAATAGGGTCAAGTGTCTGCCAAGGTGATAGCAGTCAAGAGGGCCATCAGCCAAGAGCTCAAGAAACCACTTCTTTAGCAGTGTTTTCTAAAGAGCAGTAACAACCTCACTTTTCTATTTGAGAGTGCCATAGTTTTCAAATGCTTATCCCACCTAAGAATCTAAACCCAATACTGGTTCAGGAAAAATAAGGGGACAGTTCTACCTTATCTATTTTCCCGATTCTTCAAGGTCGTTGGTTTTCAACCTTGACAGTACATGAGAATATCCTGGAGGAACTTTTAAATCATTCTCTTGGCAGGGTCCCAGAGACTGAGTTTTAACAGCACCCCAGGAGATTCTAAAGTGCATTCAGGGCTGTGAAGCATCTTTCAGGTCCTCTCAATGTATCCAGTCATTCACTCACCATTTATTGAGAACTTCCTTATGTCACTTTGAGCAAGGTGCTGGTGATGATGTAAAATGAGACTCTCCAACTGCCCCAAAAAACCTTGTCTCTTAATTGAATTCAATGGAAGTTGATTCCTCAGTCATTTATTAAACTCCTACTACATGACAGGCACAATGCTAGGCTCTGCAGAGGTAAAGACGAAAGCAATCACATGAGAGAGAATAGGTATTTCACATTTTCCACCTTTCTATCATATTTTAGAGTAGCACAAAGCATTCTAATCTACCTATAGAATCTGCAGCTTGCACAATAACTCTTGAGTCTGGCAAACAGCTATCATGACCTGAGATTCAAGAGGAGGCTGACATGCTTTGTCCATAAGAGGCAGGTTAGACCTCACAGCCAAGTCTACTGACTCCAAGGCTGGTGCTCATTGCCTTATGATCCGCTGGGCATGGGGCTTGGGACACAGTGGTTGATTTTGACTGCGGGAGTAAAGGTATTCATCGTGGGAGGCTGTATTTATTCATTTTCTCTGGAATTTTATTTTCTGGAGAGGAGGTAGAGGACCATATCTGTCTGCATATGTCCTGGGATCCTTCCTTTGTCCAAAGCCTTTTTCTCTTGTCTTTATGTTTCTCTCTCTTTTTAAATATGATCTTCTTTCTATTCTCTAAAAATTGCTGATCTCTAAAATTGTTCTGGATGTCTGTCCTTTTGAAGAATAAACTGAAACTATTTAGTTCCATCAGCAGATCTGCTTGTCATACGCTTCTGTCAATCACAGAAAGGTTTAATTAGGGAACCGGAAATTAGTCCAAATGTATATAAAGAAGCCAGACAAGTCTCATTTTCAGAGATATCCATTCTGTCAGCTAATAAAGTGATAAGCCAAATGCCATCTGGATTGGGACTGGCACAGAAGATAGTTGGTGATGAACGTGCTTTAGGAATTAACCTTATGGCTGATTTGGATGGTTGACTTGAGGGAGTGAGGTAAGGGTGAATGCCCTCCCAGTGTGCGGAAACGATGGGATTCGAATGGCCCCCACAGCTTAGCTCCAGCCTCCCTGTCTACCTCATGTCCACCTTGTCCTCTCAGACTTTACCCTTGAGTCATACTCAGCTACTGAGGGTTTTGTGGACTCGCTCTTTATGGTGACTCCACGCCTTGCTTAGGCTCTTCCTGTGTTAGGGAAATACTCCCTCTGGTCCTCTGCAGGCACCTCTACCCTCCTCACTTGTCAGTCTCTTGCTCCTCCTTTAAAAGTCATCTCAGACAGACTTCATCTCCCACTGGAAGTCATCCCTGATTCCCAAGGCTATGTCCTTGTCACTCCTCTGCCCCAGAGCTCCTCCTATATCACACTCCTCTCTTTCACGCTCCTGGTAGACATTGCTAATCAATATTGGCACCGTTTTTTTGTGTGTTTTTTTGCTGAGTCTAGAGTCACCTTTAGAATTCTTTTCACATAGCTCCAGGCAGCCACTACCAATGAACCAGAGGTGGCAATCCAGATGGAGCCCACCTGTCAGCTCCAATCTGGGGCACACCTTGCTCATTACCTTTTCTCTATCATATTGAAATAGTTGACAAACTTGCTTTTTGTACCAAGTTGCAATTGCCATTAGGAGAATTGCTGTGATTTTTATTTTCATATTCCCAATACCATGCATAGTGCTTGAAATTGGTCATCACATAAGAGCTTCTTGCTATGGAAGTAGACTGGGGGACTTGGCTGGGAGAAGGTTGGAAGGAAACAGGGGAGCTCACAAACTCTTTCAACGTCCAATTTCAGGGTATGTGTCTGTCGATGACCCAGGGGCTGTATTGGCTTTGAATGGGGAATGGGAGCATGGGCACCATGACCTCTGCCCTCCTAGAAGATGGGCTGAAAACACTACTCCGTGCTCTTGGAGGTGCCTCTAACCCTTTTGTCAGGGTTTGGGTGATCCACTGGCAGGAAGGGTGCCGCTTGCCTGGGGAGTACTTCCTGTTCTTTTAAAACAGCTCTTCAGCATCGAGGCCTCTGCTCTGTGGGCATCTTTCCATACCTGCCTGCTCAGCACCCTGGCATGGAGGCCACCCCTTTCCAGTCAAAGGGCCCATCACCCATGAGCATTCCTATCCATCCCCATTTCAGCCACCCCTTCCCTATTTTCTGCCAGAGGCTCTCAGTTCAGATCTGGTCCACTTTTCATTTCTCTTGGCCATTGCCTGTTGTCCACTCCCCATCAGCTCCTTAAGGGCCACACTTCTTTCCTTCTCTGTGCAAGAAGCTTGCTTTCCAGGAGCTCTTCCTCACCAGCTTTTGCATCTGATCTCCAGGACTGCGAGGAGCCTTACTATATAGCAGAGCCCAGGATCTGGTCACACAGGCATTGGAGACTGCTAGAGGCTCAGAGGAGCCCAGGAAAATATCCATATAGTTACTAATTAGGCATTGTTGAAGCACCTCATGCCCCATTATTTTATAGTTGTCTTGCAATTAACTGGCATCAGTACCATTTCAAATGACATTTATTGCCCATTTCCCTGGTTTAATTTTTGGAAATTTTATGGGAAGCCGGAGCATTGTTTCTTATTCACTGTAACATGAATAATTAGCAACGTAAATATGGCTTTGGGTGGTGATACTGTCAACAAGAGTTCTTTAGAGAGTTTAATTAACATTACAGTATTGCACTTCATGTGAACGGCTAACACAGAGCCCCACACTCCTTTCCTGTGGGTCTGTAGGTCATGCGTGAGTGCATGTGCACATGTGAGTGCATATGTGTTTCTGCATGCATGCGTGTGTTTTTACGTGTGCATGTATGAATGTGGGATTTTCAGGAAAAATAGGGAAATGTGAGATATGATGACAAGAGTAAAATCCTTTGTCTTAGCCTTCTCTAAGGCACAAACTGGAGAAACGGATCAATTAATTTTGCTCCATTTTCTTGCTATAACCCAGAGATTTGAGTTGGCTTGAATCAGGTATCATTTGCTAAATGACTACTATGTTATCAAGTATTGGGATAGATGTTTTCAATTCTTTAATTTTTGCAACAACTCATTGAGGTCTTTCACAATGACAAGATGTAGGCTCAGAGAGGTTAAGTAAGCTGTCCAGGGCCACACGGCAGGTAATGGATGAATACAGCACTAAGACCCAAGTCTGTCTGAAATCTGGGACCTTTCCACTCTATCTCACAAATAAAATTGCTGATCTTTCTATCTGGAAGTGTACTCTAAAGATCAACTGTGCCTTGCAAGATAACCTATCTGAAAGCATTTTCTCCTGTACTCTAATAGTACTTTCTATCACTTCTCATAGTCTGACCTTTATTTTAACTGTGTAATAGTGGGAGGGCAAAATAATGCAATGGTTATGGAAGCTGGCAGAGGGGACTGAAACCATAGGCTTCTGTGGTTGGGATCCACTGGGTTATAATTCTCACTCTGCCTCTTCACCCTAGCTACAAAGGCCTCTGGGAAATATACTACTTAGCTTTTTAGCCTCTTGAGGAGAGAATTGCCAGCTAAAGATGGTATTGAATGAGCCGATCTGCTCTAATTTACGTTAAACTAGTAAGTTGTTGCTTTTAGATTGAGCTCTCTGGGAAACAGACTTATGCATAGAAAGTTTATTGAGGAATGTTCTTGGGAACAATACCTGTGAGGGTGTGAGGAAAATGGGCAGATGAGATATTGAATTCAGAGTTGCCCTGCACTGAGGCAGGTGGGCCAGCCTTTGTAGATCTAGCTCGACCATTCAGTGGCTTCGGCCTGTCTAGGTGGAGGGGTAGATCTCTGGGCAAGGCAACCCCCTTTAGCCAAGGGAACGCCTGAGGAGGGACGCAGCTGTGAGCTGTCAGCATTCCTGGCCACTGGAGGAACGAGGGCCTCAGTGCTGAGGAATATATCTCAGCGGCACACGGCATCATGCACTGAGTCCACTCGCATCATATAAGTGTACCCCAACTGGAAACAGCTGCTGTAGGATTTTAATTATTCTCTTTCCCTAAGAAAAATGAAAAGAAGGTTAACGGGACAAACTACGCTGCCTACTGCGGAGGCTAGTCTCTAGGTTGCAGCTGATACTCATTATTTTCATTTTCTACTGCACGTTTTAGCCTCCTCCACCCTAACTGGCGCCTCAGCCAGGCGAGCTGGCTACCTCGTGGCTGACCTGGATTCTCACTGCTCAGGGGGTTCAGACCCTGGTCTCGACGCCCTTCTCCAGCCATGGCAGCTGCTCTTGTCCTTTTACTATGAAAACTGGTGAGAGGCTACCAAGCGACACCCCTGGGAATCACCAGGAGCCGTATATATTGTTCTCTGCCCACAATAAGTAATAGCCACCATGCCTCCTTCTGATGCTCATGGTCAGTCTTCCACGCCTGGAGAGTGAGCTCTTTTCTTGTCTCGTGGTCTCTTTGCACAAAAACCTGAAGTGACTGAGAGGTGGCCACAGGTTAAGTTTAACAGGACTTTTGCTGTGACCCTGGGAGGAAGACTATCTCCTCTAGGAAGCAGCAACTCTGAACCTGTGAAGCTCAGAATTGTGGGGGCAGCAAGAACAAATTCCTCAGGCAGTCTCCGGGGGTGGTGGCCTCAAGGCCGTCCTACTTCTACCCTTGGCTCCCTGACACGCGTCTGCTACTTACTGGAGACACAATCTCATCTAATGGTCATTAATTTAAGGTGTGTGTTGCATCCTGGAGGATTCGGTCCCATTCTCACAGTCAGGAGAACTAGTGCATTTACTGGGAGGAATGGGCCACTTCTTTAGGCTCAGAGGTTTTTGAGGTTTTTTGTGTTCGGCATTTTTATGGTTTTCCAGTACATGACCCCTTTCCAAGGCTAAGAGTCCCATTCTTTTCCATAAGGGCCTTGAACTTGGAGGAGCAACTTTGCTGAGCAATATGCTACTCTTCAGGTCAACCCTGAACCCAGTCCTCAGCCTTTTCTGCCGTCTATTAGCCATCTGTTTCTTTTGTCCTCATAATTGCTTTTTCACACAAACTGTGTAACACCTGAGATTCGGCACCTGCGAGGACATTCCCTTCCTCTGACAGCCATCCCAGTTCATGACCAGTTTTAACATTTGCACAGTGACAGCTATCAGGACTCTAGGAAACTGATTCTGAAATAGAGATTTTCTTATAGGAAGTTTACGGGGAGTGCTCTCTGGAAAAACACCTATGAGAATGTGAAAGAAGCAGGACTGGATAAAGGTGCTTGCAAACAAGCTGCAGCTTATCTCCCAAATATCTCCTCCCAAACATCTCTGGAGCTAGGGTGGCCTTTCAAGGCTGTCCTAAATGGAAACAAGAGAGCTCAGCCTTTGTTCCTGGGTGAGGGGTATCACTTTGAGCCAGACAGTTCCTTTTCGGCCAGTAGAGGACAGTTCCAGAGGAAGGATTCAGCTGTGAGCTGCAGCATCCTACACTCCCAGTAGCTGCAAGAATGGCTTTCTCAGCCTCAGGGAGGAATCTGCGGCGTCCACTACAATGGTTGGACCCAGGAACTCTGACCTCTTACTACTGCATCATGATTTCCCCCCTACAATCCAGTGAATATTATTGTATCCATTTTACGGCTGGGGATAGAGTATCTAAGAAGAGTTAAGTTATTCACCCAAAGTAACATGCCGAGAGCCAATGTGACCCTGAATACGCTGACAAAGCCCGTGCCCATTCCCTAGAACCAGGGGTCTGCCTACTTTGACAACAAATGAGAAACCTAGGAACACTTAATGACTTGTTAAAGCTCATATGATTACGGCACAGAAGATTGCAGGAGAGTCTCCCCCTCCCCACCGTGTGTGTGTGCGTACGCGCGTGTGTGTGTGACGTTTCAGAACACACAGAGGTTTGCGGTCCCCGCAGCAGGGGCAGTGTCACTCGGGACTTTTGAGGAGTAGCAGAAGACTGTTCGAGCACACTTCCTGGTAAGCAGATTCTATGAGCCGGTTCTCGTTGCTTGTAAATATAACTCGATGCAATGTAAACCTGACGTACACTTTCTGGCCTTCACTCACTAACTCCATAATCTTTCAGTGAGTATATATTGTGCATCTATGATATGCTCACTAGGGATCCAAAGGCAAACAGAGCTTATAGATTGGTGACAGGGTTGTGTCAGCTATGGGCTCCAAAATTGTAAGACGGATCCCTCTGCGCCCGACACGGTGGCCCAGGAAATGAAAACAGAGACTGGTCTCTAATATTTCAGTCCATACCACCATCCCAAATCTGAGCTGTATGCTACAAAAGGAAGGAAAGAAGGGTAAGGCCTTGAGGAAAACAAAACTCTATTTTCTCCATCCTCTCGTTTTTCCTACAACCAGTGAAGCTGTACTGATGCGCCATGGCGTCTCAGCCAGCGCGAGCCCCTGCAGGGTTAGTCGGCCTCATCAGCAGCCTGTCCACTTACAGGGTGTCAGCTTCAGGGTCAGGCGAGCCCATGGAGGTACATTCTCCATCATGAGGCTTCTCTCCCCAGCAGGGCGAGTCCAGGTGCCCCGTGTTTCCCCTTCACTAGTCCTGCCTGCTGGGGGAAATCTGGGATTCACTCTAACCTTCACCTATCCTTAACTTTTTTCCCCCAGTTTTCTTATTTTTTAAAAGTTATTTCGATTACATAAATGTTACAGAGAATATATAGGGGATTCCCATATGCTCCACTCCCCACACCACCCACGTTTTCCCACATTAGCAACATCTTTCATCAGTGTGGTACATTCACTGCAATGGATGAACACATTTTGGAGCATTGCCACTAAGCATGGATTATAGCTTACACTGTAGTTTACACTCTCTCCCATTCGACTCTGTAGGTTATGGCTGGATATATATTGGCCTGTATCTGCCATTGTAATGTCATTCAGATGATTCCCGAGTCCTGAAAATGCCCCCCTATTACACCTGTTTTTCCCTCTCCCTAAGCCCAGAACGTCTTACATTTTGCTTTTACCTCCCTGGGCCTTCTTCAGTTAAAAGGCAGAGCGGAGCCAGGTGGCTCACCTGATTCACAAGCAGGATATAGTGGGCTTGGGTCTTGTTTACACCACTTGCTTGCTATGAGAAGGCGACTACCCCTCTCTGGTCTTCAGATCTGTTATCTGCAAAATGTGTGCGTGTTGCGGGGAGGATTAACAACCGTCTCAAAATAGTGAGGACCAAGTGAGAAAATTTATATATATATATATTTAAAAAGAATGCTCTAAAAGTTCCATGCAAGTGATCTTGATTTGGAAGTTTCTGGGGCCCATTGAGCTTTGAAAGAGGCAGGCAAGCCCACGCCTTTACTGGGAGGAAAAGGCAGAATCACAGGTGCTGGATTTGTTTCTGAAGTGATCACAAGGTCTCTTCATCAGTCAGTCTGACAAATAGGGTCCCCTTCCCAAGTGTTACTCCCTCCTTCCCCGCCCTTACTCCCCACGTTCAAATTCAGTGTCGATCAGAGCAGCCACCTACTGCAATTGCAGAGACCCTGTTTCCTCCCATCCATCGCACATTTTAACCCATCACTTTAGTATAACCTCATCTGAAATCAGCCCTAGACTTTCCAATCACCCAGCAGGTTGCCACATGTCCTTGAGCACAGTCCTTGTGAGATTACAAGGGTGTTGTGCATGAACATGGTTATTTTCACTATCTTTGTCCTTAGTAGATAAGACTTAAACATTGCCATGTTGCTTTTAGTTTGTCTCTAATTCCAGTGATTTAGGACTTTCACCACTGAATGTCTAATGTGTTTTCCTGGAGGTTGACAAGGAGATGTCTTGGTAGGTGGGTGGAGAGCACTCACCTCTCCTGGGCCTTCACTTCTCATAGGCTTTCCTTCTGCCAGCAAAGCCCTTCCTTTCTTACTTGGCAAGTTCAGAACCCAAGCTTCAAGTCCAGCCCAGGTGGTCCCCATCTCTTGGTGAAGCTTTTCTTAACTCTCCTTCCTTTGTCAAAACTCTTCTATAACATTAAGTCACAATCCTGCACTTGTTTAAATGTCTCCTTCCTCTGTAGACTCTGAAGCCCTTGAGGGGGGAGGCACTGCATTTATTCACCCCTTTTATCTATAACGCTTAGCATGTAGAGAACCTGCAATTTTAAGCTGAAGAGATGAATAAATATACGTATATAAACAAATGGATAATTTTTTCAAATGTTTATTTTCAGCTGAAATATTTAGAAATTGTCTTTTGGAGGGGAGGTGAGGACAATTTTCCATTTTTCCTTACCATTGTTTTTATGTTTCATCTCTACCTGGATGTTCTTATTGATTCATGTCCGATTCTATTTAGTCTAACCCCAGAGAATTTTCAAACTCTGTAATTCCTTATAGCACACCCATTATGAACAGCCTTCATTTATTGCCTTTGTTTTTGCTATTCTTGTTCCTATTGCCTATTGCACACATCCGTGAAAATGCTGAAAATTGAGATACTTTTCTCTTTTTCCCTCCTCCAGAGTACACTCTGCAAAATTACTTTGCTAAAGCTCCTTGTTATCTGGGAATAGCTTTTCCTCTATCTTGCAAGGAGAAGGGTTTAGTCTGCTTGGCTTTTGATGAAAAGAAAAGAAAAAACCAGTTTCATGCTGTATGAAAAAAATATGTTTCACTGGGTCAAATGTTAATGACTCTGAACTTAATTCCTGTGTCTCATTATTAAATAATTCCTAGGTGTTGCCATCTCATGTTTTGTCCTTTAGTTATTTTGTACTCATTTATTTAAGATAGTACAAATGAACTTAATACCATCTATTTTTTATTTTCAAAAACTTTTCTTTTTCTAACTTACTGGTTCTTTCATATGTTTCAGATAGATAAGACTGCTGAAGTAGTGATTTCTGGGTAGATGAGATATTATTCAATCTTCTGTTCACTTATATAGATTCATTGAACAGTTGTAATTTTAAATTACAAATGCCACTATATTTGGATACAGAGTCACGCTTCATACTCTGGAGGATACAAAATAAGCAAAATACCTATCCTCAAATTGCTCAAAGCATGGATGGAAAGCCCAGGCATATTTATATGCAAAATTAAATGACAATTCAAATTTGGAAAATGCAAAATTAAAGGAAATTTTGTGAAAAACAAAGGATTGGGCAAGTAATGTAGACAATTCAGAGAAGAAACTGAGGCTTGGAGTGGTCTGGGGTATCTTTTAACAGAAAGACTGTTGTCAAGCAAAGATTGACATGTACAGTATCTTAAAAATTTCTGTTGTTTAACCCATGATTTTGTTTATATGCAAAGGTTGAAAAATGTTCTTTGAAATATAAGAAGCCATGCTGTCTAATTTGACATCTTATATCCTTTTTATTTAACACATAATCCACCATCCCTGTGCTGTGATCGCTTGTGTTCGAAAGCCTGATCTGCTTTCTAGAGTCCCGATCCTCCACTTTCTTAAATTGCCTCCTCACTTGCGGTGCTGTCCAGGGTGTCTCTACAGCCAGTAATGGAACTGGGCCCAGATTCTGGTTCTGGGCAAGCTTACCGGCCATTATAGACTTCTCTGCCCAGGTCATAAGTAAATGAGGAGCTGTAGGCAGTGGATCTCCAAACACACTCAAAACTGTAACAGGATTATACACAGGCCCTTGGAGCTAAATAGTCTCAACTGCTTTCTGTATGTTCTTCTTTTGAAGCCACACTTGAGCACCTTCCCACCAGCCACACCCCTAGGGACAGACAGATGGGGAATGGAAAGAGAAATCATTGAACAAAAAGAAAGACTTCCAGACGTGGTCTTCAAGGGGGTAAATAAACCAGGCACAGACTGAAATGTAGTTAGTTCTTCGGCAATTGTAACTAGGGAAGGAAGGTCTGCACGTTGGCCTTTGGTATTTTCTAGATATCCTTAAGCTGAACACCAGAACTAGCGTCCATATCTCTTTGGGAACACTCTCTGTCCTTGCTAGGAAAGCAAGGGCTAAGAAGTGAAACTTAAGCTTTTTTTTTTTTTTTTACAAAACTCTATTCAATCGAGCCTCTTGCTTATCTGCAGTCATAAACCAGCAGAGCCAGGGCTGAAACCTGTTTTGTTTGCTGGGCAATAGAAATTTGTTCTCCTAACTAAAAGTACCTTTTCAGTTCTCACTGCACAGGGACACTGGTCCAGGAACTGGAACTTGACTTGGACCTTAAAGGAAAGGTAGATTGTGTCGCTCCCAGAAATAGCTTCTCCATCCCCAAGTTAAATAACTACTTACTTTATAATTTCTTTTGCTTTTTTTTTTTTTTTAGCGAACAAGAAAAAAGATTTTTATTCTTTTGCTTCTTTTTTAAACCTTATTTTTTTTTTTTTAAAAAAAAAATGCGAATTTTTTTTTTTTTTTGCAATCAGTCAATTGATTCACTAACATTTATTGAATAGTCTATCAAAATGGGACATTTTAACTTTATGTAACACTCTTAGGTATACTTGAGTCTGTATTTAGACTTTCTAGTTGGCTACATTATTTGTCTATCATTCCTCAGACCTGCACCACAGCTTTCATGCTTTTAGCTAGGAGTGTCTCAATCTCAGCATTATTAACATTTTAGGCTAGATAATTCTTTGTTGTGGGCTTACACCTATGCACTGTAGTAAGTTTAGCAGCATCTCTGGCTTCTAGCCATCTCTCTCTCAGTTGTGACAACCAAAAATTGTCTCCAAGATATCGCCAAATGTCCCCTATGGGGCAAAATCACTCCTGGTGGAGAACCACTGTTTTAGTGCAAGAATATATTTTATATGTTTGCTAGGACAAGCCTGCCCGTATTGCTCTTTTTTCCCAAAATATTTCCCAAATATATCATTTTAATTTAATTTTCTTGTTAATGAGATTAATCTTATATGGATGGCAGAAGAGTTTGGTGGTTTCGAGCAGGGACTCTGGAGTGAGGCGATCTGCACACCACCATTTAGTGACTCTGAGATGTTAGAGAGCCTCTTTAAGTCAATTTCTTCGGCTATAAAATGGAGATAATAATAGTTCCCACCTCCTAGATTATCATGAGGAATCAATAAAATGTTGCATGTAAACTGCTTAGCATAATTTTGTCTTATAGTTTAAGTGCTCAATAAATGTCCATCCCATAAATAATTTTTACGATAATTTTCTTTACAGTGTGCATGCTGTGAAGGCAATTTAATTAATATTTGGTGAGGCTCCACTATGAGCAAAGCACTAAGATATGTAAGGTGAGAAAATAAAAGTAAAATTTGCTTCCTGCTTTCAATATAAACATATAAAACACTATAAGTATCTTTTGTCTTTTCTGGGCATGATAAATAATTTTTAAAGATTTTTAAAAAATAACTTGTCTTCAAAAGTTTTCATATATTATTTGGGCATTTATGTTCATAAGTGAAATTTATCCATAAGCATCTTTTCTGCCCCTTCATTTTTCATTTCCACCCTCTGTTCCACTTGACTTCTTATTTATTTATTTTTTCCAGCTTATTAGGATATAAGTTACATACCATAAAATTCAGTCATTTAAATGTACAATTGCATGGTTTTTTGTATAGTTACAGAATTGTGAAACCATTCCCATAATCTAATTCTAGAACATTTTCATCACACAGCAAGAAACCTCTTATCCTCTTAGCAGTCACTTCCCAACTCTTCTCCCCTCTTCTCAGCCTTAGGGAATCATTAATCTATTTTTTGTCTCTGTAGATTTACCAGTGGTGGTCATTCCATAAGTGGAATCATGCAATATGTAGTATGTTTCCTTCACTTTGTATAATGTTTTTGAAGTTCATCCGTATTGTAGTACATGTCAGAACTTTGATTATTTTTTATTGCTGAATAGTATTCCATTTTATGGATATATGCATTTTGTTTATCTGTTCATCAGTTGATAGACATTTAGGTTGTTTCCACTTTTTAACAACTTAAATGCTGATTTGTGTACAAGTATTTGTGTGGACACATGTTTTCATTTCTTTTGCATTGACAGCTGGAGTGGAATTGCTGGGTCATATCGTAACTATATTAAAATTCTTGAGAAACTGTAAACTATTTCCTGAAGTGGCTGCTTCATTTTAAATTCCCATCAGCAAAGTGGGGCTCCAAAGTCTCCACATCCTTGACACTTGTTCTTGTTTGTCTTTTTGATTACAGCCTTCGTAGTGGGTGTGAATTAGTATCTCATTGTGGATTCGATTTATATTTCCCTGATGATTAATGATGTTGAACACATTTTCACTTACTTAGTGGCCATTTGTATATCTCTTTGGAGAAAGGTCTATTCAAGTCCTTTGTTCATTTTTAAATTGAGTTGCCTTTTCATTGAATTGTATGAGTTCTTTAGATATTCTGGATAAAGTTCCATATCAAATAAATGATTTGCAAATATTTTCTACCATCCTATATGTTGTCTTTCACTTTCTTCCTGGTGTATTTTGAATTTCAAATTTTTTTTATTTTGATGAAGTTCAGTTAATCAGTTTTTAAATCATTTTTGCTTTGGTGTCATCTCTAAGAAATCATTGCCTAATCCAGGATCATGAAGATTTGCTCCTGTGTTTTCTTCTAAGATTTTTACAGTTTTAGCCCTTACATTTTGGTCTATGATCCATTTTGAGTTAAACTTATATTGTGATAAAGGCGGCCAAATTCATTCTTTTGCATGTGGATATCCAGTTGTCCCGGCAGCATTTCTGGAAGATTATTTTTCCTCATTTTTCCTCTTGGCTTGGCATCTTTCTCAAAAATCAATTGACCATAAATATAAGTGTTTATTTATGGGCTCCCAATTATATTTCATGGATTTATTTGTCTAACCTAATGCCAATACTGCATTATCTCAATTACCATGACTTTGTAGCAAGTTTTGAAATTGGCAAAAATTCTTCCACTTTCTTCTTTTTGAAGGCTGTTTTAGCCACCCTGCGACCCTTGTGCTTCCATATGAATTTTAGAACTATATTATGGATTTTTGCAGAGAAAAACAGCTGGGATTTTGATAGAGACTAGATAGATGTAGATTAATTTTGAGAGTTACCATCTTAACAATATTATGTCCTTCTATCTATGAACTTGGGGTATTTTTTCCATTTCTTCAGATCTACTTTAATTTCTTTCAACAACATTTTATAGCTTTCAGTGTATGTATTTTGTACTTTTTTTGTTAAATATATTCCTAAATATTTTGTTCCTTTAGGTGCTATTGTAATTGGGAGTGATTTCTTAACTTTATTTTCAGTTTATTCATGTTTAGTGTTTAGAAATGCAATTGATTTTTTGTATCTTGATCATGCATCCTACAACCTATAATTAGTGATAAGTTGTTTTAGTGAATTCCTTGGGATTTTCTATATAGAAGATTATGTCATTGGTGAATAAAGATAGTTTTCCTTTTTTCTTTTCAATCTCGATGTTTCTTAGTTTTTGTGCTTGTTTACCTGGCTAGAACCTTCAGCATAATGCTGAGTAGAAGTGGTAAGAGTGGTCATCCTTGTTTTGTTCCCTATCTTAGGGGGAAAGCATTCGCTCTTTCACCATCCAGTATGATGCAGGTTTTTGTGGATGCCCATTATCAGGTTGAGGAAGTTCTCTTATTTTCTTGGATTGTGAAGTGGTGTTATCAAGAAAGGGTGTTGAAGTTTGTCAAATGCTTTTTCTGCATATATTGAGGTGATATGATTTTTGTGCTTTATTCCATTAATATGGTGCATTATATTAACTGATCTTTAGATGTTAAACCAACTTTAGATTCCTGGGATAAATCCTACTTGATCAGGGTATATAATCATTCTTAAATATTGCTAGATTTACTTTGCAAGTATTTTCATGGGGTTTTTGCATCTGTATTCATAAGATTTATCGATGTATAGTTTGTTCTTTTCCTGTGAAGTCTTCTTTTAGTTTTTTTTTAAATCAGAATAATGCTGGCCTTATGAAATGAGATGTGTGTCTTCTCTTCTGTTTTCTGGAAGAGTTTGTAAATGGTTGTATTGATTCTTCTTCAAGTATTTGCTGGAATCTTATTTCTGTAGGGGATTATTTTACTCAAAATTTTGGACCCAAACTATTAGGACCTTAACCCATTTCCATTTTTGACATGGAGTGAGAGCAGCAAGAGCTCTCTAGTTCAGGGGGTCCTAACCTTTTTTGTACCATGGCCCCTTTTCCAGTCAGGGGAAAACCATGGATCCCTCACTAAGTCCACACTATCCCGTGTCTCATTGAATAAATATATCACACCCGCACCAAGATGTCACCACAAGAATAGTGGTTTTTTTGAGTTTCAATTCAAGCTCATGGACCCCTTGTAAAGAGCCCTTGCTCTAGTTGGATATCCCTAGCTTTCCATCTCTGCTTCTTTGTTTGATATAGTTTGGATGACTACTGTCTTTTTGCTTTAGTACAATAATTTTAAAAAATTATAAGATTATAATGATTACCTCATTAGACTGTAATGAAAATGAAATAAGATAATACAATTAAAGTTCTGAGCTTGGTGCCTGGCACATATTACCTCAAAAATAATAATTCATTTTTCTCTTTTCTTGTCTTTAGATATTTGGAAAAATGTCCAATGAACATGTCAGAGTTAGGTGCATTTATTTTCACATCGCTGCTAAACATTTATAATGGTTTTAAAATCTTTTGATCTTGTCCTGCAAGTTAAAAATCTCTTTTTCACTCATTTGAAAATATGGACTGACTGCTTATTTGTGGGTAACAGAAATATGAACATGACCCACTCTCCATTCCCACAAGGTTGCAATTTATTAGGAGTGTCAGACACTGACTTAAATCACTGTAGACAGAACAAAATAATAGATGTTATGTAGGCACAAACGAATTGCTGGATTTCTCATTTCTTGCTCAAAGTTTTATTAACGGGTATATTTTTTATTAATTAAACTCAATGTATACTTTTATTATTTTTTTCCAAAGCACTATTAACGTTATCAGAAATCAGTTTTATTTTCCTATTATCCTATTATCTTTCTATTGGTTTATTCATGATTTTGGGTTCTCATTTCCCTTCTCATTTAATGACTTTTAAAAATTATTTATTTAATATATATTTTACGTTGAAAGTAAGTTTATTGTATCTCTAGTAAAAGTGATAGCATGAATTACTGCATTTTTGCTGGCTAATTACTCTTTTGGTGCTATTGTTTATACTTTGAATGTATATTTTCATTTTATTATACTGTACATATCTTTGTAGGCTACAATTTGTATCTTATTTTGAAGTTTAGGAGAGATCCTTTTTAATAAAAATCATCAAGATGTTCACAATTAATGTTATATCTAGTACATACTGGATTTTTTCCTTTTATCCTACGCATTTACCACTACTGTTTCTAGAATTCTTTTTCAACCTAGTGTGATTTGCAGCACTGAATTCTAAACCAGCGTAGCCCAGGGACAGGGTCTACCTAAAGGAATTCTGGAGAAAGACCTATCTTGCAGCTAAGTGGACTGTATTCTGTTAAAACCTCTTGTTGAAGGGCACAGGGATGAGAAAAGGAAAAGGCTTTATTTTCTGTGAGCAAGAGGGTCAGTGTGAATGCCCTGCCACCTGGCAATTGGCAGAGATTTTCTGTTATAAGCCTATAGGCGAACCATGGGACAAGTGGACCAAGAGGGACATGGTGTGGGGGCCAAGGCAGATGCTTGGCTAAGATGAACTGTTTTCATATTCTGAAAAGATAATTTAAGAGTAAGCTAGTTTGAGAAAGTGCTTTCAAGAGATTACATAACCATTCTCTTTTCTCAGAAAGTAGGCAGAAAGACAAATCCAAGAAAGTACATTTCTTGTTTGTAGTTTGTGGCTGAGCAAGTTATGGGTGGCTTAAGTTTGAGGATTACCACTATTCGTTAGGTAATTGTTCCTGAAAGATCTTACTCCTTTGTACCTTCAGTATATGTACATCCCATTGTAAGTCAGCTCTGTGCCACCTGGACAACAGACCACAAACATTTAAAAAGTGCCAACAAAGCAAGGTGAGGTGACACTTAGGCAAATCACAGATGCCACTTCCATTCTCCAAAGACTAAAAGGGGGTCTCTGTGCTTTCAGTTGCTCTGTAGCCTAGAAGGTAAAAAAAGAGGGTGCCTTGTGGAAACTGGGGAAAGCAAATTGAAGTCCACAGCAAAGTTTTGGAGAATTGTGTGATGACTCAAGAAAAACAGCCTCAGGAGCATTGGCATAAATCGGAAAACCACTGGCCTACTAACGCTGTAGGATTTCTACCTTTATACTAATTTAAATTCTAGTTTGCAGCAGCTTAGCAGGAGGGTTGTTTTTTACCTTTCTCTCAGCTCACCCACCTCCTGCTGTTTCTCTTACAGTTTTAGTGAACAATTACAGTCCCTGGAAGGGTATAATTATAGCCTAATTAAATATGTGGATTTGTGCAACCACAGAGAGGAAAATGATCTACAGTATCCCTGTAACCAAATATAATTTTATTACATGCTTCTCAAACTATCTGTGGAAAAGGAGCAGTTTCATTTTAAACTTTTTTACCCATCACAGAATGATTATTTTATAAAATATAATAAAAATGAATTACTAGAAAAATTAAATTATAAAAAAGACATAAACTACAACTTTAAACTGTGTTTTTTATTGTTAGGTACAATAGCCATAAAATTTCAGTGCCAAACTGCTATAAAGGTTTCTAAACACTTACTCTCAATTTCAGTACTCATTTTGTCATATATGGAAAACAAAGAATTTGCATACCTGCGTTGTTCTGTGGCCAGCCTTGGAGTATCACTTTTCTGAAGTTAAGCATTCTGAGGGAATATTGTGGTTAATCTTACTTGCAAATGCACATTGATAGGAATTTTTACCATCATCAATATATTCTTCTCTATCTATATACATTTCTTTTTCCTTTCTTTTCTTTGTCTCCGGAGAAGACAACCTCCAGGTGTATTTATAGTCCAGAGCTCTCTGCAGGATCAGACTTCATTTGGGGGCTTTGGGGGAAATTGCTCCCTTGCTTGGCTTCCTCCCCTACTGTCTCTGCATCTTCTACTCCTTTCCTGCTTTTTTTTCTCCTGGGAGCATTTTCTTCATAGAGTTCTTTGTATCCTGGGGTCCTTGTCTCAGTGTCTACTTCTGAGAGAACTATATCAACAACCAACAACAAAAGGACATTTAAGGTGGATTGAATGAAGGTTTAAAGGAGAGAATAAGCAAGTCTATTTGCTTGAGTTAACTAGTCTCATATATGTAGAAAAGGAGTGAAGGGAAATTCCCTAGAAGAGTTCAGAGACTCACTTCTCACATGGCACTTTCTAGAAATTTAATGAAGCTGGAGAAGTTCATAATTCTCTTTCGCCTGCCTGTAGCTGAGACAGGTTATTCCAGATGCAATTGTTTAGCTTCAGCTGAAATATGAGGGCATCTATGTTCTGAGAATGTACCGTTCAGTTTATTCCTTGACTACACAAAGTACAGGTGAGAAACACTGCCCATGCTCCTCGCCCATGTCTCCTCAGCATTCACGGGTCAGGAGACTGCTTTGTGTTACAGCCGTCTGTGGCTCTCCTTCTCAGGGCTTCTGGCATGGTAACGCGTTCTGCCCGATTCCAGGCCAGTTGTAAATGTGAGGGAGTTAATATCCTCAGAGCAGCTCTCCCCCAATAGCTAATGGCATTTGGTGTATACTGCTCAGGTGGATTATCTCTGAGGCATATTCTGCCCCTCTTCCTGGAGAGTGAGACAATTTCCCAGAACAGCATAATATCTTGGCTTCTTTTTTCTTGCCTGTGTCTGGTCCCTATCCCTTTAACCATGTTTCCTGGTATCTCATCCCGAACCTGCCTGCACTAAATTCTTGTATAAATAAACTCTAAATTAAGACATGCAGTCTCAACCTCAGAACTTTCATAGTCCCCTCAGTGTCCTTCCTTGAGCGGCAGTGTCATTAAAAAGTTATTTATCTGTGACACTCCTCTGTAGGTTTGAGGCATGCTCCTTTGGAAAATGTTTCAGTAACTGATGTTTATGAATATGGCTAATAAAGAAAAATCTTTTTTTTCTTTTGACTATAGGATGAATTATCATAAGGGTATTGCAAACAGAATACGTTTGGGGAGAAAATCAAGACTTATATTAAGGAAATAACTATCCCTGACGTATTAGGAAGCTATTCCACAAGTCACTGTTTTCAACAGTTATTCATCAACCCTGGTTATGCACAGGGCATTGTGGGAAGTCAAGTTTTTTTGAGGGTGAATTTGATTTTTGGAAATGCATCTCAGTCACTGAGAGCCAAGAGGATGTTTGTGTTGATTAAGAAGAAATGAAAATGATTTAGGTATGTGGCTTGCTCAGATGCCGTCCCAGGAGTCAGTTTCAAAAGAGGAATTCATCCTGGTTTTGAGTGAAGAAAAATTCTGGAATAAGTGCATATCCAGGCCCCCAAGGTGTCTGGTTTGCAGGTTTTAACATTCATTAGGCTTCATGAGATGTGACACATTTGTTTAAAAATAAATAGCTTTATTTCATATTCTACCTGATAGAATCTTCAGATTTTGCTGTTTGTTTTATGTGAGTTGGGCTTGTTTCCACAAGAGAAATGCAAGATGAGTGGTGTCATCCCAGCATATTGTACAATTTTGAGGACACATGGCAAGTTCATCCACTTATTAATTTCACAAATATTTATCGAGTGCTTATAGTGTGCTGTCCATTGCCTTCTGGAAATGAATTCTCACTTACTACTGCAGCCCCTCTCTTTCCTTGCAATGAAAAAAACAATAAAGAACACTTGGCCACAACTTGCAGGCAGCTCCCGGTCTAGTTGCAGAGACAGGCTGGGGAAGAGGCATCTTCCAATAGCATGTAGTGCTTTGCTAGGAGAGGGCCTGGAAGAGATGTCTTTCAGCCAACTCAGACTTGGGGAGACAGGGAAGGCTGGGTGCAAGAGTGTGGCCAGGGGCAGGCCCCGAGTAAGTGTCATCTAAACTTCGTACGTGCATACATTAGAAGTTACAAGACCGAAAGGGGGTGTTGAAGAAAGAAGAAAAAGCATGAGCAAGGGCCTGGAGGTGGAGAAGCCTGGGACTTGGGGAAACTGGAGGTGATTCAGCATAGCTGGAATGTAGATTCTGCTAAGGGCTGGCAGAAGGCAGGAAGTGAGCCAGACATTGAAGGGCTTGGGGATTCTGCTGTGTGGTGTAGACTTTCCCTCAAGGGCAACTGGGAGAACCTGAAAATTTTTTAATAGATTAGTAATAAAACCAGATTTTCACTTTAGTTCACTCTGGCTGTTATGTGGCAACTGAAATGTGAGAGAAGTGGCCATTTAGGAGGATAGCACAGTAGATTTGAAGAGACAGGTCTCAGTGGGAATGGAGAGGGGTGGATAGAGGTGTGGAGGGCAGAAGAGAAGCTGTGTCAGGAGGTGGGGGTGGGGCATGCAAAAGGACAGCCTGTGCAAGGGCTTAGCCTGGCTCCAGGGGCTTACTCCTGTCCTTGGTATTTCCATTTGTTGTTAATTCTGCTTGAAACTCTGCCATGAGGTCTTTTTTTAATATATATTTTAAATTTATTTTGAAAAGATACTTAGATTACATAAATAGTTACATAAAAAAAATAAGGGATTCCCATATGCCCCACTCCCCAGACCTCCCACTTTTCCCCACATTAACAACTTCTTTCATTAGTGTGGTACATTCATTGCAATTGATGAATACATTTTGGAGCATTGCCACTAAGCATGGACTATCGTTTACATTGTAGTTTACACTTCCTCCCACTCAATTCTATAGGCTATGGCAGGATATATAATGGCCTGTATCTGTCACCACAATGTCATCCAGGTCAATTCCAAGTCCTGAAAATGCCGCCATATTACATCTCTTTTTCCCTCTCCTTGACTTCAGCACCTCTAGTGGCCACTGTCTCCACCTCAATGATATAATTTCTTCCATTGCTAGAATCACAATAAGTCTATAGTAGAACACCAGTAAGTCGACTCTAGTATATTTTATTCGCTATGCCATGAGGTCTTTGCATGGCTTATTTTCTCATCGTTTAAGTGATGATGTTGAACTTTACCTGGGCGGTGTGCTCCTAGAAAATATCAATGCTTAAGAAGCACACCTCCGCACATCTTTTTTTCCCTAGAATTATCCTACTTCTCCTTTGTTTTCTGAGAAGTGGCTTTCTGCAAAGAACTATCCTTCCCCTTATGACTTATATAAGCTATCCACTCTTTTTCATGACTCCTGAAAGTCTTGCAGATGACGCCTCTTTACCTGTGACAAGACCAAACGCTTTCTGTTTATTGCTTGAATCTGCTGACACGGCCAGACCAAGAACTTACTGTTCTTTTTCTCATAATTCATTAGCCAACATGAGAACTCTTTATCCTTCCCCACACCCTAAAGCCGGCTAAACACAGAAAAAAAGATTGTTCAACAAATGGAGACTCCTGCCACCTGGAAACCAACCACAGCTATAAATGGCCTCATCTGCAACTTGTTTCCTCTGCCCTGTAAAAGCCTGAGGTAAAGCCGCACTGTGAGACTTTCTGATCTTCTGTGACTTTATTCAGTATCCTTATTTGTCTGGTTTTTGTCTTTGGCGACCTGGTGCTGTGATTCGCATGGGATTCCCATTTACTCCATCCAGGTGACACCGCCTCCTGGAGCCCTTTGGGGCTGCCTGCCCGGCTGGCCATCGGGGGCCCTAAGGTGGGTCTGTCTCTTGGTCCTGGGTCCCACACTCTTGTTTGTCAGCAGCATTGTACAGATATGATATTATTAATAATTCTGTTTGAGCACTCCCTTGATTTCTGGTACTGATGCTTTTTTTTGTTTGTTTTTTGTTTAATTTTGTTTTGTTTTATGGTCTGAGCATTGGTCATCTCTCTGAATGGATTAAATCATCTCTGTTGGATGAATGATAGTGTACTTTTCTGTTTGTCTATTTTGTTTTGAACTCAAGTCAATTAAGAATTTATATCCCCTGGGAAGGCAAGAGCCCTTTTATATCAAGCAATGAGGTTTTTATTATGCCTGACCTATTGCTGAAATTTTAGAATTGTGGCTGTAAGATCTCTATTTATGTATGTGTGTTTATATGTCTGTGAAAGTGTAATATTTTCCTACCTTTGAATCATATTACTAAATTAGATTATACACTTTTTATTTTATTTTATTTATTTATTTATTTTTGAGGTACCAGGGCCAGGGATTGAACCCGGGACCTCATATGTGGAAAGCCGGCGCTCAACCACTGAGCCACATCGGCTCCCAGCTTATACACTTACCCACGCCCCCAATACTTGATAACGTAGTAGCTATTTAGCAAATCATACCAATTCAAATTTCTGGATTATAGCAAGAAAATGGAGAAAAATTACTTGATCAGTTTCTCCAGTTTGTGCCTTAGAGAAGGCTAAGATAAAGAAGGATTTTGCTCTTATCATATCTACATTTCCCTATTTGTCCTGTTTTTTTTTTTTTTTTTGCTTGTTGCCTGCTATTGTTTTTTCTTTAGGAGGCACTGGGAACTGAACCTGGGACCTCCCCTGTGGGAGATGGGTGCTCAACTGCCTGAGCCACATCTGCTACCTATACACTTTTAAAAAGAAGCTCTATTCAGATTGGCTTAGATATACTTAATTCTTATGTAAATTAAATATTATAAGATTCCCATAAATTATGAATATTGACCTTCCAGTACTTCCTATGTATTACATAAATTAAATAAAAAAATGTATTCTTATAAAAGCTAATTCAAATATTTAAAAAATTCAAGGCCATGTAATTTAGGTAAATCTTTGGCAAATGAGGCTAGTTTAATATTGCTAGTTTAATAAAAACAACTACATCTTCTGAATGATCAGAGTTAGGAATAAAATATGCATACATTTTTATTTTACTTGAGTATGTTCTTCCTAAGCACATAGGTTTATGGATTGAATAAACTACCATTACATCAATTATATATTTCAGATGGTAAAAAATATAAATTTGTATTTACCTGAATTGAATCATTGTTTCAACAAACTTTATTTCAAAAGGAATTATGTTTTGTAATTTGTCATTGAATATAGTTTCCAGCATCTTTAGGTAACTTAAAACCTTACAATGATGGTAATTTGAGTTAATTAATGGACATTCATTAGATACCTAGGTCATTTCTAAATAAAATAAAATACCACACTGTTAATTACTAAGAATAATTTTAAGTTTAAATACTTTTTGTATCTTTAGATGATACAGATTTGGGTTTCTTAATGAATGTGTTCATTTTTGCCACACTGAGAAATTGTACTACAAAAGATGTTGATGGCCATAAAAAGTTGTGAAATATGTACTCATGAGCACTGGTGGTCTGATACAAAGTCCTGGTGTCTGATAGTTCACAATTATCGAGCTCCTCATTTTCTCTATGCTATAGAAGTCACTGTAGTTAAAAATTATAATCAATGTATGTGCATGAAACTCTTCTAGGAGCAATAGTGGCAGAGAGGAACAAATTTCTATGCAACATATGCAGAATGTGCTATTTAATTGAGTGTTCAAACGTCCTGACAACTTTTTGTGTTTTACCTTTCCTAACGCAAATAGTAAATGATATCTTTTGCACTGTCAAAGGGAAAAAAGTGCATGTCTGGACATCAGTAAGGTAAGAATGTATTAAGGAGGATTAATGTGATAGAGAGAGAGGGGCTATTGTGATAGAGAGATGCACAAAGCCAAGCCTAAAGTGTCTCAGGCAAGGAGTGGGCGAGTGACGTTTTACATGCAGAGACGTTGGGACAGGTGGACAGTAGAAGGGAGATGCTAAAAGCTGCTGGGGGAGGGGTCTAGGAACTTGATAAACTGCGTCAAACATTGCACTAACTGGAAAATAGAGGCAGGAAATACTGGATTCTGGTCAGACATATGGGATGGGTTGTGAGCTTGAGATGGAAGCAAACAAGATACAATGTGGGAAATTTGCATCAAGTTCAGGGCCTTCCTGTCCTGGGAAAACCAGCCTAAATTATATCATGCACAGTCTGAGAGAGACAGTTCTTGAATGACACACGAACAAGGAGTATCTAAAGCAGGGGATGGCTGAATGAAAAATTCTCAGGGTTAGAGTTTTCCTTAATAATTTGTCGAGAGATAAACTTTGGGAAACGGCAAGGCCCTTATCCTTTCCATTCCCAGATGAGAAAATCAAGTTTATGAGATGTGAGACTTGCTCTTATTCCTTATTACAAACCTTTCACATTTCTTTCTTTCTCTTTCTATCTCTTTGCCTCTTTCCTCCCTTTCTCTTTCTTGACCCCTCCCTCCCTCCCTCCCTCCCTCCTCCCCTTATTTAATTCTTAGTGATTTGCTATAATTTTGTTAGCTAATAGCCAGTCACATTAAATGAGGACTGAGTACCTTACAAGGTCTTGTGGACAGTACTCCAAGAGTAAAATCCAGACTCAATCCTCTAGAGCTGGGCTGTCTAATATGGTGGCCATATGCCACCAATGGCTATTGAGCCCTTGAAATGTGGATAGTGTAACTGAAGAACTGAATTTTTCATTAAATTAAATTTAATTAAAATTTAAATGCAAAATATTTTCCCACAACATTATTTTACTGTTTTGCTAGAACTATCGTGCAATTAAACGTTTGAAAATTTAGTATCCAAATCGAGGTATGCTATAAGCAAAAATACATACTAGATTTTGAAGGCTTAGTAAAAAAACAAATGTGAAATATAACATTGGTAATCTTTTATACTTATTTCATGTGGAAATTATAATATTTTGATATATTGAGAAAAATAAAAAATACATTATTAAAACCCATCTCACCTGTTCTTATCATTTTTAATGTGGCTACTAGAAAATTTAAAATTACACATGTGACTCCTATATTTGTCAGATAAAATACCAAGCCCACATTTGCTGTGTGACCTCATGGTCATCAGAAAGGAAAAAGAATCTCCTTTTATGGCTTCCTGACTTTTCAGATGCTAAGTGGCCAACGTGTCCCTCTAACATGCGAGGCTGTAGCACAGCCCTGAGAAGGTTTATTCACGGTGCTGTGAGCAAGACTATGGCCTGTCAGGCCAGAGAGTCACCCTTTCCCTGTGGCAGTAAAATCTAGGTAGATAGCGCTTAGGGCTAATTAGAGACCGGTCTTGCTTGACTTGCCTCTTTAATCAATCTTAGCAGCTATTTATTGCTTGCTTGACTAAAATGTGGTGGAGATTATCACTTTAAACAACTACTCTGTCAGCTCTTTCCAGAGCAGGGAATTCTCCTCAGATTTCCTGTGGTATCTGAGTGAATGACTAGAAAAGCAGGAGAGATGGGTGAGGGGAACAAAACTAAAAACTGGGAGAGCTCAAAAGCAGCCCACTCTGGCATAATGGTTCGTTCCGAGCATTGGGGCTGAACAGGAGCTTGGAGAGATATATACACACACACACATAGCTTTAAAAATCCTAACCTTCCTAATGAGGACCGCACACTGGGCCTCACACCGGAAATGCATGCTTTTATTTAACAAGCAGTTACCCATCACTGGAAGCAGGCTGGAGATGGAAGGGAAAGAGAGAGGAATTAAGGATGAATCCTAGGTTTCTGGCCTGAGCAGTCTGGTGAACGATGGCGTCATTTATTGAGGTGCAAATTTTTGGACCAGAGGAGTTTGCTGAGGTTTGTGTGATTGGAGGAGAGAGAAATAACGACATCTGTTTTGTGCATGTTGAGAATCTGTAAGACTTGGCACATGGTTGCAGTGTGGGTCCCAATATTGTTTTTTTTTTTTTTTTTTTTTTTTTTAATTAATCTTCTCCCACTGGCTGTATAGTGCAGCCAGGGTTGGAAGTGGCTGGGGTAGATTGTGCTCTGCTCAAACAGGTTTCGGAGGGAAAGAAGATCCATTCCATTTTGCTTATTTGAAAAAAGAGGAAATGACATTGCACTGAGGAATGCTGAATTCTAGCCTCAATCATGGGGATTTACCTTTCTTCATCTTAGTCTCAGTTCCCTCACCAGCAAAACGAGGAGGTGGGCCTGGAGGGACAGTCTGGGTCACCGCCCCTGGATGAGCAGGGCTCCCGCCTGGCCACGTGCCCCGAGCAGGTGCGCAGTGTGCCACGGGGTCCAGCACAGGGCTGTGAATTGCAGCGCCGCCGGTGTGAGGCTGAGTAAGTTACTCCACCTCTCTGAAGATGGATTCCTTGGCTGGAAAAAGTGGATGGCAATACCCACACCCCAGTCATCGTAAAGATTAAACAAGTTAACATCTGTAAAGTATTTAATATTATGCCTCGCACCTGGAAGCAGCTCAATAGAAGTGACCGTTATTATGATGTTCTTTTTATTTTTCTTGTCAGCTCAGATTTCTAGGGAAATCAGAGAGAAGAGTGCATAGAAAGACTATTTAGCCGATTTTACGTTTGTCTTATTGCATGTGGGTGCATTCCTGCCCCCCATGCTTGAACTAAAAGATGTGCAGACAACAGCCTTCACTAGCAGTAGAGTTAATTGTCTTTCATTCTTTCCATCAGAATCTGTAATACTGTCCTTGAATAGTGGGATTATCCCTGGGAGCTTTCTGAAGGATTTTTAGTACAGTCTTTATTTATAATAGGGGAAAATAAGCCTCCCATAAGAATATGTTGCTTTACTCAGAAAATATAGCAGCAACACTGTTTGATTCACCTGTAACAATTTCAACATCCCAAAGCTTACCCACAAATACATCTTCCTCTCTGGAAGCCCCACTGTCTAGAGAGCCAGTTTACACCAGGTTGGGAGCAGGGGAACAGAAGGGAGTGACGTTTGTTGCATCCAGCTCTGAGCTGTGCATTTTTATTAAAAATTTAACAGCCAGACAGCATTTTGAATACATAGAGTGTTTTGACTTTTTTAAAAACCCATTTTGGGTAAATGTAATTATTTACTTAAACTTGGTGTTAGGTGCACAGGCATTTATTCCATTTTTCTCTATAGCATTTTGTATGTCGAAAATGTTTTATAATAAAAATATAGGGAAGAGAAATCAATTACCTTTGCTTGGCAATGGCATCTGCTATGTGACCTCAGTCTTGCAAGCCTATTTTGATGTGCATTCAGCACTTTTATGTCTTATTTTAGTTTGTCCACATATATTTATGTTAGGAGATAAATGCTAAATTGAATTTTATCTTTCAGTAAATTTTCCAATTATTCTTGCCCAAAAGAAATAAGTACCCATAAAAAAAAAAAAAAAAGGGGATTTCAGCTTTTTTTACCCCTGCTAATTTAACATTCCTTATTACAATGCAAATTAAAAAAACCTTTTCATCAATAAATCTTTGGAATGACAATCCATGTGAGGCTTCCTTGCTTTCATTAGGAAAGCAAGAACTAGAAGGAAACACCAGGTTTTTTTCCTCTAGCAATGTTTTTCCCCTTGCCTCCTTTGCTGTCTCCTGCAAATGGATACTTCGTTTCCTTTTCTACTTCCAACTTCCTGACCTAGTTCCTTGCTAACCCCTCCAGCATTTTAGAATTATCCTCAACAGGATATTCCAGGTATCAGTAACTCTGTATGGGGTAGGGGTGTTGAGGGCTGAGAGGCATCTTAGAGCTCTTCTATATGGTGGTTCCCAAGCTTGGTCTAGTATCAGCATCACCCAGAGAGCTGGTTAAAATACACATTGCTGGGTCCCACACTCAGAGTTTCTGATCAGTAGGTCTGGAGTGGGGCTGAGAAGTTGCATTTCTAACAAGCTGCCGTGGGAGGCTGAGGATGCCGTCCATACTTTGAGAACCATGGATCAGTGAGTCAGGGCACCTGTGCTCTTTCTCTCTAAGTCTGGATTGAAAGCTGTAACTGGCATTTTGAGATGAACTCAAGTCAACATGAGACCTCCCTTAAGGGTTTTACAGTTTAGGGTTTGGTCCCAATTAGGGGAGAAAAATTTGGTTGATGGTTAGATAATTAGAGGTAGTCTTTTATAAAGGAAAGGGAGCTGACATCACTGACACCGTGTAGGGCGCAGAGTAACTTACATACATTACTCTGCATGTAAGTATTTACTGGGTACCTACTGTACTGTACTAGATACCATGTTAGACATTGGGACCCCAAAGATAGGTAAAGCAGGATTGCTGTTCTTAGGGATTTCACAGTCTAGTGGGGAAAAAACAGAAACAAACATACATTTAGAACATGACGTCATCAGCATCTCAAGAGATGTGAACATAGGATGCTCTGACTGCAAAGAGGTGCTCCTGAAAATAAGAACATCAAGATAACAGCAACAATAACATTTACTGAACACTTGCTCTGTTTTGGGTGATATGTTAATGCTTTATGTACTTCATCTCATTTAAACCACATTTACAAATGAGGAAACTGAGTCACCAGTCCAATATCTTGATGGACCATTATTCAGACCCCTGCCTGTCTAACTCTAGAGCCTGTGTTCCTAATCCCAGAGTACTGATCCAACCCACTGGCCAAAGTACCAATGCTGTGTAGGCAGAAGGTACAGCTGATACATTTCAGTGAGATGGTTTCCCTATTCTCAACCTCAAGATTTTGTGAAGGCAAGGGGTACAGGGTGTGACTAAGATTTGCTGAATGCCAGCCATAGACTGTGCCAAGCTCTTCTCTACATTAGTCTTCAAAAAATACTTAATGAGCACCTATTTTGGCAAGTCACCAGTCTATGTGAGGGAACAGCTGTGAAATACGTAGGGCAAAAATCCCCTGCCTTCACAGGACATACATGTGCATGCTGAAGGGGTGATAGATAATAAACAGATAATTAAGTTGACTCTATTAGTCACAATTTAAAATCTGTTGGTCAGGGAAGACTTCATGAGAAGCTGATGCTAAGTGAAGAGCAAGCAGTTAGGGTATCTGGGGGAAGAGTGTCCCAGATGGGAGGGATGACCAAGTGCCCACAATTGCGAATGTCTTAGCCCCTAAACTTTGGCTTGACCAAACTTCAGCCAGGTTTCTCTGCTCCCACAGGCCTTTAAACTTGTGCTTGCCCCCACGTTTGAGCAAGTATTAAAGCACTATGATGCAGGAGATATTTCCTTAATATATGGAGAATTGGTTGACCACTGAGGTTGAACATTTCCTGTTAAAGCACCCCAATTTTATCACCCCCCCATTTGTCCTCATCCCCCACAAAGTTCCTGCTACCGTCCCTCTGAAAGAAAACCCTTTAGATGTTTGCTTGATTTTGAGACACTTGCAGATCTTGAGATCAAAGTGTTCCTCATATCACAATGGTCGTTTTGAACATCTTGACTTTCTTAAGCCAGGATTTGGTTATAGTTGACAGGGGGTAGAGCAAATGAAGAGGCCACAAGGCTGGAGTGAGCCTGGGTGTTCCAGGAGCTGGAGATGAATGAGATAGGGAGAAGCAGAAACTGGGGTCAGGGAGACAAGGGACAGCCAGAAATTTTAGCTCATGGCAAAAATATTCTTTTACTTCAGATGAGAAGGGAGGCCTTTGAGAAGAGGAGTGAAATAATACAAGTTACATTTTAAAAGAATCACATTCTTATTGCTGTGTTGAGATTGAATTTTGAGAGAGGTCAATGCAGGCTCTTGGAGATCAGTTGAGGGCTACTTCTACAGTTCAGGTAAGAGATGAAAAGTAGCTTGGACTCAAGTGGCAGTAATGCTATCCATACAAGGTGGATATGAGATCACCTGACTTGCCTGAATCATGGAGAGATAAGGGACAGAACTGGGGTTTTAGTTTAGTCGGACTCAAAATTCTATGCTCCTTTCGCTGCCTCACCTGCTGAGTTTTGTTTTTTGATTGAAGAGATGCTTACAGAACAATTCCATGTACCAGACAATTAACTCATTTAATTATCATACAGTCATGTGATATGACACGGTTCTTATTCCCATTTACAAATCAGGAAACTGAGAAAGAGAGGTAAAGTAACTTGCTCAAGTTCATGGGGCTAGTAAGTGGCAGAGCATGTGTTCAAACTCAGCAGGCAAGATTCAGATTTGAGCTTCTCACCTCTGTGCTCTGCTGCCTTCCTGCCAAGCGCTCAGAACAAAGAGGCTGCAGTGGTGAAATAGAGTAATTACTTTAAACCAGGGAGATATGGAAAGGAATTTGGTAATGTTGGGAGCATTTTCACTATGTCCTAAAGGAAAAGTAGAATTTAGACAAGCTAAGATGGCATGAAGAGTGGTCCAGGCTCAGGAAAAATTAGGCAATAAGACACGTTGAAGGAAAAGTATATGGAGTATACTGGGTATGAGAAGGGGTCTGGCTTGATTGAACCATAGTCTGTTTAGAGATGATGAGTGAGAAATGAGGCTGGAAAATATTGGGGTACCAGATCAAAGTGGGGCCTTGAATGCATGTTGGGGAGTTTAGATTTATTTTTTCCTTGGAAAAAGGAGAGGCATCAAAGAGTTTAAGCATGAGCGAGACAATGTTCCCTTTCATTTGGGCACATTTTGTGGTGTGGAGAATGGATAGAGATGGATTACCGAGTGTGATATTAATTAGAAGGCTGCCCAAGGATCCAGCTGAGAAATGATAGTGGATTGGATTCAGGTAACAAGAGTGAGGCAGGTGAGAGGGCTGGATTAAGGAACCTGAATCAAAGATTTCCAGTCATCGATCAAAGAGTAATAGAAGATATAGAAAGAAGAGAAGAGAGGTGAGAAGAAAGACAATAAAACTTTATTGAACAGCTACCTGTGTTCTGGCTATGCTAACAAGTACCAAAATCACAAAGAAAAATAAAACACAGATTTAGCACCTGCCCAAGTGGAGCTTCTGGTCTGCAGAAAAGACTCAGAGGCAACTTCAGTTATAACTCTTTCAGTTAAAATCATGCTGGGAAGGTGCATGGCCCAGAGTGTAATTCTCCACCCTGAAGCTTGGTTAGACTAAATAGCATTGGATTCAGGAGGACCGTTTCCCTTCAGGAAGAATGGAATCAACTAGCACAGCCAGCATGTCCCACATAAGACTAATGCATCTCTAGGAGAAGCCCTTTCAGCTGGTAAATAGACCTGATGTTAAGGCATCAATTGCTCCTCATGCATTAATAAGTCTAACTTGAGGCCCCAAAATCATTAGAGGAGTGAAAGCTTTTAATGAGCTTTAGGAGAAGAATATGGTCTATAAACCACATTACCTGCAGTGAAGCAGCACCAAGGATGCTAATATTAAATTTTATGAGAAAAGTGCTTGTGGAAGGCCTTGAGCCACTATCAAAAGGTAGGTATAATTTCTATTTTAGAAAAAAAAATTAAATCATTTCTTTCAAAAGGATCCACCCTAGAGCTTACTACCACATCACGATAGCTTTCATCCTATATTTTTATTTTGCTTGTTCACTCTTTCCTCCCCATGTTAAACGTTAGGCTGAAGAATAGGCAATGGAGCCATGTCGTGATCTGGTCATTTTATCCACTGGCTCTTTTTCTGCAAAAGTCATGAGGAGTAGCCAGAAGCTGGAAGGCAACAGGACCAAAGGAAAAAGAAGACACCACCATGTGCATTGCCATGTGACAGAAAATCCAAGGACCAAGGGTCACTGGCAGCCGGCCTTGGAACGCCACAGTCTTTGAGGTGAAAGCATTGTCAAAATGATGACTCAATTTTGGACTTCTCCCTAGCCTCAAAACAAGGAGTCAATAAATTCTCATGGTTTTAGCCAACCCATTGTATGTTTTTGTTTTTGTTTTTGCCAGGAAACTGATACATGCCCTGTTTATTTATATAATCGGTCTTTTGTATATATCAGTATGGACTCGTGAATGTTTATTTTACAGTTTGGATTATAATCCAATACTATTTTATTTATTTTCTTGCTCAAATTATTCCAGCTTTGGCAGTTGGGAGGTCTTTCAGTTGGCCCCTATGTGTGTCCCTTTGACATATCCCCATTTTTGTTGGCTATTTGTTTATTTCTCTAGCATGTCCTTACTTTCTGGCTCTACAAGTTGCTCCATGCTCACACTGAGTATTTCCTGCCCCAATCCTAGAATCAGCCATGTTTCCAAGGAGCCCTGGTACCTTTAACTAGACAATGGCCTTGGAAATCAAATTCGGGACACTAGGTGGGCTCTGTCTTTTTGCTTAGAAAGGGGTCCCCTTCCAGAAGTCTTTTTGTTTCAATCTCATCAGCTAGCACTTTGGCCAGGAAAATAAAGATTTTAGCTCCTCAGCCCCTGAGTTGGAGGAAGGGATAGTCGGGAATAGGTTGTAAGTAAACCAACCTACAAGATTTGCTACTACGAGGGAGGCAACCATTTCATGTGTAACGTTGCCAACCAGACCACAGTAAAATACCTGCCTTGCTTATTTGGAAATTTGGTATACCTCATCATTGTAAAATATTATGTTCCTGTTTCATCTCTATAAGCACATACTAATACTTGACATAATTTAAATATACATGGCTTTCAGCCAGTTACAATAATAATGAAAATAGCTAACGTTTGCAAAGTGCTTATGATAAGCCAGGGACCATGCTAAGCATTTTACAGACACTAGCAGATTTGATTCTCAAAACAACCCTATGCGATAGGCTCTATTGTCATCCCCCAGATGAAACAACGGAGGCTTAGAAAGATTAGCAACTTGTCTAAAGCTAACAGGCAGCAAGTGGAAGAGCTGAGGTTTGAATCCAGGCAGCTCTTCACAAGAGCCGTAGCCTTAGCTTCTCTGTGACTGCCTTGGTCATTTACATGGGATGATGGTGCATTTGGAGGCATTGCATCCGCAGAATCTGTTGAAAGAGACATTGCCAGATATTTATGTAGGACACATAAAAACTATTATGTGCTCTACAAAGCATATAATGCTCATATTTTTAGAGGAATCACACCATAAGTGATTTCATCCAATCAGAATTCAGCCAGACCCTGCTCATGTGTGGGTCACTTACCCACAGTGGTTTGTTTATGATAGCTATGAAAACTCAGAGACTTAACTCCAGTGGAAGTTGATATGGCAATTCATAAGCAACATAAACCAATTGAAACAGGGAAGTACTTGTGGTTAGTGACCACTAAAATAAGGTTATACCCATCACAAAAAATGTCTGCAAGCAGCAAAGAATACTACAAGGGCAGAACATTCAAATTAGGTTATGCAGAAAAGGGAACAAGTAGGTAACAGAGAAATACAGCTTATCTCATGTGTGACTTTCACTGAGGGCTCCTCTAACGCTAGTAGAGACACCCTTGATTTTGTATCCTGGACCAACTGAAATGAAAACCCACAGGGTACCTATATGATGTACGCCTTGAGGGGCCATCGTTGCAGTATGACACGCTGGTGGGAATGGACATGCTCCTGATTTGACAGCTTGATTTGAATCCTGGCCCATCCAGGTATGTTACTTCAGGCAAGCTATGTAACCTCCCCTTACCTCAGCTTCCTCATCTATAAAATGGGAGTGATCATAGTTCTCACCTGTGAGTTTTATGAGTGATACTATTTTAAGTGCTTAGACCTGTAATCAATGCATGCTATTTTATTATAAATTTTATTTATAAAGTATATGTTTTATACATTATTCACAATTTATTGATAATTTCTTTATAATAAACTTTTTTTATAATTTAACTTTCTAGAAATTGATGCTGTACCCTTTAAATGAATCTCTTGCTTCAGAATATTCTAACATTACTTTATTTAGCATTTAATTTAAGAGATCATCATTCCCAAGTATAGCATGAGTTTCCAGTTTTAAATATGCAGTGCCAGTCACTGCTGACCCACTATGGCAGGAAGCTCGAGTACCTCTTCAACCTCATCTGTTTCCTGCACCCTCCCACACCCAACACTCCAGATAAACTGCTTGTGCGTGTTTCCTACTTTTACCGGATCCTCTTCAGCTCCACAGGACTATATGCAAATTCTTTTCTCTCCTTCAAATATTCTGCTTTCTGCCCCTTATTCTATGATTAAACTCCTTTGTAGTCGTCAATCAAGAGCTATCTCAGGTATCATCTTTCCCGATATTCTATCCCCTGACATTTGGAGTTACATATATCTTCATGTGCTTCTATAGAAGTCTGAACTATATAATGACATTTATCACAAGCATCATAATTTGGTTCTTGCTTTTCTATATATATCCCAGTTGACTTCTGAGCTCTGTGAACTATTTCCCATTAATCTTAGGATCTCCAGGGCTTACCAGAAAACTACCTTTTCATAGTCACTTTATAAATGCTTGAAATAAGTTAATAAACAGACATAAAAGCAAATGCACGTTAGATTTCCCTTCCGTTGAGCAGAAAGAGCGAAGCCTGGAACTGATATATTGGTAGCAGTAATGTGCTTTATGTATAATCATTTGAAATAACTTTATTTCTAAAGACATAATGAACACCTACTTATATGCAAGGCAGGGCTCAGTGTGGAGGGCCGAGGATAGAAAACACTTTTGTCCTGTTTTCCAAGACAGGATGATTCTACTTTTTCCCATTTAACTCCTAGCTTTCCTTCAAGAAAGGAGGAACTGCTCATTCAAAAAGAGATTAAAATTTGGAGTGGACACTAGTTAGTAGTTGGTGGCTGAATGTTAAAAGGGAAGAATGCACATGACATTCCTTTGCACTTCCAGTTTCTCGTTTTCACATGCAAGGCCGACCTTTGGAGGGTATACATCCTTCGCCCACAGCTGTGTCACTTTTCTGTCCCAAGACTTCAGTTCAGGAGGGAACCAGGAGGTCCCACTAAAGCCTCAAGCTTGATCTATATGCTTCAGTCCGTTTTTAACCAGAGCTCTGCTTTAGGGGTTAGGTGTTGCTCTCACATTAAATGAAGTGGTACTTTCCCCCATGTAGCCTCTGTTCTTTATGTAGAGCCCTCTGAGAAACTGGCTTTGGTTGGGGGGTACCTAGTGGAGGTTGGAGAGAGGGTGGAGAAAGTAGGTCAAAGATGACTCCAAAGTTTTGGGCCTTAGATATGGATGCTTGGTGCCTTTTGCTGAGATGAGAGCAAAGAAATTTGGAGGCAGAGGATGGGGTTGAGGGTTTGTTCAGTGTGAAAAGTCTCTTAGAGATACAACTGGAAATGTTGAGCAAGCAGATGTAAATTAGAGTCTGAATTTTAGGGCAAAAGTGAAGATGGACATAGATTTGGGAGTGATCAATTTACAGATAGCACCTGAAACCATAAGTCTGGATGAGCTCACCTAGAGAGACAATGGGGGGGGGGGGGGGGGGAAGGGGAAGAGAGGGAGAGAGCCTATGGACTGCACCTGGGGGCATGCCAATATCTAGAATTTGGAAAGACAAGGCGAATCTGGCAAAGGAATATCAAGGTAAGGAAAATGTTATTAATAGAAAAGGTAAAACTCATGTGAACTTTGAGGACAGGGGTACTCTGAAAGGCAATTTTGCCAAAAGGCAAAGCAGGAAGCCCATGACTGCTAATAAAAACAAGTTTCAACTCACTGCAAGAACCAAAGGTGCTTAGCGTCCTAGCCTCTGAGAACATTTACTCATAAATATAAGCTGCTCTTCACTGGTGGATTACCAGATGTAATGACATATATTGCCATTTTTTCAGAGTCTCTTCATGTCTTAACTCATTTTATTTTCACAGTTACTCTGACTTAGGAGGCATGCTAAATTATTAATAGCCATTTTATAGACGAGAATATTGAGGGTAAGTAGGTTAAGTGGTTTCTCCAAAGTCACACCACTAATTAATAATGGCATCAGCTCTGCAACTGAGATCTCTTGAATCTTAGTTCTATTTTGCAGACCATTTTTTTCAAGCATTTAAAAATTAACACAACATTGTCCCCACAAAGAACAATTTGATAGAGTAAATTACACATTTGACAATGAATAAAAGACAAAGAATGCAAGGAAAGTCTCTACATTTTTCATCCATTCCACTTCACCATCTATGAATTTATCAACCCCTCTATCAATTCAATACATAATTTTGAGCACCTACTATGTATGCCAGACATCATCTTACATGGATATTCAGAGATGCAGAAGGAACAGAACTTGCCCTCAGGGTGGTCATATCTAAGGGGTGTTTTCCGACTCTTACTTGTTACGCAATAATAGTAATTCATAATATTTCTTTGTGATTGGTTAGGATCTATGTTGAGAAATACTTTCACATTTCATCATAAGATTTAACTTCTCCAGAGTGATTATAGGGATGGAGATTTATATTTTATTTTTTCATTTGAAACTGCACATTATAAACCAATAAGATGTTAGGAGAGATGTTGGAAATCATTAATCCAACACTTTCATCTTGTGACTGAGAAACTAAAGTCCAGAGAAGTGAAAAGTGATTAGACTAAACCACAAGACTAATCCATGGCTTTGAAATTGAAAGCTACTATGTTTGTTAGAACAGTTGCAGAGTCCTGAGCTCTGGCCAAGGATATTTCCTGGTTGCCAAAAGTTTCCAAGAAGTGTGCCTTGGAGATACCATGAGTTTCTCATGCAAGAATTAATTTTACCAATCCAGATGGCATCCCTTTTCAATCCAATTTTGAAATCAGGGAAGGAATTTGTACTTCATTATAGGATTCAGATATCATTGTTCATTATGTGAGTTTTCAGTACAAAGTTTCCATGCCTGGGAGAGTAATGGTTTAGCATTTCCACATAGTACCTGTTTCCTCCTTTATTTAGCTTGAGCATGGAGCCC
This sequence comes from Tolypeutes matacus, assembly GCA_026826555.1. NCBI lineage: Eukaryota > Metazoa > Chordata > Mammalia > Cingulata > Chlamyphoridae > Tolypeutes > Tolypeutes matacus. The sequence continues at coordinate 16,124,658 of JAKSZT010054489.1, forward strand.
CATATTGATAATATTATATTAATCTTACTAATCTCATCTAATGTGAATCTGCAAACAATAGTTTTGGAGTTTTTTTATGGTAATCATGGTGTCTTAAAACAACAGTTTATTTTTTACTTGTGCCAAGTTTGCTACAGGTTTGTGCACCTCTCCATTTTAGGTGTTTTTCCTGTTGTGGCTCAGCATTGAATCTCCCTTTCAACCTACGCTTCCACAATCGCTTTGGCTAAGAGTGGTGGGTTAAGGGTTCAAGTATCAACAGCTGAATGTATCTACATAGAATGGCCTCACATCAGTTTTGCTCCCATTTCTTTGGCTGAACCAAGTCACGTGACCACATCCAGAAATTGGGGGGACCAATAGTTACTTCTGCCACAGCTTTCCTTGGTTTGTTGAATGGAGAGATCTTTTAAAAAGAATCATCGATTAAAACTGTTGTTACATTTTTTGGCCCTTGGTTAACAGCTCTTAAGAAAAGTTGGTAGTTGAAGCCATAAAAGCAAAAAATCAAGGACAAGAATCAGCCCAGAGGCAATTTAGTCTTGTTATTAAGGAAAAAGGACAATAATTGCTGAGGAAAACAGTTTGGTGATTCCTCAAAAAGTTAAGCATAGAATTAACATATGACCCAGCAAGCCCACTCCCAGGTATACACCCCAAATAACTGAGAACAAGTATTCAAACCTGTTTACAGCAAAACCAACCAGCCAAGCAAAATAAAAGCAATTTTTGGTAGGATTCATATGAATCTAAACCTGTTAAATAACAAGCATAACAGTCACATGACATAAAGGGGGATTTAGCTTTTGCTTCCTAAGTCAAAGTGTCAAAGAATCCTTTTCAAAGAATCTTTTTCAAAGAATCCTCTTGAATAATCAGGAATGTTAGAGCCACTCAGTCCTCAGATATTTTATAGCCTTTATTGTTGCTTTCTTTTGGTAACAACTTCCATATTGTCCTAGGATCTGTTTTCCATTGTTATCTTAAACTGTCATTTACACCATTTTTTAGGGTAGGACCTTATCAACTTTTATTCTTGTGTTCCCTTCAACACTGAACAAAGTACCTGGAACACAGAAGGTGCTTCATGAATTAGCCTTTAAAGGATTGTCATTGCAGCTTTGAAGAAAAACAACAATACAGAAAGAGAAGCATTGCGAGAATATTAAAATGACTGATATGATGAATTTTATGATTCTCCTTTTGTTTTTGCATTATGTACAGCATCACCCAGAATTTTAAATGTTCTCTCTCAACAGGATGCTTATTATTTAATCATGGAAAACGTAGAAAGAAAGAATTGGGGATTGGCAGAAATTTTGCCTTTGTGATACTCAGCTTGAACGCACATAGTACTTAATTTTCGGCTTGGTGAATGTGAGAGAATTCAGGTTGGAATAATATTTGAATTGGGTGTCAAGCCTGTTAGACAAACTGGCATAAATTTCATCCCACTTTGACATTTTTCAAGTAAGATTTAACAGTTTACAATTCAGGTGAATGCTGCCCAAAACACCACAAAATCTGAAGACTCAGAATTTCTTCAAGGAAGGACAAACTAGAGTGACAATTAATTTTACTGAAGGTCACAGTCTAAGAATGATACAGTGTCTTTAAATTTTTGACAAATTGGCTGCCCTGTAGAGGTCCCCAAATAATTCCTAGCAAATATTTAATCATGTATCTTAGGATAGGCCTTGCTTTCAAAAATTCAATAGGATGGATTTCTGGTTTAAAATAATTTTTCCCTCTTTCTGGCTGGTCTAGATAATGGAAAGTCATTAGACAGTTGAATATATACTAGAGAAAGCAAATTCTGGAATAAGGGATCTTGAATAGAAATTCATTATATCTGAGAGGGATGTATCCTAATTTTCCTCATCTCCATTTTTCTGTTCATTCTTCTCTGTTCCTAGACACATTTTGATTTTTCTACGTTTTATCCTTGCGAACCCTATTTCCAATATTCTGCTATGGAAACTAAGTTTCCATTCTCCTTTTTTGTTATTAACTCCCATATTCATCAACCCATGTTCAGTGAAGTGGGAGATTTCTCTTCACCCTTGATCCCAATGGTACTCTTAATAATGAAACATGGGCTAGTTGTCATGCGTGTCATATTTACTTAAAACAATATGGTTCAATAGAAAGCAATTAATATGCATTTGCTCGGCATTTAATTCTCTGAGGGAATTTAGGTTTCAAGGTAATTCAAATGCAGGAAGCCCTGATTTTGGATATGGGCCCTGCTGAGGCAAAAGTTGTGCCTCACCAGAATCCCAGAAGTCAGAGTGGAGGGGCGATACAGGTGTCATCTCCCTATTGTCCCTGCAATTCCTGATCTATTCCTAGTGGTGTCTGTCTTTCTTACAGGAACCCTTCTGTTCTAATTTCATACAGAAACCTTTCAGGTTCATGTTCTAATTTCATTCTCACAGAAAATGCTGAGTCTTAGGCAAAGCAGGGCTAGTAATCCCCATTTTACTGATGAGAAAACTGCTGTCCAGAGAGTTTTAAAGACTTAACAAAGGTATTAAAGTCAGAAATTATAGCCCAAATCTAGAAGTCCTGGCCACATATATAATGTGCTATCCACATTATCCAAAGGCAGATCATAATAAAAGTAGGCTTTAAATCAAATTAAATTAAAAAGTCATGTCCTTGAGATGCATAGAAAACAAAGGCAAAATGCAGATGTCAATCCAGCTATATCAATAAAAGCATTAAAAACTAATGGATTAAGCAATCTAACCATAAGGTAAATAATGTCAGACTGGATTAATAAAAATTCCAACCATATTTTCTCTATAGGAGATCCACTTGAAATTCAAAGTTACAAATAGATTAAAAGTAAAAGGGTGGAAAAAGATATACCATGTAAATAGCAACCATAGAAGACCTGGAATGACGATACTAATAGCAGACAAAATAGACTTTAAAATAAACAAAAAGTTACTAGATTTAAGAGGGACATTTTATAATGATAAAAGGATAATCCATCAGGAAAATACAACAATTATAAACATACACACACCCAAGTAGAGTCCCAAAATACTTGAAGCAAAAACTAACAGATTTGAGAGTTCTGAAAAAATGGCATCAGAGTAGGCAGGCAGGGCTCAACTTTCTCATGAAAACAATGGAGAAAGTGTCAAAAGCTGCAGACCAGGACAGTGCTGTGCAACCCCCAGGAAGGCGAGGGACAGAAAGAAAAAAACTTGAAATGACAACTGTGAGTTACTAACCCCCTCTGGCAGCCAAGAGGGCACATGTACCCCTCCCTCCCACCCAAGGCATGCAGCCTGGATAAAACCCACATCCACTGCAGCAGACTGAAAGGGGAACAGATGTCTTCTTCCCTGGGAAGAGGGTGGGTGTGGCAAAGGGAAGAGAGTGGTTTCTCTTCAGTGAATTTGGCCAGCAGAGCCCACTTTGAATCTTGACTCTGGCCAGACCAGAAATATGGGCAAGCAGAAGTTGAAGAACCTCTATGGAAAGGTTCGCCGACAAGCACTATCTGCTGACCAGCCAGGAAACTACAAGGAGAAAAACTGCTTTTAGGTCTCTGCACCCCATTAGAGTCCCTGATTAAATTTTGATAACTTATGCAGGGTTATTTTAAAGACTCAGAATAAATTAAACCAAAAATCAAAGAAGTGTTATGGGAAAAAATCCACTAGACAAGAGAGAGAAATTGTCTGTCAGAGTAAATTCAACAACATATTCAGATGGCTAGACATCAGGAAAAAATTACAAGCCATACTAGGAAACAGGAAAAGATGGCCCAGCCAAAAGAAAAAAAATCCTGACAAGATACAGGATTTAACACACTAATCAATGATAATCACACAAATCTCCTAAATCAATTCAAAGAATTGAAAGAAAACATGACTAAGGAGATAAAGGATATTAAGAAGATACTGGGTGAGCATAAAGAATGGTTTGAAAGCCTTCAAAGAAAAGTAACAGAGCTTATGAAAATGAAAGACATGATAGATGAGATTAAAAATCTATTAGAGGAACATAACAGCAGTTTTTAATTGATCAAAGACAGAATTAGTGATATCAAGGACATTCTATCTGACTTGAAAAGACAGGAAGACAGAAAGAGAGAAAAATGGGAAAAATGGAACAGGGTCTCAAGGAATTGAATGACAACGTGAATCACACAAATATACGTGTTATCAGTGTCCCAGAAGGGGAAGAGAATGGAAAAGTGGCAGGAAGAATATTGGAGTAAATAATGACCAAAAACTTCCCAACCCTCATGAAAAACACAATTATCAATATCCAAGAAGGACAGTGCCCCAAATAGAATAAATCCAAATAGACTTACTCCAAGACACCTTCTATTCAGAATGACAAATATCAGAGATAAAGAGTGGCTTCTGAAAGCAGCAAGAGAAAAGCAAAGCATCACATACAGGGGAACCTCAATAAGATTAAGTGCTGACCTCTCATCAGAAACCATGGAGGTGAAAAGAAAGTGGTATGATGTATTTAAGGTACTGAAAGAGAAGAAGTGCCAGCCAGGAATTCTATATCCAGTAAAAAAAGTCCTTCAAAAATGAGGGTGAGTTTAAAGTCTTCACAGAGAAACAAAAACTGAGAGACTATGTTATCAAAAGACCAGAATTACAAGAGATACTAAGGGGAGTGCTGCAGCCTGAAAGAACAAAAACAAGGGCGAGAGACTTGGAGAAGAGTGTAGAAATGAAGATTATTAGGAAGGGTAAATTAAAGGGTAAAAAGATAGACAATAGTAAGATATGAAAACAGAAAGCCAAAGGATGAAATGGTTGAAGTAAGTAATGCCTTTACAAAATAAATTGAACGTTAATTCCTTTAACTTCCCAATCAAAAGACAGATTGATAGAATGGATAAAAAAATATGAGCCATTTATATGCTTTCTGTAAGAGACTCATCTCAGACATAAGAACACAACTAGGTTGAAAGTGAAAGTTTGGAAAAAGATATTCCATGCAAATAGTAACTAAAAAAGATCTGGAATAGTGATACTAGTATTGTACAAAATAGATTTTAAATGTAAAACTGTTATAAGAGATGAAGAATCTCATTATATATTAATAAAAGAGGCAATTCACTAAGAAGACATAACTATAATAAATATTTATACACTTAACCTGGATGCCCTAAGATACATGAGGCACACGCTGGCAAAACTGAAGGGAGAAATAGATGTCTCTACAATAATAGTTTGAGACTTCAATACACCACTCTCAACATTGGATAGAACATCTGGACAGAGGATAAAGAAACAGAGAGCTTGAATAATATGATAAATGAACTAGACCTTACAGACATTTTTAGAACATTACACCCCAAAACAGCAAGATATACCTTCTTTTCAAGTGTTCATGGATCCTTCTCCAGGATAAACCATATATTGGGTCACAAGACAGGTCTCAATAAATTTTAAAAGATTGAAATTACACAAAACACTTTCTCTGATCATAACAATGAAACTGGAAATCAATAACAGATGGAAAAAAGGAAAATGCATAAATACATGGAGATTAAATAGCACACTCTTAAATAATCAGAGAGTTGAAGAAGAAATTGCAAGAGAACTCAGTAAATATCTTGAAATGAATGAAAACAAGAACACAACATATCAAAACCTATGGGACACTGCAGAGGCAGTGCTGAGAGGGAAATTTATAGCTCTCAATGCTTACACTGAAAAAGAAGAAAGAGTTAAAATCAAAGACTTACTGCACACATGTGGGGACTATAAAACAAACAGCAAACTAATCCCAAATTAAACTGAAGGAAAGATATAATAAAGATCAGAGAAGAAATAAATGAATTTGAGAACAACAACAACAAAACAATAGAGAGAATCAACAAGACCAAAAGTTGGTTCTTTAGGAAAATCAACAAAATTGAAAACCCTTAGCTAGACTGACAAAGAAAAAAAGAGAGATGGAAAAAAATAAAATCAGAAATAAGAGGGGAGACATTACCATTGACACCACAGAAATAAAAGAGATCATAAGAGGATACTATGAACAACTGTACACCAAAAATCTAGACAACATAGGCTAGATGGACAAATTCCTAGAAAACATGAACAACCTACACTGATCCTAGAAGAAATAGAAGATCTCAACAAACCAATTACAAGTGAAGAGATTGAAACAGTCATCAAAACTTCCCAAAGATGAAAAGCCCAGGACCAGATAGCTTCACAGGTATATTCTACCAATCATTCAAAGATGATTTAATACCAATTTTGCTCAAACTCTTCCAAAAAATTGAACAGGAAAGAATGCTACCAAATTCATTCTATGAAGTCATCATCACCCTAATACCAAAACCATATAAAGATACTACAAAGAAGAAAATTACAGACCAATATCGGTAATGAATACAGATGTAAAAATCTTCCACAAAATACTTGCAAACCGAATCCAAAAGCACATTAAAAGAATTATTCGCCATTATCAAATGGGTTTTATCCTAGTTATGCAAGCGTGGTTCAACATAAGAAAATCAATCAGTATAATACACCACATTAATAAATTGAAGAAGAAAATTCACATGATCTTCTTGATTGATGCGTAAAAGGCATTTGACAAAATGCAGCATCTTTTCTTGATAAAAACATTCCAAAAGATAGGAATAGAAGGAGGGTTTCTTAACATGGTAAAGTACATATATGAAAAACCTATAGCTTGCATTGTAATCAATGGTGAAAGACTGAAAATTTTCCCACTGAGATCAGGAACAAACAAGGATGCCCACTGTCACCACCACTATTCAATATTGTGCTAGAAGGTCTAGCTAGAGCAATTAGGGAAGATAAAGAAATAACAAGCACCCAAAAAGGAAAGGAAGAAGCAAACCTTTTTCTATTCCTTGATGATATGATCCTATATCTAGAAATCCAGAAAAATCCACTAGAAATAATAGACAAATTCAGCAAAACGGTGGTATACAAGATAATATGCCAAAAATCAGTAGCATTTCTATACATTACTGATGAACAATCTGAGGAGGAAATCAGAAAAAAAATCCATTTATCACAGTGACTAAAAGAATCAAATATTTAGTAATAAACTTAACCAAGGACATAAAGGACCTGTATTCAGAAAACTACAAACATTACTAAAAGAAACTGAAGAAGTCTTACATAAATGGAAGGACATTCCATGTTCATAGACTAGAAGATGTTAAGATGTTAGTTCTACCCAAACTGATTTATAGATTCAATGCAAGCCCAATAAAAATACCAACCACCCTTTTTACAGAACTGGAAAAGCCAATTATCAAATTTATTTGGAAAGGTAAAGGGCCCTGAGTAGCCAAAAATGACTTTAAAAGGAACAAAGTTGGAGTATGCTCACTTCCTGACTTTAAAGAAGATTACTTAGCTACAGTGGTAAAAATAGTGTGGTACTGGCTTAAAGACAGACAGATTGACCAATGGAACCAAATCAAGAACTGAGAAATAGACTCTCACATATACAGTTAAGTGATTTTTGACAATGCTGTCAAGCCCACCCAGCAGGGCCAGAACAGTCTACTCAACAAATGGTGCTGGGAGAACTGGATAGCCATACCCAAAAGAAAGAAAGAGGACCACTATCTCACACCTTATACAAAAAGTAACTCAAAATGGATCAAGAACCTAAATATAAAAGCTACAACCATAAAACTCCTAGAAGAAAATGTAGGAAAACATCATCAAGATCTGTGGTAGGTGGTAGTTTCTTAAGGCTTACACCCAAAGCATGAGGAACAAAAGAAAAAATAGATAAATGAGATCTCCTCAAAATTAAACACTTTTGTTCTTCAAAAGACTTTGTCAAGAAAATAAAAAGGCAGCTTATTAAATAGGAGAAAATATTTGGAAACCACATGTCTGATAATGGTTTGATATCCACGTTATATAAAGAGATTATATAACTTAATGATAAAAAGACAAGCAACCCAATTAAAAATGGGCAAAAGACTTGAATAGATATTTCTCCAAAGGAAAAAAAACAAAAAACAAAAAACAAATGGCCAAAAAGCACATGAAAAAATTTTCAACATCATTAGGTATTAGGGAAATGCAGGTCAAAACTATAATGAGATACTGTTTCACACCTTACAGAATGACCATTATTTAAAAAAAACATGGAAAACTATAAGTGCTGGAAAGGATGTAGAGAAACAAGAACATTCCTTCACTGTTGGTGGGAATGTAGAATGGTGTAGCCTCTGTGGAAGACAGTTTGGCAGTATCTCAAGAAGCTGGATATAGAAGTGCCATATGATCTAGCAATCCAGTTTCTAGGAATATATTCAGAAGAACTGAAAGCAAAGACATGAACTGACATTTGCACACCAATTTTCATAGCAGCATTATTCACAGTTGTTATAAAATATGGAACCAGCACAAGTGTCCATCACCTGATGAATGGATACACAAAATGTGGTATATACTCACAATGGAATACTATTCAGCTGTAAGAAGAAATGAAATCTGGATGTATAAGACAACATGGATGAAACTAGAGGATATTGTGTTGAGTGAAATAAGCCAGGCACACAAGGACAAATTGGTCTCACTAATGTGAACTAAATACGATGCGTAAACTCATAGAGGTAAACTCTGGAGTACAGGTTACTAGGAATAGAAGGTGGGTTGAGAATTGGAGATGATGTCTACTGTATGTAGCATTCTTAATGAGATTAATCATAAAAGTGTGGAAATGAATAGATTTGAGAGAAACACATTATAATGAATATAACTAACACTGCTGATTTATAAATGTGATTGTGGCTGGAAGGGGTAGTCTGTGGAAGTAAGTGTCAATTGACGGGAAACTAGAGAATAATCTAAGGAATGCATAATAATGATTTCAGTGGTGGATGAAGATTGTGGTTAATAGTATAAATATAAGAATGCTCTTATTTTACAAAGTGCTAAGAATATGGTGATAGTGGGAAAATTACAACTAATATAACTTATGGATGATAGTTAACAGTAATATTGTTATATTTTGCAGCAATGTCAAGATATTTTTTTTTCAATGCTAGGGGACAACAATAGGGGGATATAGGAGGTATGGGATATTTCCTTTTGGAGTAAAGAAAATGTTTTAAAATTGACTGAAGTGATAACAGCACAACTCTGTGATGAAAATGAGAGCCACTGAGTCCACACTTTGAATAGATTGTACAAAGCATCTATTGTACAGGGAATCCAGTAGTGGAAGATGGACTGTGGTTAACAGGACAAATATGAGGATGTTTCCTCATGAACAATAACAAATATATAATACTAATATAAGGTGTTAATAATTGGGTGGGTTGGGGGGAAAATACACCAAATATAAGATATGGGCTATAATTAGTAGCAATATTTTGATGATACTCTTTCATAGTTTGTAACAAATATTTTGTCAGAATGCAGGTGTTGGTGGTGGGGTGGTATATGGGAGACTTGTATGATGATATGCATGTTTGTTTTGTGAATTCACAAATTTTACTATACATCTATTATTTATGTATGCTCATGTATAAATGATATACTTCAACGAAATTGTATTTTAAAAAACTAACAGAATTGAAGGGAGAAATAGACAATTCAACAATAATACTTCAATAACCTACTTTCGATAATGGATAGACAACTAGACAGATTAACAAGGATATAGAGTTTTAAACAAGACTATAAACAACAATAAGTCACCCAACAATAGGAGAATATACATTCTCTCTACTGCACATAAAAATTTCTCCAGGTAAACTATATTCTAGACTATAAAATTTATAATGAAGAAATAATACAAGAGTATGTCCTCCAACCATAATGGAATGAAATTAGAAGTCAATAGCAGGAAAAAAATTGGGGAAGCTAAAAAATATGTGGAAATTAAACAGTGCACTCCTAAATAAACAATGGGTCAAAGAAGAAATAGAAAACGCTTTGAAATGAATGAAAATGAAGATACAACATACTCAAACTTATGGCATTCAGCTGTGCAGAGAGGGTGACTTATAGCTGTAAATATCTATACTAAGAAAGAAGGAAGATCTCAAATCAATAACCTCATCATCCATGTTAATAAACTAGAAAAAGAGGACAATAAACCCCAAAATAAGAAGAAAGGAGGAAATAATGAATATTAGAGACGGAATTAATGACATAGAAAAACAATAGAGAAATTCAATGAAATACGAAATTGATTTTTTGAAAAGACCAAAAGTTGACAAATTAACTAGACTGACCAAAATAATAAGAGAAGACTCAAATTTCTAATATCAGGTATTAAGAAATAAAAAGGATTATAAAGAAATATGATGATCAACCGTGTCAATAAATTAGATAGCTTAAATGAAAAGGACAAATTCCTAGAAAAACATACACTATATGAAAAAAACACACAATCTGAATAGAACTATAGCAAGGAAAGAGATTGAATTAGTAATTAAATAATTACACACACACACACACACACACACAATCCTAGGCTCAGATGAGTTCACTTGTGAATTCTACCAAACATTGTAAGGAGAATTAATACTAATCCTTTAAAAACTCTTCCAAAAATTAGAAAAGGAGAGAAAACTAGAAAAGGAGGGAACACTGACATTATTACCCTGATACTGTTTTGGTTACATTCTTTTACCTTGTTGGTGAGAAAGGGATTCCTGCCATGGGGTTCTGGTAATGGCTGAACACATGACATCTGGCACTGGACAGATGAGATTGACAGCAGTTTACTAGTTGCACATATTTACAGCATGGGGTAGGAGGCACTACATACCACACAGGGCCATGCAGGGGTTTCACTCAGGAATAGAGTGAATAACCAGGGGCAGTGGGAGGCAGGCTTTATAGCATAAAGAGGGTGACATGTCCCCTGTTCCCATGAGAGGATGTATTGGGTTGTATGAATAATTTTGTGGCTGGCAGGGAACAGAAGCCTGTTATTCAGGGATAAGCAGGAACTGTGACTGTTCTTATGACAAGGAGGGTTGCTTTGGCGTATTAGTCAGCCAAAGGGGCACTGATGCAAAATACCAGAAATCTGTTGGCTTTTATAAAGGGTATTTATTTGGGGTAGAAGCTTACAGTCACATGACCATAAAGTATAAGTTACTTCCCTTACCAAAGTCTGTTGCCATATGTTGGAGCAAGAGGGCTGCCAGTCCCTGTGAGGGTTCAGCCTTCCCCTTCTGTCTTAAGGCTCCATGGCCCCAGCTTCTTCTGATCTTAGCTGTAGGCTAGCATAAGGCTCGTCTCTCTCCCAGGGCTTGTTTCTCTCTGGGCTTTCTCAGCTGTTTAGGGCTCTGGTCTCTTCATCCGCAAACTATCAGGCGAACGGATGGCTCTCTCCCTGGGGCTCCAGCGTCCAAAACTAAACCCTCTGTGTTCTCCTTCTGCATGTATTTACTTCCCTGTTTTTGACTGAGCATCAGTTTATATAGCCCACAAAGGGGGGGAGGATGGGGACTCAAACCAAGTCACACTAATGATGTGGTCAAATAAAAGCCCTAACCTTGATTTAATAAAGTAAAAGTGAAACTTCTGAATCTAATACAATCTAATATGCCTGGAGGAACAGACCATTTTACAAACATAATCCAATATCTATTTTTGGAATTCATGAACAGTACCAAACTGACATACTTGGCTAGGTTTCCTTATCCAGAGAAGTAGGGTGGGGAGGAGAATTCACCTTTAGATAATTCAGGGCCCTCTTGTTTTTCCTCAGATGTCATTTAGCACATAATAGCAAACCTTAATTTAGGTCTTACACCACAATCATGAGAAAATAAAAATACAGCCCAATATTGCTTATGAATATAGATGTAAAAATCTTTGCAAAACTAGAAAACCAAATCCAGCAACATATAAAAATTATTAAACATTATTAACAAGTGGAAATTATCTCAGAGTGCAAGGCTGGTTCAATGTCTGAAAATCAATCAATATAATATAAGATATTAATAGGATGAGGATAAAACCACATGATTACCTTAATAGGTGCAGAAAAAGCATTTCACAACATCAAACACCTTTTCATGGTAAAAACAACAAAACAGGAATAGAAGGAAATTTCCTTAACCTGATAAAGAACATCTATAATAATGTGATGGTTAGGCTAATGTGTCAGTTCAGCCTGGTAATGTGTCAATCCAGCCCAGTTGTTTGGTCAAGCAATCACTGGGCTAATTGTAATGTAAGGACATTTATGGGCTTTAGTCATCAGTGAGTTTACTGCCTAGATGGCTGATTATATCTACATCAACCAGGGAGATTGCCGTGAGTGACACTTTATCCAATCAGTTGAATGCCTTAAAAGGGGAAGTGATTTCAGCATTCAGAGAGAATTTCCCAGCTCATCTTTGGACAGCCAACGTCTCCCGGAAACTCATCAAGGACCTTCACTGGACTTTCATCGGAGCCCCTGGTTTGCAGCCTGCCTGCAGAACCTGGACTTGTGCATCCCCACAGTCACGTGAGAGACTCTTATAAAATCCCATACTATTAACAGATATCTCCTGTTGATTCTGTTTCCCTAGAGAACCCTGACTAATACAAATAATCTACAGCTTTACAGTATATTTAATATTGAAAGACTGGATGCTTTCCCCCTAAGCATGCCCATTTTTGGCCACTTCTATTCAACATGTACTGGAAGTTCTATCCAGGGCAATTAATCAGGAAAAAGAAATAAAAGTCATCCAGATTGGAAATGAAAAATAAAACTCTATTTGAAAATTACTTGATTTGTATATAGAAAATCCTAAGAAATCCACTAAAATCTATTAAAAGTAAAAGAAGTCATCAAGATTGCAGTTTACAAGAGCAACATACAAAAATCAGTTGTAATTATACACACTAGCAATGAATGAAAAGAAAAGGAAATTAAGAAAACAATTCCATAGCACCAAAAGTAATAAAATTCTTAGGAATAAAATTAATGAGAAGTACACTGAAAACTACAAAACTATTGTTGACAGAAATTAAAGATCTAAATAAGTGGACAGATATCCCATTTTCATGAATTGGAACACAATATTGATAGGATGGTAATATTCTCTAAATTTATTTACGGATTTAATGAAATACCTATCAAAATCACAGCTGGATTTTTAAAAAGAAATGTACAAGTTGATCCAAAATTTATATGACAATACGTTTTGAGTTGTCAAAACTATATAGAAACTTGAGGGCATATGAACAGTGATGGACCATATTCTAAATCTTTGAGAGCTATTGAACTATTTGTAATCAGAGTGTGTCAAATTCGATTTTAACTTAAAAAGTTTACTGGGACTACTGTGTGGATGACAGATTGTGGGAGTGGGTGGTAAGAGTGGATATGGAATAGCAATAGGAGTGCCACCTTTTGTACAAGGAGGCTGATAGTGGCTGAATGGAGGAAGTTGCAGAGAAGATGGCTGGGAGGGAGTGGCGAGAGACATGATGTCCAGCTTCCAAGCTTGCAGCCCTTACAGATCGGAGCCAGTGTCTTGTGTGAATGTGTCCATTCTATTGTAGGCTCATACAAATCTGGAAACTCATCCTGCATCCTTTTATTTTACAGGTTTCTATAAACGGGGTTTCAGGTGAAGCAGACACTTGGAAATTATGCCAACTGTTTCAATGAATAGGTGAAGATATTGGAAAAGTCTTTTTTTTTTTTTACTATGGGAACAATCACTTAATGATCTCTTTGGGTTATATCCAGGGGAAAGCTATACCAGACTTGGGGATTTGCTGCCTTAGCTAAACTATACCTTCTAATTCCCCTAGGAATTCAGAGCCCTAAAAAGGGAGAATACCAGTTTTCCCAATGGAGAAAGGACTAAATCTCCAAATCATTCTTTCAGAGATTCAAATTTGGAGAAACCTGCTAGTGCAGGCAACTGTAATCCTCACCAAAAGTCACACAGGAGCAAGAAATCCCTGGATAAAATTTTCAGGAAGGAATAAGGAAATGAAAGCAATGGGCTGCCACTACTGTGGCTCAGCAAAGGGAACCTAGGAATGAAGGTTCTGAAGTCTTGAGTTAGGACTATAGATCTATAGATCCCAACCCAACCTTCCTAAGGACAGACTGAGGATTAATCAAATAAGCCTTAACCTTATTAGAGGATCTTGGCCAGCATTCTGTAAACCTCTTTTGATTGACTGTGGGGGTATCATCTGCCCTGGAAGATGGCTGGAGCAGTTGCATTCCCTAGTAGCAGCACCAGTCACATTTCTTTGAATTAAGCCCTGAATGAGCTTTTTCACTCTAGACCAGGACTTCTCAACCTCGGCAATATTGACTTTTGGGGTCAGATAAGCCTTTTTGGGGGACTGGGGAGGGTGGCAGGGGCTTGCCCTCTGCATTGTAGGATATTTAGCAGCATTTCTGGCCTCTCCCCACTAGATACCTGTAGCACCATCCCAGTCTCCAGACATTATCAATATTCTCTGAGAACGGGTTGGGGGGCAAAATTGCCCCTGGCTGAGAAGCACTTCCTAGAGTGCTGGAGTCAAATAATTCTAACCTTAAAAATGCCTCCTGCCCAGCAGCGGCAGGTAACTAGTTTGATTGAGGATAATAGAGTTATCATAGAAAAAGAAATATAAGTAACTAATTAAAAAGCAATGGTACAAGTGTTAAAAACAGCATGAATTAACTACTGTAGCATGAATTAACTACAACAGAAATGATTGATTCTGTCTTGAAGGGGAGGTAGATATAGAAACAGCTTAGCAGGGGATACGAAATTTGATTTGGACTAAGAAGGCTGAGTGGTAAAGAAAGGGAAGGCATTCCAGGTTGGTGAAGAAAACATGGGGAAAGGCCTGGAGTTATGCAGAAGCAGAAGGATGTACAGGGTCTGGAGATGGAAAGGAGAAGCAAGTGAAGATGCTTTCAAGGGCTACTATTTGCAGACTTTATTTTAATTAACTTAAACTTTGCCTCAGGCCATGCTTATGCAATTTTCTCTGTCTTCCTAGTGGGGGAAAAAGAACCACTTGGGGGGACTCTTTCTTCCATTTTATAAAACCAGGAAAGATCCTAAGGAGATCAACCTAGGAAGGATTTTTTTCCTCTCTGAATTTCTGCTGGAGAGCAGAGTGGATTTTTTTTACTTTCTCTCTTCCTGATCCCATGAGAAATTAAAATCCTCTTGAGCAGAATGCTTACTAGGGCATAGGAGAAAGTAATCTTAATTGGCTCTTTGAATCTGTATTTGTAGAAACAGAAATGAACACTCCCCATCCATTTAAATCTGATGGTATTTTTAAGTTAGGTAATTTTTTAAGAATGATAATAGATGCATGGGCTTTTTTCCCCTCGCTCTTGTTGAAAGCAGTCACACCTGAAGTTATTTCAACTACATGTTGAAAAAATTATGATGAGGCTTAGAAAATTGTGCCAGCCTGCTCAGAGGCAAATACTCATTTCAACTGGGAAAATAGATCTTGATCCTTTAATTGAAGACAATGCTAGTTATCATGAATTTTAGGTCTACAGCATGACAGGCACTTGTTTAAATGGTGTACATACATTATATCAATGCATTCTGTCAATCCCATGAAATAGAGATAGTATTAAAAGCCTCACATTATCAGTGTGGGCATTGGGGCTAGGCAAGGTTAAGCAATTGGTCACAGGTCTCATGGTAATAAACAGAGAAGCAGGGATTCAAATTGGCATCTGTCTGATTTCAAGATGCGTGACCTTAACATCTCTTCTGCGTTGCCTCTTTTGTGATCCCTAAATAGTAGCTTAATATATTCTGTCATGTTTTCTGTTAAGAATTTGATGCAAGTATGTAGCATCCAACATTATTGTTTTAAGCTTTCATATTGGAATCTCCTAAAAGGCAAGGACCATATCTTGTTTTTTCTTTGTATGTCACAGTGCATAATATATTGTCAGATATTTAGTAGGTAATTATGAAATATTATTAAGTATACAAAGGATGCAAAGATTGCAAAAATCATAATGTATAACCCAGAAATCTCTTTTGAATGCATTTGGCTCTTTATCTTGTCACTGTATTTCAAGCAGAAATTGAATAATCCATTATATTATTGAAGTCCATTACATCATACCAAGTACTTTCAAATAACTTTCTTTTGTTCTGCTTTTGTTCCTCCTCAGAATGCTGTGAGGTATTTTACAGATGAAAAAATTGATACTGCAAGAAGTTTGTGGCTTGACATGGGCCACTTTGAGAATATAAATTCATTTATTGGGAACCAAGACCTTAAGTTGCAGCTTTTTTGTTGAGAGAGGGTTTTGCCCAGAGATACATTTTTTAAAAATGTAAAAGATGGAGTTAGCTAGAAAGTAAAGAATTTTGAAAACAAATGTTAGATTTTTATGTCAAAGCAAATATTTGTAGTCTCTGGGAGATTGAAAAACAGTGCCGTGATCAATGACTTTTAGTGGTAGATGGAGAAGATGGTGATTTGTTGAAAGCAAACAAGAAGATGCAGGACAGCAAACCAGCAAGTCATAGAGGTTACTTTTTAAAGCAAGAAAACTCAGAATGAGAGTTGAGTCATAGGCTTCGATAGAAAGAGTCTGTAAGCTATAGCCAAAATTAAAGTGATTGCATGGGTATGCAAGCCATATATGGGAGGATGAAGTGGTATGTATAATTAACCAAGGTCATGGGGTATCTGTGCAAGTAGATTAACCTGAAAGGTTTAGGATGAAGACAGAAAATACTGTTTCATTCATATTCAGTCCAAGGTGGTGGTGGCATAGCCAATAAGAAATATTCTGAAGCCAATAGAGAGCTAGAATTAAATGACAAGAGAATTACATGAGTTACTTGACATTGATTGCCCATTATGGGTAGTCCTTGTGCTAAATGCTTTATGTATATTTTTCAATTAATCTTCATAACTCCAAATGGTATTTTATTATTAACTTTATTTTTCAGGTGAAAAATATGGACTCAGCCTAAAGTCAGAGGGCTGGTAAGTAGTTGAACCTCAATATAGCACCAGGTCCTTCTGACTCCAGAGCTCTGCTATTCAGGGCTGTGCAATACTTCCAATAAAAGAAGTAGGTTTGAAGGTGAGAACCTTCAAAAAGAGCTAAATAAGGAATGCGTATAGGACCATCCTAGCTCTTACTTAAGATAGGTCACAGCAGATGTTTAATCCTCATTTTCCATATCAGCAAGATAGGGATGCATATCAATTAACATGTATTTAGCTACAAATATTCAAAGATTCAGTTCAAAATCGTTTAAACAATAAGAGATTAAATTTTCTCACAAAGTGAAAAATCCCAGGTAGAAAAGCCCTATAATTAGTTAATCAAGCAACTCAGTGGTCCAGATTCGTTCTACCTTTCTACCTGACTTGAGAGCTAGCTCTCCTTGTGGTACTAAGATAGTTATAGAAATTCCAGGTACCACAGCTTAAACATCCAGTGGTAGAAAAGATTATTTCTTTGATGTATCTCTTCTTAAAAGTGCAAATCTCTTTGCCAGGATCTTCCCCAGACAACATGCACCCATATCTCACTGCCAAAATAGAACACAAGCACCCTCCAATGCCAATACCTAGTGTGTGAATAGAACTGGCATCGTTGAGGGCCAAATCCCAGGCTTCCTGGTTTTGTAAATAGTTATTTTGGAACACAGCCATACTCACCCATTTACCTATTGTTTATTGCTGCTTTCGTGCTATAGCAGCAGAGTTGAGCAGTTGGAATAAAGATCATATGCCCATAAACCCTGAAATATTTATTCTCTGACCCTTTACAGAGAAAGTTTGCCTACCTCTGCCCTGAAAAAAAAAAAAGGTCCATTCTTGGCAGAAGGGGAATATATCCTTTATCATTGGGTCATGGCAACACAGAGGCAATACATACCAAAGAAATTAAGGGCTTTGGAGTAAAGAAAAAGAGAGATGGGGGATGGATCGGAATAAGTAACTATGGATGCCCACCAGCCAAAAACTACTAGGGACTCATAGGAATCAAACAGAGGTAAGTTTATTAAACTCGCTGCAGCAAGGGAGATCAGACATGATGGGGAACTGTGAGAGCAATGTTTTTATTTTTGTCCAGGCATGATTATGGAGTGGTTTCATTTTTTGTCTTGTTCTGTACTAGTCACTGGGCATCATCATCTGAGGTTGACCTTCTGTGAACTTGTTAATGTCGACCACGGAAGCAACCAGTTCTAACTAGTATTGACTAGGCTAGCTATCAGCTGCCAGCTGCCAGGACTGCTTTTTTCTCTCTCTCATAACCCACAGTGTCTGCTACAGAATAATAGTACCTACCTGTGAAGGATATTATGAATATTAACAGAAATAACTTGTTGAAGTCCTCTGAAGGTCTAATGTGCCAAGCTAATATAAAATGAATTTAGAAAAGGACTTGATCACTTTTGAAGAAGGGTTCCTTTGGTGAAGACTTTGTGCTTTCCTCCAGGTCTCTTTACAAAACATATCTCTCTAGCTTTCTCTCAGATATTTGCATTTAATAGGGATCCAAACGAATGAAGCTTCCATGGAGGACTAAGAAACAATGCACAACAAAAGCAAAGGTTTTATGGTTTATAAAACCTTAATAACTATGGTTTATAATGGGTTTATCTGATATCACCTGCCTTACTTCCCCATACACATGGAGCCATGTTCACCCTCACTGCCAGTCTTTGCACATAGGATTAACTCTCTCAAGTTCCATAGAATTCTGACCCATAGTAAGTAGCTGACTTGACAATCAGAATGATCAGCTCCATATTCTGCAAGTTTTATGAGTAGGTTTCCAGCTTCTTAATAACTTGAGCCCTTTGGCTCTTATTGGATTATATCAATTCTAGGAGCTTTATTGTAGATTTCTCAGGGCTTTCTATGTATACGATCATGTCGTCTGCAAATAGTGAAATTTTTACTTCTTCCTTTCCAATTTGGATGCCTTTTGTATCTTTTTCTTGCCTCAGTGCTTGAGCAAGTACTACTAAGACAATGTTAAATAGGAGGGGTGATAGTGGGCATCCTTGTCTTGTTCCTGATCTTAGAGGGAAAGCTTTGAGGATGTCACCATTGCATATGATATTAGCTGTGTGTTTTTCATATATACTCTTTATCATGTTCAGAAAGTTTCCTTCTATTCCTATTTTTTGCAGTGTTTTTATCAGGAAAGAGTGTTGTATTTTGTCGAATGCTTTTTCTGCATCTCTAGAATAATCATGTGATTTTTTTCTTTCAATCTGTTTATGTGGTATATTACATTGATTGATTTTCTTATGTTGAACCATCCTTGCATACCTGAGATGAAACCCACTCGGTCATGGTGTATAATTTGTTTGATGTGTTGTTGAATACGATTAGCAAGTATTTTGTTGAGGACTTTAGCATCTAGGTTCATTAGAGAGATTGGTCTGTAACTTTCCTTTTTTGTGGCATCTTTATTTGGTTTTGGTATTAGGGTAATGTTGGCATCATAGAATGTGTTAGGCAATGTTCCTTCTACTTCTACTTTTTTGGAAGAGCTTAAGCAGGATTGGTGTTAGTTCTTTCTGGAATGTTTGGTAGAATTCACCTGTGAAGCCATCTGGTCTTGGGCTCTTCTTAGTTGGAGGTTTTTGATGACTGATTCTATCTCTTTACTTGTAATTGGTCTGTTGAGTTCATCAATTTCTTCTTTCATCAATGTAGGCTGCTTGTGAGTTTCTAGGAATTTGTCCATTTCCTCTAAATAATCCTTCTTGTTGGCATATAATTTTTCAAAGTATCCTCTTATGATACTCTTTATTTCTGTGGGGTCATTGGTGATATCCCCTTCCTCATTTCTTATTTCGTGTATTTGCATCTTCTCTCTTTTTTTCTTTGTTAGTCTAGCTAAAGGTTTGTCAATTTTATTGATCTTCTCGAAGAACCAGCTTTTGGTTTTGTTTATTTTTACTAGTGCTTTCTTATTTTCTAGTTCATTTAGTTCTGCTCCAATCTTTGTTATTTCCTTCTTCCTACTTCCCTTGGGTTTAGATTGTTGTTCTTTTTCTAATTCCTCCAGGTGTCCAATGAGCTCTTCAATTTTAGCTTTTTCTTCTTTTTTGATATATGCATTTATGGCTATGAATTTCCCTTTCGGTACAGCTTTTGCTGCATCCCATAGGTTTTGATACATTGTGTTGTCATTTTCATTTGTTTCAAGGTAGCTATTGATTTCTTTTGAGATTTTCTCTTTGACCCACTGTTTTTCTAAGAGTGTGTTGTTTAACTTCCATATCTTTGTGCCTAATCTGGTTCTCTGGCCCTTATTGAGTTCCAGCTTCATTCCATTGTGGTCAGAGAAATTACTTTGTATAATCTCAATCTTTCTGAATTCATTGAGAATTTTTCAGTGGCCTAGCATGTGGTCTATCTTGAAGTATGATCCATGTGCCCTAGAGAAGAATGTATATCCCACTGTATTTGGGTGTAGTGTCCTGCATATGTCTTTTAGATCCAGATCCTCTAATGTATTATTCAAAGTCATTGTTTCTTTGTTGATTCTCTGTCTAGATGTTCTGTCTAATGGTGATAACGGTGTATTAAATTTCCTCACTAAAATTGTAGAGGCATCTATTTCTCCACTTAGTTTTTCCAGTGTTTGCCTCATGTATTTTGAGGTGCCCTGGTTAGGTGCATAAATGTTTATGATTGTTCTTTCTTCTTGAAAGGTTACCCCTTTACTAATATATAGTGTCTGTCTTTGTTTCTTATAATAGTTTTGCATTTAAAGTCTACTTTGTCCGATATTAGTAGCTATAACTCCTGCCCTTTTTTGGTTAATGTTTGCTTGTATTGTTTTCCAGCCACTCACTTTCAGCCTCCTTGAATCCCTGGGTCTATGGTGGGTTTCTTGTAGACAACATATGGATGGGGCATATTTCCTTATCCATTCTTCCAATCTGTGTCTCTTGACTGGAGAGTTTAATCCATTAACATTCAGTGTTATTACTCTCAAGGAATTACTTACATTAGCCATATTTTCTTTGGATTTATGTATGTCATATATAGTTTTTATTTCTCTTTTTAGTTGTTCTTGCACTCTCCTCTAATTCTCTCTTTCCTGTTTTTTTCTTTCAACCTGCAGAACTCCATTTAGTATTTCTTGAAGGGCAGGTTTCTTATTGGCATACTCTTTTAATTTCTGTTTATCTGTGAATATTTTGAACTCTCCATCATTTTTGAATGCCAGCTTTGCTGGATAGAGAATTCTTGGCTGGGAGCTTTTTTCTTTTACTACCTTAACTATGTCATACCACTGCCTTCTTGCCTCCATCATTTCGGATGAGAAAACAGCACTTAATCTCATTAAGCTTCCCTTGTATGTGATGGTTCTCTTTTCTTTTGCTGCTTTCAGTATTTTCTCTTTGTTTTGAGCATTGGACAGTTTGACGAGTATATGTCTTGGAGTAGGTCTGTTGGGATTTATACTGTTTGGAGTGTGCTGCACTTCCTAGACACGTACATCCATCTCTGTAAATAGGGTTGGGAAGTTTTTAACCATTATTTCCTCCAACACTCCTTCTGTCCCCTTTCCCTTCTCTTCTCCTTCTGGGATGCCTATAATGTGCATGTTTGTGCATTTTGTGTTGTCATTCAAATCCCTAAGTCCATGCTGGATTTTTTCTGTCTTTTTATCTATCTGTTCTACTATCTGTTTGATTACAGATGTACTGTCTTCCACATCACTAATTCTTTTCTCTGCCTGTTCAGATCTGCTGTTAGGTGCTTCCAGTGTCTTTTTGATATCTTGGATTGTGCCATTCATCACCACCATATCCGTTATCTTTTTATGTATGTTTACAATTTCTTCAGTATGTTCTCCCAGGGTCTTATTTATTTATTTACTTTTTATCCATTTTTACCCCCTCCTTCCCCCTCATTTTTGCTGTTTTTTGTGTCCATTTTCTGGGCAATTCTCTGTGTCTGTGTTCTGCCCTCTCTTCTCCTCCTTCTCCTCCTGTCTTCAGCAGGATTTGATCCTGGGAACCTCTGATGAGAGACAGAGGCATCCTACCACCTGTACCACCTTAGTGCCTGGTTTTTTATCATGTCTTGTCTTGGCTCTCCCTTGTGTCACTCTCCTGTTATGTCATCATCTTGCTGCATAGCTCGGCAGGGCCTGGAGGTGCACTCGTGCATGGGGCCTGGTGGTGTACCTGCTCACAGGGGCTGATGGCACACCACGCGCAGGGCCTGGGGGGCTCATCCACTCACAAGGCCCCGCTTGTGGGGCCTGATGGTGCAATCATGCAGGGAGCCTAATGGCAGACCCGCTTGTGGTGCCTTGAGGGCTCACCCACTTGCCGGGCCTGGTGGCCCACACACCTTCTATATTTTTCTTCTGTTTTTACTGGGAGGTCCTGGGAATCAAACCCAGGTCCTTCCATAAGGGAGATGGATGCCCAACCATTTGAGCCACATCCGGCCCCTCAGTGTCTTCTTGATATCCTTAATCTCTTCCTTTACTTCATTAAATTGGTCCTTGTTATTGTTTGGGCAGTTTTGATTAGTTGTTCAATGTTTTCCATTTCTTCCTAGCTTTTAGTTTGTTCATTGGACTGGGCCATGTCTTTCTGTTTCTTAGTATGGTTTGTAATTTTTTGTTGCTGTCTGGTTATCTTTTTATCTTGATGGGTTTATTCAGTTGATTAGCTTCTCTCTTTACTCTAAGGTTTTATTTAATTGCTGTTTTTGTGCATGTGTTAAGTTTTTTCTTTGACACTTTGTTATTATTCTATTTCCTTGAAGGTTTCTATGTTCCCTTGAAGGAAAAAATTAGTGCCAGAGAAAGTGAAAGAGGTAAGAAAAGTAAAAGGATAATAGTAATAATAATAGTAGTCATTAGAAGAGGAACCATGTAAGACCTGGGAAAATGAATATTTATCTCATGTATGCAGTGTAGAGTAATAGGAATAAACAAGTGGAGTACCAACAATGAAATGGGAAACAAAATAGAGAAAGATGTATAGAATGAATTAAAAGGCCAAAATGATGAGGAAAGAGGGAATGAGAAAAGAAAAGACAAAAATAAAAAAAGTTAATAAAAGAAAGAAAAAGGATAGATGAAATAGAAATAAAAACCAGAAAAACTGAGGACTAAACAAAGGTGGAATGTAAGAAGAACAACAGAAAGTGTAAGATAGAAAGATGAAGGAAGGAATGAGATACAGTTGGTAGACAAAGTTGGTATACACAGGAAAGGGAAAATCAAGGAAGAGGAAACACAGCAACCAGGAATCAAGCCAGCAGCACCTTGAGGAATTTATCTCTTTGTCCAGATCCCTCCAGATCTATGCCCTGAAGCCTCCTACTCTGTGTGTTCCCAAAACAGCTCACTCGGGCAGGATCTTGCCCCCACTCAGCCATTTTTTTGCAAGAGAGATCTGTCTACGTTTCTTTGAAAAAATATTAGGACCAGAGAAAAGGAAAGAGATTGGAAGACAAAAAGAATATTAGCAATGATAATAGGAGAAGTTAGGAAAGCAACCATACAAGACCTAGGAAATTGAAAAATTAACATGAGTAAGAAGCACAGAGGAATAAGATTAGGAAAGTGGAATAGAAACAATGAAACAAGAAACAGAATAGAGAAAAAAATATATAGAGTGAATTAAAAGGCTGGAATGGTGAGAAGAGGGGGAAAGAAAAGAGAAAAGAGAGAAAATAAAAGTTAAGAATAGAAAGTAAACAGAGAAAAAAAGAGAGGGAGAAATACAAACCAAATACAGACCAAATAAAAGAGGTGGAATGAAAGAACAACAGCGAAAAACAAAAGATATAAGGTGAAGGGGTGAAAAGAAATAGTGTAGGTAGAATATATCAGTAACCAAATGGAAAAAAAAGAAAAAGAGAGAAAAATAAACAAGCAGAGAAACAAAGGAAGGGGATGCAAAACAAGCAAGATATGCTGGTCTGAATTATCTAGTTCAACTCTCTCCTTTTAAAAAAAGGAGACAGAAGAAAAAAAAATCATGGAAAAATAGCCTTCTCTCTTAGACCCCTAACAATCTCTCAGGCTGCTGGTGTTCCTCAACACCATGCAGCCTGCCTTCTGGAGGTTTTGAACTGGGTTTTAGTGAGTAAAGTAAGGGAAATAAAAGAAAAGGAAATTTTTTTTTGAAAAAATAAAAGATCCAAAAAAAGCTAATACAAAGAAAATGTCTATTTGTTCCCTGTCACAAAGTTTCAGCTGGATGCCTGATAAGTTGGTGAATCACTTTTCAAGGAAAAGCCAGGAATCAAACCAGGGACCTCATATTTGCTAGGCAGGAATTCTTTCACTGAGCTCTTCTGCCTCTTTGGGTTAATTACCCTTTCAAAAAGCTATCTGCCACTTTTCCCGACAGATCCCCTGCAGTCAGCTAGGGTGGTGCTGATCACTGCCTGTCTCTGCCTCCTCACTGATATAATTCCTCTCTTTACCTAGGTGGCTGTGTGTGACCACCTGCCTGAGGCAATCTTCCTCCTCTGTCCCTGTTGAGTAGGGATCCCTTCTGATATTCAAGGGGGGCTCAGCTGGTTGAACTCGCCACAAAGAAATCCCTCTCCACCCTCCCAGATCCCTCTTCCTTGCAGGGAATCTGCTGTCACACTCCCATTTGAAGCAGGGGGCTAGGGTCTCCACCTAGTCTGTCCACCCTGAGGGCTGGGTATGTGTGCCCCTTCCAGCCACCAAGGTAGGCAACCTACGATTATTCTTGGCTTTCCTATCTGTCCAGTACCCTCCTAGATGACTCAGAGCACCTTCCTGTGGAGGTAGACATCTGCTCTACTCTCAGATACAATTTGCCAGGAGTTTTACCCTTGCTTAATATCTTGGGGGTGGGGAAGTGAGCCGGGAGGTTTAATAACTCACAATTACTTGTTTTGGCTTCTTTGTGCCTCTGACCCTCACTCTTCTGGGAGTTGGTAAGCAGTGTCCTGGTTTGCTGTGCCCCAAAACAGGTTCCCATGGCAGGCTCAGGCTTTTTCTTTGTTGTTTTAGTGAGAGCTAAGTCTTATCTGTCTAACCCATTGGCCATGTTCCCACAGCCCTCTCCATTCACTTTCTTAGTAGCAAGTTACTGACAGAAGTTGGACCTGGCAATTAAGAGTAGGAGATACTTAGCAAATATCTTGTAAATTTGATTAGAGAGTTGACCTGGATAATTCAGACCAGCATATCTAGATAACTACAAAATAGTCACTTTTCTCTGAGTAAATGGCAGTTGAACTGTGAATGAGAATTAATTATACAGCTTAGTTAAGTACTGTGAAGTTAGGGGATAAGAAGAAGAGATGTAGAATGGAACTAATATTTACTGAGCACTGATATTGTGCTGGACACTATAATAGACTTATATGTTATCCATTCGTTCAGTCTAACAATATGAAAAACTATTAGATGATACTCTCTGATTAGGTGTATTCTCTGATGTGAATGTGAAGAGAATAGGTCAGCATTCACATTGTGCTGTGACAAATAATTCTTTAGCAAGGGAAAGGCATTTAAATCAGACAGATGGGACATGAATGGTTCCCAAAGTTAGAAGAATTCAAACTGAGTCTTGGAGGAGGAGAAAGGAGTCATTTCAGTTGAAAAGAAAAAGTAAAATATTGTTAGTGTCGAGATTAGTATGTGTGAAGCCTCAGGAATGTGGAACAGTGTGATGCAGCTGGTGAACCATCTACAGTGTGGAAGGATTATAGATTCTCTGGGGTAGTAGCCAGAGATGAGGCTAGAAAGCTGGGCCTGGTTTATGTCATGTAAGCCTTAGAACTCATGAGTACATTCTTCATTTTGAGCGTTATGGGGAGCTACCAATTGATTTCAACCCTGGAAATACCATAATCATTTTTAATTGAAAATCGTCTCTTCAGAAGCAGTATGGAGGATGGAAAAGGAAGTCAAGAAGGCCAATTAGTCCATAATTTCCTCGAGAATTAATAAAGGGGAGATCCAAGATGGCAGGGTAAGTAACACAAGGCTGTACTTGTCCTCCAGAAACTGCAGGAAGTTGAACACAGGCAACTACAAAGATATAAAATAAGTGGAACAAAGTGTCAAAGAGGACCTTTAATACAAAACCAAACAAAAATAAAATTCTAGACTAAAAAGAGAAACTAGCCAACTAAATAAGCCCGTCAAGATAAACAAGTGTCTAGTCATCAGCAAAAAATTACAAGTCATACTAACAAACAGGAAGACATGGCTCAGTCTAATGAAAAAAAACTATAAAGAAGGAGATGCAGAAGGTGGAACTACTCAAGGATGTACAAACAAATATCCTGAATCAACTCAATGAAGTGAGGGAAATGATAAAGAATATTAAGAAGACTCTGGGGAACTTACAGAAGAAATCATAAACATAAATAAAAAGATAACAGATCTTATGGTAATGAAGGGCATAAGGCAAGAAATTAAAAATACACTAGAAGCACATAGCAGATTTGAACAGACAGAGAAAAGAATTAGTGATGTTGAAGATAAGACATCCAAAATCACACAGATAGTAAAGTAGATAGACAAAAAAAAATGTAAAAAATTCAGCAGTGATTCAGGGATTTGAATGAAAACATGGAACACACAAACATATGCATAATAGGCATCCCAGAGGGAGATGAAAATGGAAAGGTAGCAGAAGGAAGGTTTGAGGAAATAATAGCTGAAAATTTCCCAACTCTTATGAGGAACATGGATGCACATGTTCAGGAAGTGCAGTGCACTCCAAACAGAATAAATCCTAGCAGGCCTACCCTGAGGCACATAGTTATCAGATTGTCAAATGCTCAAGACAAAGAGAGAATCCTGAAAGCAGCAAGAAAAAAGAGATCCATCATATATAAAGGAAACTCGGTAAGATTAAATGCAGATTTTTCTTCTGAAACCATGGAGGCAAGAAGACAGTGGTATGACATAGTTAAGGTGCTAAAAGAAAAAAAAAAAAAACCTGCCAGCCAAGAATTCTGTATCCAGCAAAACTGGCATTCAGAAATGAGGGGAGTTAAAAAATATTCACAGATAAACAGAAATTGAGTTTGTCAACAAGAGTATTGCTCTTCAAGAAATACTGAAGGGAGTTCTGCAGGTATAAAGGAAAATACAGGAGAGAGAGGGCTGGAGGAGAGTGTAGGAATGAAGATTATTAGTAAAAGTAACTAAAAGGATAAAAAGAGAAATAAAAATAAAATATGACATATATAAACCTAAAGAAAAAATGGCTAAAGTAAGTATTGCCTTTACAGTAATAACATTGAGGCTTTATGTATTAAACACTCCAATCAAAGGTATAGATGGGCAGAATGGATAAGAAAATATGACCCATCTATATGCTATTTACAAGAAACTCACCTTAGACCCAGAGACACAAGTAGGTTGCAAGTGAAAGGTTGGAAAATGATTTTACATGCAAAGAGTAACCAAAAAAGGGCAGGAGTAGCTATACTGATATCAGATGAAATAGACTTTAAATGCAAAATTGTTGTAAGAGACAAAGAAGGATAGCATATATATTAATAAAAAGGGTAATTTACCAGCAAGAAAGAATAATCATAAATATGTATGCACCTAACTGGGGTGCCCCAAAATTTATAAAATAAACACTGATTAAAACTAAGGGGAGAAATAGAGGCCTCTACAACCATAGTGGTGGATTTCAGTACACCACTATCACCATTAGACAGAAGCATCTTGACATAGGGTCAATAAAGAAACACAGAGCTTAAATAGTACATTAGAACAGGGGTTCTTTACAAGGGGTCCATGAGCTTGAATTGAAATAAAAAAAAAAAACATTCTTGTGGGGACGTGTTGGTGTGGGTGTGATATATTTATTAAATAATACACAGTATAGTTTGGACTTAGTAAGGGATCTGTGGTTCCCATCTGACTGGCAAAGGGGTCTGTGGAACAAAAAAGAACCCCTGCATTAGAGAAACTAGACCTAATAGACATATACAGAACATTACACTCCAAAACAGCAGGATATGCATTCTTTTTAAGTGCACATGGATCATTCCCCAGGATAGACCACGTGCTAGGTCACAGAACAAGTCTTAACAAATTTAGAAAGATTGAATTTATAAAAAACAATTTATCTGACCACAATGGAATGAAGCTGGAAATTAATAAGAGCCAGAGAACCAGAATAGGCACAAATATATGTAAATT
Source organism: Tolypeutes matacus (assembly GCA_026826555.1). Classification (NCBI taxonomy): domain Eukaryota; kingdom Metazoa; phylum Chordata; class Mammalia; order Cingulata; family Chlamyphoridae; genus Tolypeutes; species Tolypeutes matacus. Next base: position 16,152,810 of record JAKSZT010054489.1, read on the forward strand.
AAATAACACACTCTTAAACAATCAGTGCATCAAAGAGGAAACTGAAAGAGAAATCAGTAACTACTTCGAAGTGAATGAAAATGAGAACACACATATCAAAACTTATAGGATGTAGCTAAAGTACTGCTGAGAGGGAAATCTATAGCCTTAAGTGCCTACATTAAAAAAGAAGAAAGAGCGAAATTTGAAGACCTAACTGCACACCTGGAGGAACTAGAAAAAGAAAAACAAACTGATCCCAAAGCAAGCAGAAGGAAGGGAATAACAAAGACTAGAGCAGAATTAAATGAAATGGAAAAAAAAATAAAAAAATAAAAATAAAAAAATTAACAAAACCAAAAGCTGGTTCTCTGAGATTAACAAAATTGACAAACCCTTAGCTACACTAAGAAGAAAAAATAAAAGAGAGATAATGCAAATAAATAAAATCAGAAATGAGAGAACGGGTATCACCACTGATCCCAGCGAAATAAAGAGTTTCATAAGAGGATACTTTGAAAAACTGTATGCCAACAAGATGGGCAATTTAGATGAAATGGATGAATTTCTCAAAAACACATAAGCAACCTACATTGATGAAAGAAGGAATAGAAGAACTCAACAGACCAATCACATGTAGTGAGATTAAATTAGTCATCAAAAACCTCCCAACCAAGAAAAGCCCAGAACCAGATGGCTTCACAGGTGAATTCTACCAAGCACTCCAGAGAGAAATAATATCACTACTGCTCAAACAATTCCAAAACTTTGAAGTGGAGGAATCATCACCTAACTCATTCTATGATGCCAAATATCACCCTAATAACAAAGCCACATAAGACACCACAAGAAAAAAAAGAACTACAAACCAATCTCTCTAATGAACTTCGAATAAAAAATCCTCAACAAAATACTTGTTAATTTTATCCAACAACACATCAAATGTATTATACACCATGATCAAGTGGGCTTTATCCCAGGTATGCAAGGATGGTTCAACATAAGGAAATCAATCAATGTAATACACCACATTAACAGATTGAAGGAAAAAAAACCACATGATCATCTCTATCAAGCAGAAAAGGCATTAGGCAAGATACAACATCCTTTCTTGATTAAAAAATACTTCAAAAGACAGGAATAGAAGGAAACTTCCTCAACGTGTTAAAGGGTACGTATGAAAATCCACAGCTAACATCATAGTCAATGTTTTGTAAAAGGCTAAAGGCTTTCCCTCTAAGTTCTGGAACAAGACCAGGATGCCCATTGTCACCGCTCTTATTTAACATTGTATTAGATGTACTTGCTCAAGCACTAGGGCAAGAAAAAGAAATAAAAGAAATCCAAATTGGAAAGGAAGAAACTTTCACTATTTGCAGATGACATGATCTTATATGTAGAAAGGCCCAAAAATCTATAACAAAGCTTCTAGAGCTGATAAATGAGCTCAGTAAAGTGGTGGGATATAAGATCAACATACAAAAATCAGTAGCATTTCTGTACACTAAAAATGAGCAATATGAGGAGGAAATCAAGAAAAAAATTCCATTTATAATTGCGACGAAAAGAATCAAGTATCTAGAAAGAAACTTAATGTACCATACTAGTGTAAGATGTTGTTAATAGGGGAAAATGTGGGAAGAGGAGGGGGAAGATTATATGGAAATCCCCTATACTTTTGATGAAGCTTTTCATTAAAACTTAAGGATGTAATGATGTGTACACAGACAACTACACAACATTGCTAAAAGAAATCAAAGAAGACCTAAATAAATGGAAGAATATTTCATGTTCATAGATTGTAAGACATCACTATCTATTAGGAAAATGCAAATTAAAACTACAATAAGATATCATTTTACACCCATTAGACTGGCTGCTATTAAAAAAAAACCCGGAAAACTACAAGTGTTGGAGAGGATGTGGAGGAATAAGAATACTCATCCACTGCTGGTGGGAATGTACAATGGTGCAGCCACTGTGGAAGATGGTTTGGCAGTTCCTCAGGAAACTAAGTGTAGAATAGCTATATAATCTGCAATTCCACTATTAAGAATATACTCAGAAGAATTGAAAGCAGTGACACAAACAGATATATGCACATCAATGCTCATTGTGGCATTATTCACAGTTGCCAAAAGTGTCCATCAATGGATGAATGGATAAACAAAATGTGGTATATACATACAATGGAATATTACTGAGCTGTAAGAATGAAGGAATGAAGTGTTGACACATGTGACAGCATGGATGAATCTTGAAGACCATGTTGAGTGAAGTATGCCAGTCACTAAAGGACAAATATTGCATGATATAGCTGACATGAACTAAGGATAATGAGCAGACTCATGGAGGCAGAGTCTAGAAGATAGGTTGCTAAGAGATAGAAAGGGAGTAGAGAGTGGTAAGCTGATATTCAAACAGGGCAGAATCTGTGATAAGGTGGATGGTGAGGGTTTGGGAGTGGACAGGGGTGGAGGTGGTACAGCAATGTGAGTAGGATCAAAGGTACTGGAGTGTGAGTAAGAGCAGGATTTGGAGGGTGGGTTGGGCTACCTATAGAGCTGGGGTGGGCGACTGGATGAAGGAACAGATGAATATGTGGCTGGGTGAACTCTGAGCAGGCTGGGAACTGTGGTTGAGAATACAATGGTGGGAGTGTTCTTGTGGCCTCTATGGCAGGGGGGTGTCACTGGAGCAGGGGGTCGGTTGTGGGGGATGTTTGGGGAGTGCACCTGGGGCACGCCGCTATGGAAGAATGAATGTGTCTGTGTTGTCATAGGGCGTGTTCTCTATGGGTGGAGACTCAACACTAACCAACAAAATATTAAATTCCCATCCTGCTACTTTCTCAAAAAGAGTGGTAAAAATCTCTGGAGTATATAGGCAATACCTAGTAAAAGAAAACAGACCAATATGCCAAGACTTCAATATTAATGCTTATACTTATGACCCTTATTCTTGTAAAAGTGGAACTTAGCCTAATAACAACAAATGTCTAAGAGTTACATTATGAAAATCTTGTTACTCAATGTGGCCTCTCTCTAAGCCAAACTCAGCAAATAAACTCACTACCTTTCCCCTGATGTGGGATATAGCTCCTGGGGATGAGCCTCCCCCACACTGTGCAATTACTACCAAGTGCTAAACAACAATGCATTTGGAAAAAGGCCTTGACCAAAAGGGGAAACATTAAATACAAAAGAGTTTTTATGGCTAAGAGATTTCAAAGTGAGTTGGGATGTCATTTCAGAGGTTATGCTTATGCACGGCTCAGGTAGATCTCCCTAACTGCCACAGCAAACAAAGCCTCAAACAGGGGTGTTCCCAAGGGATGTAGAAATGTCCAGACACTATAGGCAAGGCACACAGCCTCATGAAACCAGCACCCTGTCAGTAGGCCTCATCCTGGAATATATGATAATCTGTTTCCCCAGTACAACAGTGTTTAGACTTATTTATAATTTTCCTACTCATGATTCTTCTATCCCTTTTATTTGAACCTATAGTTAACACTATACCCATTAAATATACGTCCCAGAAACTTAAATCTTCTGGCTGTTTATGTGCCACTTGAGCCCTCAATCTCAGCAGAGTTGCAGCCAATACCTACTGTCCAGTCCACCAGACTCATCCAGGACAACGAACAAAATGATGATGAAGGACAACTCACATCCCCAAAAATGAAGAGTTATCTACAAGTGCAAGCAAAACAGTTCCTTCCATCTGCCCCGCTAGATCTAAGTCCCCTCCCAATCTGAAACAAAGAAGGCAACATCATTCTAAAAAGCGTCAAATTGAGGAATGAACAACATAAGGGGGAATGTAACCACAGACCAGAGTAGACTTATTAGTATTGTAGGAACAGAAGAACTTGCAATATTGATATAAAGATAGTGGTTACCAGAAGTTCTGAGAGGAGAGGGACGGAAGACTAGGTGGAACATAGGGCATTTTTAGGGCATTGGAACTGTTCTGAATGATATTGCAGTGGTGGATATAGGCCATTATACATTTTGTCAAAACCTATAAAACTGTACAGTGCAAAGTGTAAACTATAATATAAACCATAGACCTTGGCTAGCAGCATTGCTTCAATATTGGTTAATCAATTGTAACAAATGTACCATACTAATGTCAGATGTTATTAATAGAGAGAAATGTGGGAGGGGGAGTGCAGATTACATGGAAATCTCCTATACTTTCAATGAAACTTTTCTGTAATCTAAAACAACGTTTATATAAAAAAGAATTAATGAGGACCTAGACTAAAGCTGATGAAGGGAAAGGGGCAATTAAAGATGACGAAGAAGCAAAATTGGATGTGGTGAGTGAGGGAGAGAAGCCTTGAAGGGGCCTGACATTTGAAGCCAAGACCTCAGACATAGACCTTCTCCAGGATCAAGACATTGTGAAGGAAGCAGGTTTGTGGAGAAAGACTGTGAGTTCAACTGAGCATATTGACGAAACAGGGCACCCACTGAAGTAAAACGTGGATTTAGTTTGTCTATTTGGTGAGAGACTCTGTGAGCACGTTCATGTGGGTCGAGTGAGAAAGTCACCTTTCTTATTCTTTTCTTCTGCTAAGGGTCACTGGATTATCCCTTCTTAATTTTGCAAATGTAAGGAAAGTAGCTACCCATTATGTTGGCTGGGGGGTGGGGGGAAGTGACAGTGTCTTTTGAGACTCCAAACAGAGCTCCAAGAGATAAAGGTCAGGCACCTTACTCTCTGCTCTCTGAGATTTTATTTTGGGAAACCCACTGGATGGACTGAAATGACACTAACAAATAAATGACTTGGAGGGAAAGATGCAGGCCTACAACGGGGAGCTCAGAAGGAGTGGAGGGAGATAAGTCTAGTGGCTGACTCTTTTTCCATTTCTTAACCACAAAATGGCCTGACAGTTCATGGGAAATGGCCAGTTCTGGCATATCCAGCCAAATGTGGGAAATAACATCTAAGCACGTGACTGTGAATTAAATATCTACAATGCTGAAATTTGGGAATTGGCTGATATTTAAAACTAATAAAGGCATGACAACAGTGATGAATGAGTGTCCAGCAGAATGGGCAAGGTCAGCATCCAAAAGCAATCCATGTGGCCACAATGAAACTGTGGTGGAAGTAGGGAAAGAGGGCTCTGTGACCCTTCTTTTCTACCTGATGTTTGAGAAGAAAGATTAATTTGGAGTGAATGAACTCCCTGAGATTTTTGGACAGTGTGTATATTTTATTAGATAGAGGTGGGTATTCAAATGATTAATTAAAAGCATAAAAGAAATGTGGTTTCATCTGTATCCTAAGCTGGTAGAGTGGGTTGGACTGGTTGCATTGAATTTGCAATGCTTGTAGAACATTTAAGAAAAGATGTTCAGGAGGAAGTTGATTCATGAGTGAAAAGGTCTAGAGAGAGAGGTTTGAGTTAGAAAAACAGATTAAGAAGTCATCAGTATAAAGTGATAGATAATTGGATACATATCTTTGTATGAAGTCACTAAGGGAAAAATTTTGTCATGAGATAGCAAGTTCCTAAGGTCTGGGACCACTGACATTGGCATGACTAACAAATGAAGGAATAGCCAGTGAGGCATGGGAAAGAACAGGAAAAATGATCTCCTAGAAGCCATGCAAAGAGAGACCTCTCAGAAGAAGGAATGGTCAAAATTCGAATGCCACAGAAAATCTAAACATGCCGAAAATTAAAAAAAGACACAGACTTTCCTTACATCCAGTTTGTCCCTGCACCCTTCACTTATGTGAGCCAATAAATGCCTTTTTTGTTCATATCGTTTAGGTTGGGTTATTGGTTATTTGAATCCAAAAGAGCTCTAACTGATGTTGATGGGATATTCATATGCACTTTGATGTCTCCCGAGGTGATGACATAATTAGATTTCCCTGTTCGCGGAAGCTGGCTACCTGCTGTAGATTGGAAGAGGTGAAATGCACTTGTAGGTGTCAAAGATAGTACTTACTAATACGTACCACTGGCTCTAATACAGGACAAACAGACCACAAAAATCAAGATACCTTAACCACAAAAGCACATTTTTAAATAGAACACTTGCTTTGGAGGCCAGACTACTTGTTGATGGATGCCATAGATAGTCCACCTAAGACTTTAAAACTCATACCAGATTTGATGAAACTGAAACTTCCTTCCACAGCTTTGTTGCTTCTCTGTAGAGGAATACCTCTTGCAGATACGCTGGATGAGAGTTGGGAGGACTCTTACTCAAGCTTCAAATATGTCTCACGAAAGTGTTTTCTACCTTCTTACAAAAACTTTTAAGTATTCACAACCTCCAAGATGCTAATATAAACCTCTAGACTCCTTCTGATCCCTTGGGAGCTGTGTGCAAATGTTATGCTAACATACTCTGTTACAGCTGAGGAGACACATCACATTTGCTAGTGAGCCCAGTTATTGACAGAGCTCTGGGAATTCGACCCTACGAGGCTCAGGAGTCAGAATGCAGAGCAAGGCTTATGCTGGAAAAATAAAGTTCCTTGGCTTGGCCTTCACTTTTAACAATAATACCCCAGAAGTTACAATTCTATTCTGCTTTCCCACCAGGCATTTAGAAAACAGGATTGCCGCATCTTGTTTTTAAAGAGCAAGTCTGGATCAAAACATCGCATGTCTCTACCTCCTGTGGAACCACCTAGTAACTCAAAGGCACATTTCATCTGAGTTGTCTAGACTGTCATTTTCACTGGAAAATTAAAAATAAAAATGTTTGGTTCTTACTGTGCTGTGTAACGAAGGAATAGGGATCCCCTGAGAGATCATAATTTTTGAAGTGCAGGCGACCATTCTGCTCTTGAAACAAAACAAACCCAGGAGTGTTTGCTGTGGCTTTACAAAGGACTTTTGAAAGATTTAGAGTTAAAATAAAACACCTCTTCCAGAAATGGGGTGCGGGACCCATAAGCAGAATGGACCAGGGAGAACAGTGCGGCAAGCAAGTCCTCATAAAATGCCCTTGGAATAAACTTCTTGGTTTGTCCAAACTGTTTCTTTGTAATAGGATTTGGGGGCAGTTATTGTGCTGCTAGAAATCACATTTGAAAAGTGTTAGGGCCAGAGATGAAATAGAACTTATACCAGCCTCTCTGTAGTTAAATCAGTGGCAGAAGAACCTTGGGTCTAATTCATTCTAGGAAAGACATTCCCAGTTACCCTGGGCTCCAGCTTTGGAATGAAAAGGAATTGGTTTCATATTTTAGCTCAGCCAATTTCTAGTAAGGTAATTAAATACTCTGAGCCTTAGTTTCCTCATCTGTAAAATGTTGATACCTATCTTAGAAGTTAGTGATAAAGGTTAAATTAAATCACACATTTAAAACAGATACCCTGGGGAAGTGGATGTGGCTCAAGCATTTGGATACCTGCATACCACATGGGAAGTCCTGGGTTGGTTCTCGGTGCCTCCTATAGAAGATGAGCAAGACAGCATGCCGGCGTGGAAAGCTGATACAATAAGATGATGAAACAAGGAGACACAAAGAGGAAACACAATGAGAGACACAACAAAGCTGGGAGCGGAGGTGGCTCAAGTGATTGGGCACTTCTCCCCTGCATGGGAGGTCTTGGGTTTGGTTCCCAGTGCCTCCCAAAGAGAAGATAAGCAGACACAGAGAGCACACAACAAATGGACAGAGAGCAGACAGAGTGCATGAACAATGGTGGGGGGGTGGGGGGGAAAAAAAAAAAAAAAAAATTAAAAAAAAAAAAAAAAAAGCAGATATCTGGTACCAGATACAAGATACATGCCAATAAACGGAGGTTAAGTGAATGTGGGCGTGACTGCAAGCATGGTGGTTTCCAGATCTTTTTCAATAATTCAGCTTCTGATTATTTAGGGTAGGAAGATACTATTTTGTTTTGATCCTGAAATTGGGATTTGGGGAAGATTTTGCTTAAAAGATAGAGGGGGGAATATAGAGTAAGTTTATAGGATAATTGTTTTCAAATTTTGCCCTGGTTTTGAAATCAGAACAATAGTTTCATTCAACTATATTCAAAAAATATTTATTCTGTGTTTTCCTTTTTGCCAAGCTCTGTGCTAGTTCTGGTAATATTGAAATTACCAGGCAAAACACCATCTTCGGTCCCATACAACTTGCTGTTTATCAGGGGAGATGAACATTAACTAAGTAATTACACAAATAATTATACACAGCTATAGTATATGCTATCAAAGGAAAATGCAGTGTACTTGGAGAGTATGTTAGAGGAAATCTAACTAAAGGCATAGCGTTCTACTCCCTGAGGAAAGATTCAACCCCAATAGAAATGTGGAGTTGAAAAGCATTTGTCTTCAATATACTTTCTAAAACCTTGCGGATTGCTGCCTAGTTGAAGGAACTAGTTCCTTGCAGTCATTTGACAATGACTCTATGCTATGTGTTTCTGTATACCTAGAACATAAGAAAATTGCTGGATATATCATATTTGGTTATATCTAAAGGTTGGAAAGATAGAAAACTGACTAGTGTTTGTCTACTTCTTCATTTATACTGCAGAGAGAGGGAACAATTCCATTTCTATCTAGTACAACCTTCCCACTGGGCACTGTCCTCTACTCAAAAGGTCTTATCTCCTGCCTCTCACTCAAGAGGAAGAGTTCAACTCCATTATCCCCTTTGCAACACCCTCTGTCGCATTCCAGTGAACTTCAACCTATTAGACAAGCCTAGAGTCCCCTTATCAAGGCACTAAATATGCATTAACCTTTTCTAATTTTGCCAAACTGAATATTTTATGTCTGATTTAGGGCACTTTGCTCCCTCTGGGGTTGATAAACCAAGATAAGAGTGAGAGATGATGGTAAGAAAAAAAAGGAGAGAGATAAGCTCTGAGCCATTCATAATTTTGGTCTAGGTCATTCCTATTTAATACGGATTTTCTTTTCCACTAATATGATTGTTGATAAATTTCTTGATCACATTAAAATGAGTCATAGAGTATTGAAGGTGGAAGGGATCTTGAAGTATGTATCAATTAGGACTCTGGGAAGTGACAGAAAACACAATTTCAAATCTGGCTTAAGTCCAATAAGGTTTAAGGTTTAAGTGACTAAAAACAAAACAAACAAACAAACAAAAAAAACAGAAGAAAAAAAAAAAGAACCCACAAAAACCAAAAACCAAAAACAAACAAACAAACAAAAACAAAACAAAAAACCCCTTGGGGATCTTGTGTAGTTATATGTAACCCTACACAGCAGTTTTAAATAGGCTCCTCTCCATCTCTTATCCCTATTGTAAAACTATGAAAGATACTACAGACTGATAATTTATGCTGCCTTCTAGAATGTCTTCCCATATTTCAGAATCTGTAAAAGCCAAATTACATTTCCAATCTCCCTTACAACTATGGGTGGATGTGTAATTTAAGTTGTTCTAATCCATAGCATTTGCCTGAAACCTGAATTAGGAACTGGGTGAGGGGCAGAGAGCATCAGTGTACTAGGAATCAACTTTTTCTGGGTTGGGTCATGGCTGAGGTAGTGTAGTTCATCAGTAGTCACTCCCTGAGTCCATGACTTTCTCTAGTAGAGGTAGCAGCTTTTCTCCTCATGGCAGATGCTGTGGATCAGCAGCATCTTGATTTAGCAATTTCCCAACTTGGTAATGGAAGTTCTTACAACCATAGCAGAAGCATGGTAATTCTTAAGACTTGGAATTTTTCTTGGAAGTCCTGCCTACAGCCTACTCCTTTAGCTTTTCCATTGATTTTCTAAACTACTTGACACTTGATAGGCTTACATAGTAATTCCATTCAGCGTCAACTAGCTGCAGGGTTTGTCTGTAACTGACCTTTGACAAATGTAGTTTTATTCTTAGGCTCTGGGTAGGAATAAAAAGGTAGTTGTAAGAAGCACAAAGCTTACACTCCCTAAGATTCAGCTCCAGAGAAAAAGGACATACCTGTCTTCTCTTTCTTTCTCTCTTAAGTTTCAACAAAGGTTTTATTTTAACTCATTTCCCCTGAATGGGTCATGTGCCCATATTTAAATAAATAACTGGGGGCACAGGACTGTATTGCCACACTTGAGTCACATGATCATCGCTAGAGATAAGAGCAAGGAATATTCTACTTGAAAAGACACTGAGGGCCATGGGTCTAACTGCTTTGATCAATGGCATACCATAAATCAGCAGACCTAGAGCACAACCCTAATGTTGCCTTCCAATCACTTACTCCCTATGAGTTCTTGGTGTTCAAAGCTGAACACTAATGTGCATAAAGCATTCAAGGGTGATCCTTCTAGACAACAGGACCTTCTGAAACCCTCTTCATGCATCATCAAAAACTATTTGATAGCCTTTCTATTCAAGGTCTTAATTATTCATTATTCATTTGGATAATGCTTTGTATCCATTTTAGCATATGTGAGACTTTTTAAAATGGTCTTATCATCTTTAAGTATAAATATTATTTATTGAGCAACATCTATATGCTGGGCACTGTACAAGGACTTTTATACATTGTATCCACTTTAACCCTTGACATAAACTTTGTGGAAAATTAATTAGAGTTTTCTTGGTTCTCAGAGACAGAAACCCTATTCAGGGAGTTCAACTAAAAGAAGGAGCTTTTCTACATTAAATAAACATCAAGGACAAGGAAAAAAGTTGAGCTGGAGACACTTAGAACTAACTATTATACAGCAAAAATTGGTTAAATTAATGATAGCCTGTATTTATAAGAGAGAATGTTAGGTAAATTTAAAAAATTTGTTTTAGAAAAATAACATGAAATTGCTAATTATATATCAAGTGTAAAAAATAAGATTATAAAACATTAGTAAATGTGGTCAAACTTTGTATGTATATATATATATATGTATGTATCTATACCAATATCTACATAAATACTTAAGTACAAGTATACCACATTATCCTTATTTTCTTTATTTTACCATAGGCCGTTAAAGATGTTTGCATAGTCTGAAACCAGATTTGGAATCCATTGAGTATAATTCTAAGAAAAAAATGATCTGCTTCACAGGAAAAAATTCAAGAATATTTACAGGACTAGGAAATTATACAGCCCCTACAAAGTAAAATTCATGATATTTGACATCCAATTAAAAATTACCAGGCATGAAAAGAAGCAGGAAAATACAACCTGGGAGAAGAAAATTCAATTGATAGAAACCAACCCAAAATGATACAGATGATACAATTCATTTAAAAGGCACATATGTTCAATAAGCTAGAGGAAAGATAGAGCATGTTAAGTAGAGACATGGAAGATATAAGCAAAGACCAAATTAAAACTCTAGAGATGAAAAATACAATGAGATGAAAAATGTATATTGTGCAATTAATGGAAGATTAGACACTGTGGAAGAAAAGGTTAATGAACTTGAAGACATTCAATAGAAACTATCCAAAATGAAACTCAGAGAGAAAAAAGTCTGAAAAAAGATGAAGAAAAGCATCAGTGAATTCTGAGCCAACTCTAAGTAACCTGATATTGATGGAAATGGAATTCCTGAAGTAGAGAGGTAGAACACAGAAAAATATATGAGGTAATAAAAGCTGTCAATTTTCCAAATTGATGAAAATCATAAACTCACAGATCCAAGATGCTCAAAGAGCCTGAAGCACAAGAAACATAAAGAAAACCACAGGAAGGCACATCAAAATTAAATTTCTTAAACAGAATTATATAATATGTAGTCTAGCATGTCTGGTTTTTTTTCCACTTAACATAAAACTTTTTGTTGGGTGTATGAGTAATCCACTCCTTTTTATTGCAAGTAGTGTTTATCCATTCACCAACTGATAGACCTGTGGGTTCTTCATCATTTTGAGCTATTATGAATAAAGCTGCTGTGAATATTGAGATGCAAGTCTGTCTGTACATAATATGTTTCCATTTCTTTTGAGTAAATATTGGGAATGGAACTGCTGGGTCATAAAGTAAGTATATCCTTAACTTTATAGGAAATTGCTAAAACGTTTTCCAAAGTAGTGCATCATTTTGCATTCTCACCACCAATGTATAAGAGTTCCAGTTAATCAAGCTTTACGTATACTGGATAGTGTAAGTTTTTTTCAGTTTAACTATTCCAGTAGCAGTATCACTGGGGTTTTAATTTGTGTTTTCCTGATGACTAATGATGTTCAACATCTTTTCATGTTTTCTTTTTTTTTTCTTTTTCCCATCTGTATATCTTCTTTGGTGAAGCATATGTTCAATTTTTTCCCTATTTTTCTCTTAGATTGCTTGCCATCCCATTATTGAGTTGTAAGAGTTTTTTATATAGCCTAGATATTAGTTCTTTGACAGACATATATTTTGCAACTATTCTCTCCCAGTCTGTGACTTGCCTTTTCATTTCCTAAGCGGTGTCTTTTAATGAGTAAAAGGTGATTATTTTGATGATCACTTTTTAATTTTTTTTCTTTTATAGTTTATGCCTACTTAGGAAACATCCAATCTCTGAATACTAGTGTTTGGACTTTAATGCTCTTACTATTCTAGTATTATATTGTCCTTAAATTGTGTTATGAATTTTTGTTTAATTTTGTATTTATTCTTAGATGGCAAAATAAATATTTGATAGTTGGTTAGAATGATTTGGTAGCAACACATTTACAACTTTTTATTAGTTTATGAAATCTAAAATTCTGGAAAGCTCTGAGCTAGGAAATAATTAAGGTAAATAACCTGGTGAAAGAGAAAACCCCTGGATGGGGATCATATTGCTCTGAGATCTACTTGTATTTCTTCCCCTAAGACTCCTGTGATTTTAGAAAAAATCATTTCCAAAACTGAAAACTGTGATTCAGTTTTCTCCTTAGGAGAACTGGAAAATTACACTGAATAACATCTATATTCCCTTCCAGATAATGTACATCCCTTCCTGATTTAATACCCTAGGGCTTCTACATAGTTTTGTGCATCAATTTTTAATATTGATTAGAAGAAATGTAATAAATTTATTGGCAATTGGACTTTCTTACAGAAATCTAAAATACTCATATAAAAGAGATGGGTGATACACTATTACATGACAAATTAAGCAACCAACAATGCTTATTGGTCATTCAGTTTTTCCAGGAAAATAATAATATGAAATATTGTGTGCTTATTATGTGCCTGGTACTTCTGTAAATGTATGTGTGTGTTTGGGTTTAGGGATTAGGTGAGGGTGGGTGATACATGTGTATACTCATTTAATAGTTCACAACCAAATGAGGTAAATACTACTGTTATCTCTTGTTATTTCCTATTTTACAAAACAGCAATTTGAGGCACAGAGAGGTTAAGCAAAATCCCCAAGAACGCTTAAAGGTAGAACTGGGATTTGAACCTGGCTAGTATGGCATTTTAAAACACTATGTGATACTATCTCTACGAAGCCTTAAGGGTTTCCAAGAGAGAGATGTATGCCTTTCTAATTCTAATATTGTAAAAAACAATTTAAGATAATAATTGTAGGAATGTTGCTGAAGTTTGACTCTAGGCAATCTCCCCACCCTACCCCACAGAAAAGTGTGAGTCACATTTTCCTGTTTCTTTGCATATGTTGTAATTTTTGGTTGAAAACTCGATATTTGAGATAATATATTGTTACAACTATGGATACTAACCCCTCTTCACCATGACTTGATTTGTTAATTTGGCCATTTGTTTATTTGCCTAGTGACTTGGCTGAACTAATCTTGCATCTCTGGTCAACCAGCTTCCTTAGCTGCTTACATTTTTGCTCCTTGTCATTAGGATTTGTGTGTGTCTTGGAGGCTGCAATCACAGGTCAGGGAATCTATGTGTTTTGTCCCACGTTCAGCCAAGGACTAGGAACTTGGAGGTTCCTTTCCTGATTGCTCCTGGAAGGGCCAGTCTTCTAGGTGTGCACAAGCTTCAGGACTGCTAGGGATGAATGTGATTTCATTTTTAAGCCTCGCTTCAGAGCAGCCTCCCCAGGCTTCTTGTTCAGTAGTGAGTCAGAATTCATGTTTAAGTCCCTTATGCCAATGAAGTTTTTGCCTTGTTGATGTTTTTGCGTGTGCTTGTGGCATGTGTCCAGTAGGCTCCATGTCCTGCTCTGATTGCTTCCAATTGGGGGGCAACCTAGAACAAGCCCCAAGAGTTGACTGTGATCCCAGGAAGCCTCTTTTTGGCTGTTTCTCATCTTGGTTTTCTCTACTAAACTTCAGGCTGCTCTGCCATTTTGCTTATATCCCAGAGTTACCAGCTTCCTCACGCCGCTCTCCATGGAGATCACCATTGTTTTCCACAGTGCTCATAAGCATGGAGTTCTTCAAGCTCCATTCCCAACAGAATAACTGCCCCCAGGCAGAGCTCCATGCTCTTGGTCCGCATCCCTGGCTCAAACTCCTGCACCATCGTACAGGAGCTGTGGATGAGGACCTGCTTTTTCTCTAAGCAATGAGGGGACTGGCAGCCCCTGGCTGACCCCTTCTGGAGTGGAACCTCTGTCCTGCAAGCAGGCTGGGCCTGGAGATAATCAGGGGCCATAATTCTTGGCCTGCTATACTTGAAGCAAAGCTCCCTATAAGTCAGAGCTAGCTGGGCAAAGGGAAGGCTGGTCTTTTCGGTTGCATCTGTGTGGAATAGAGCTTCTGCAGCACGGGGCTGAAGGGGTAGGAAAACCATTGCAGGCAGCCTGCCTCTCTTGGGGTGAAACCCGAGCCTTGAGCTGGGAATTTGAAGCTCTCCTGTCTTTTTGGTTGCACTTGTCCTGCATTGATTGCCTAGGGTAAAGCTTCCATAACACAGAGCTGGGGAAGAAGAGATAATGACACAGACCCTCACTGTTCTTGCTGGGATTTAGTAGATTTTCTTGAATGAAGGTTTCTCCATTTGCTTTATGGCTTTAAACGATTGTTTTGTTTTGTTTACAATTTTCACTACTTAAATTGTTTTGTTGGAAAAATGTCCACCGCATTCCCTCCTCCATTCCAGAAGTCTCACTTCCTATACCAATGATTCTTAACTTGGAGTCCAAGGACAAGCATCAGAAAGTCCCAGAATCCCTAAAAATGAAAGCCAGCTTTTGAATTGGGACATCTGTATTCTTGAAAATCTGTCCAGGTTAAAAACACCTATTAGAATTCCTTTTCCGCCACCCATGTAGGACGTGACGTGTGAGTGATAGCAGTTCAGATTTATAGACAGTGCTTGGGGCAAATTTCCAGATCCGTGTAGTTGAAACCTACAGTTAATATTTTCTGACACTTTAGAGACAATGCATCACCCTTATTTTAAGTCTAAATTTTTTCTTCATTGAACTAGACTGGAAGTGGTTCTGAATGGTATATACCTAACAGCATAGAGTAAGAAGAGCTCATTATGTTTGTGCAAATAAAACATTCTGGGAAAAGACCCAAAAGCAGAATGTATTGTGTGATACAACCTATAGGACACTAAGTTACAAAACCCAACGGATATGGGATGAGGACCATCCAGGAGAACAAAGGCTCCTTCTCAATGAGCTGGAAGTGCAGATGTAGTAAAAGAAAGGGGGTGAGAAAAATAGAAGTACGACAATTTAATATTTCAATGTGGGTCTACTTTGGGCCAAAAAAAGTTCAAAGACTTACCCCTAAAAGTATATAATTGTGGTCAGAGAGTGACAAAAGGAGGGGAGGGCTTTTACGTAGAATTTCATCAGTAAAAAATAAAAATTATTTGGAAGCAACAATAAGGAGCAGAGACTGAGAACTCATTGCTTTGGCCTCTTGAGAGTGGGGAGTGGGAGAATAAGATGCTTCCACTGGGGAGAGCTGCTGGGCAGACAGTGCCCTTGTGAAAGAGAGAACCAGATTCCAGGGAAGGTAAAGATGGGAAAAGAGTGCTCTTTGAGGATTTTGAGGCCATACGAGACTTCTTATCCTCAGGTAAGTATTCCAGGATAATTATTTGGAAAGGACTGTTGACGTTGGCTTGAGAGTACAAGGAGCAAGGGGGAGGGAGCTGTCGGATACATATTGCATCTCCAACCTGGCTGAGGGTTGGCCTCGCCCCTGCCCTCCTCCTCAGGCATCCCTCCCTCTAACTCCCTGGAAGCCAGTCAAGCTTTAACTGCTATAACCTTGAACGCTTCCTGCCCCGAGTGCATATGGTTTTGAGAAAAGAGCACACACCCAGACGTTTTCCCCAAACTTGCACACGAGCTTCTGGTATTCAGTCACCATTGTCCCCTAGCCCTCTAAAATGCAAAGAGCAGTTGCCATAGGTGCTGACACATGCAAGTGAACTTCTTGCCATCTCGTTGTCCTCTCTGTAAGTAAGTTCCCCTAATAAATGCTTACGGACTGATCACCCTGATGTTAGTGACTCTTTCTTCAGAATCTCAACAGAACCCATTGTACTGTGCTTTGGGGACAGTCCCTGCTGAGTCTCCCCCAGTTTCTTCTTTCAGGGTGAGTCCTGCTGCTGGTTCAGTGGGACACAATAGAATAACAGAGTAGAAAGGGGATGTGGTATATACGTGAAGACAAAAACTTATGCAGCCTGTTTGTAATTTAGTGTCTAATGTGCAAGTCTTTCTAGTGCCTAAATGGCTGGGTGCAAACTGTTTATGTTCAAATCCCAGCTCTCTTTTACTGTTTGTGTGCATATGGGCGAAATAAGATCCCCATATCCCAATTTCTTTATCTGTAGAATGGGTGGGGTATTGAACCAGCTGCTACTAAAATCCTGTTCACGAAAATCTTTTTCCTCTACTTCTTGGGCATACAACTAGGTTATACTTCCCAGGCTCCCCTTGCTCAGGTATTTCCATGTGACTGAGTTCTGGCCAATGGAATGTCAGCAAAAACCCCGAGCGCATGACCCATAAAAATCTCCAGCACATGTTCATTCGTCCATGCTCTCCCCTCTTCCTGACCGACTAGGATAGCAACTGCCAGGGTGACCTTGGAAGCAAGAGGTTGAAGATGGCAGCACCATCATCAACCTATTACATGAGAAAAACTACCATTGTGTTGATTCATTCCATATTTGGGTTTATCTGTTAACCAATATACTGGGGATAATAATAAAAGCTCCCTTATAGTGTTTTTATAATAATTCAATGAATTAAAATATGTAAAATGTATGGAATAGTTCCAGGTAGAATGTAAGAGCTCTATGAGTGTTAGTTGTATTTACTCCCAGCAGGAAGTTGTTGTAGGGTAAAGAGTTTGTCTGAGGTCGTAGGTCCAGGTTTGGGTTAATCCAGTCCTACAGATGGGCAGGGAGCACCATCCTCAGCCAGACAATCACCATGTCTAGGAGGACTGGGTAAGTAACCATGAACTGCTCAAACCCACCACAGACTCATTTCCAGGTAATGTTGATTTGTTCCAGGTATTTTGTTTGCACTCTAATCAAATATTCCTCATTACGTTGTGGAAAGTTTTAATGATGAAGACCACTGGTTGATTCTCAAAAGAATAGCGGAGCCAGCAGCCTGATCTAGTGCTAGCCTCATTAGAAGAGGAACTGTGGAAGAGGGGATTAACAGCAGGAAGATCCGCACCATTAAATAGCAAATTGTTATCCAATTAGGTGTTCCTCTTAAGATCAGTGTATTACTTCCAGATATCAGATACCAAATCTCAAGTCGTTGCAGCCTCTAATTCTAGCATTTCTGAAATGTGTGATTAACCTTGATTGTATGTTCATTCATAATTTAAATTCCGCACTAAGCCTGAAAAACCCACCTGGAGCTTGAAACCGATTCTTGGTAACACGGGATTTTTCAGGCATCCGCATGAAGAAGGACGTTTTGGGAGACAGTTCGGGTGTTATTATAAAGCAGTTCTGCCAGTCTCACTGAGGAAGGTTGGGCAGCAGAATGCTGGGCAGGCAAAGCTTTTTGCCAGTGGTCTCTGCAGAGATCATTTTGATTCGATAGCACGTACTCTCCTTTGAAAATGCTCTCTGCCCTCCATTCATTTATTTGTTCGTACATTCGTTCATTCTACAAAACAAACTGTCTTAGGAACTCATAAGCAAAGTTACCAAGTGCAAATGGGGATTGGGAAATAGAGGGAGAGTGTGTTCTAGGCAGTAGGAAATATAATGCAGAAGTTTGAGGATAAAGCAAACATGACATAGTCAGAAAACTGTATGTAAAATTTCTTTTAGAAGAAATCACAGAAAGCATGCATCCTCAAAGTATGGCATAAAATTGTTTAAAAAAAATAAGCCCCAAGGACAGGTAGACGACAGGAATATTTAATAGTGCCATCCGTGCATATTATAGTCTATTACCCAGCAAAATAGGAAAGCCATTTTCAGACCTAACTCATCCGCCATCAAACCAGACCAAACAAGGAATATAAATAAAACAACTCATTCTTCCCACCACACGCCAGAGTGGCCCAGATCAGAATGTTCTCTGAAGTCGGACACTGTGGTGCTGTCCTTCGCATACAGCAGAGAGCCACAGTGCTTTCAAAGGACAGTCACATTTTTTGAAGAACCAAAATACATTATACACTACAGTGAATTTCTATGAGGGAAGGGGAGTGAAGTTGGAGGTGGCAGACGAGTGAAAACAATAGTAAAGTAAAATAAAAGTCAGGCCTGGCATGGACTGAATTGTGAGTACAATTAATTCAATTCTTTATAGGGTTTATACCTATAAAACAAAGCCAACAATAATGATTATAAAACAAAAAAGATGACCAAGAAAAGACAGGGACAGCAGTGTTTCTCTGGAGCTACACCTGCCTAGCGATTCTTCTGTTAAAATAGTGGGATTAAAACGTAACTCACGAACAACATCCCATAGTGTTATTGTTTTGTCTTCTGTTTTTAAAGTTAACTCATCCATAAAATGCAGAAAATCCAAATCCCACTATGTAGTTTTAGTCATTCCCAGTTAATCCTTTCATTCTCTACAGACTTGAATTAAAACTCTCCAGGTAATTATGTGAGTTTGACAACCTGACTTTTGATTTGAACTAAGTCATTCTAACAGAATAAAAACTTTGTGCCACCCATTCTTTGCTGTGACCTTGGCCAGTTTATATAAGCTCTTTGTTCCTCAGTTTCCTCATTTGTAAAATGGAAATAGTGGTAATCCCTACTTCATCAAGTTGTTTTTGAGGAATAAATATCATATGGAAAAACTTTAAGCAATGTCTGGCACATAGAAAACACTTAAAAACAGATATTAACATCATTTACTGTTCTTTAATTTTATTATTATAATATTTTCTTGAAAAAGCATCAAGGTTAGAAAAGACTGATGAAATATTTCTCACTATTCCTACCTGGGTGTGCATAAGTTGTCTTTAAAGCTGTGCTTCCCAAAGGAGATTATATGGAATATCAATCTCCCAGTATTCTCTGGAAAAATGGAAAACTACTCAAGTAAATAAATTTACAAGGTGTCTGATATTTTCTGAACTAGCATTTTCCCAAAATTTCTGAACATAAGCCATTGTGTTTACATGGGTATGTAAATGTGTGTGTGTGCATGTGGGGTGTACCTGCTAATATCCAGCTGGATGAATATACTTAGGGAAATTTGTTTTAAGAAATTTCTAGCCTGGAAGGTAAGAACACAACCTCTGCTACTCTTTAAATCCTGCCTCTACCAGTTTCAAGTTGTGTGACCTTGTGTAATGACTTAACCTCTTTGTGCCTCATTTCTTCATATGTATTAAAGGAATAAGGATAATCTCATCCCTGTAGGATTGTTTTTTATAAGCATTAAATGAGTTAATATAGGTGAAGGACTTAGAACAGAGCTTAGTCCACAGATATGCTTAATATTTGCTGTTATTACTATAATCTATGTAAATGATAGACGTTTACTATTATTCTCATGATCTATGCAAATCATATATTATAATTTAGGTAAATCTATATAAATCTGTATAAAAATTAAGGGCCTTAAGGTGAGAAGTGAGCTGTTTTTGTGTCTAAAGATGGCACTGCTTCTGTCATTTGTTCAGAATGTTGTCATGCCAGGAAGTTCCAATGTCAGGCACTGTGACAAGACCCACCTCACTTACTATCAAAGCCCCCCCTGGACCTTAGTTATTTTTCAAATAGCTCAGTATACCAAATTTTGTGCCTCAATTCTCCACATCTGTCCATTTTCCAGAACTAGATTTGCCAAATGCACTCTCTCTCCTTTTCTATATCTCTAATATGTGGGATCCTGTAAATGAAAGATTTCATTTCCTTCATCTATGCAAGGGTCAATTTGCTAGTAGGTGATACCAGATGGCAGCAAAGAGAGATGAGTTTCTAAGGGGCAGGATTGTCATTTGAAAAACAATCGATTGGTAGTTACACTTGGCTGCTGCTCTTACTAAAAATACTTTACTCATTTAATGCACTGGCTTCGGGGGCTGAACTTTGCACATGTTCGCACGAGTTATTTTGGTTGGAAGAACGAAAGAAAAAGAAAATGCTCTTTTGTCTTTTACCACTCTTCTTCATTCTTGTCTCCAGTTTTGTCAGGAAATGAGTGATATAGGTGTCAGCTGTTGCAGTTTCAAGGTCTTCTCCAAACTCTTGCTCTCTGAAATACTCTCGGCACATGGCTATGGGAGAAGGGGACGATTTCCTGTATCTCCAGGAACTTCAGGAGCCTACCTGAATTGGGAGAAGAGGGACAGAAAGTTAAGTATTTAGATCCATTTCTTGCTATGTAATAGACACTGCTGTCTCCCACCAACCATCATTTACCTCTTTCTCAGTTTATAAAATTCCAATTTTATTCAAGAAGCCATATTTCCAGCCTTGTGAGATGAATCATATCTGGTAGAAACAAATCATAGTTATCCCTCTTCTCTTGTCGGATATTTACTTACAGGTCCTTTTGTATTGAGGGGTGGACATGGAACATAAGGCAACATCTTCAAGGAGAATTTATGAGAATAATTTTTTAATGAAACATAAAAGAGTGACACTCAGAGCGCTGCCCCCCCCTCTCTTTTGGTTCTTTTGTCTCTTGTCTTTCCACCTTAGGACTTGACCTTGGAAGTCATAATACTTGGAACTTTTAAAGTTATGCTGCAATCATGAGGAGAGACTTTACCAACAAGCTCAAAATGGTAAAGAAAAAAAAAATTTTTTTTGATCCCTGTTGAGTTTGTTGAGCTGTTGAACCAGCCCTGATCTGCTCACCTCCAGTCTCCTTATGAGATAATCCTTGTTTATATAATTAGCCACTGTTAGTGGAATGTACACTACTTGCAGCTGCCTTCTCAATGAAATATTGTACAAGAGCTTTGGAGTGAAAAGAAGCTGCCTGCTTCCTAGTCAGCTGTGGCTTGCAGGGAGCAAACTGATGTGTAGGAATGAGTACAAGCTTTGTATCCAAATACACCAGATTTCAAACCCCAGGTCTTCCATTTATAAAACATGTTCCTCTGGACAATTTGCCTAACGACTCTGAAACTCATCTTTAAGGTCAGGATTCTTTAAAAATGCGTATAGTGTTAGCTCTAAAGATTAAGGAGGATTAAATGGCATCACATAGAAAGTGTCTGGTACGTAGTAGAACCTCAACAAACATTTTTTTCCCCACATATCTCTCTACCCTAAATCCAAACTTAGGAACAAGAGGGGATTTCTGTGTCATGGGATAGGCTTCTGAGTGAAATGTTTTAAATTAAACAAGTTGTGGAATCTTTTAAATCTAAAAAGAGTTGGAGGTAAGAAAGTTCTAGTACAATATGTTACACATCTGAGGGCTAGACTGGATTGACACTTTTAGATTCTTCTGGCTCTTTGGTTGCCTGTAGCTCTTGTTCCTGATGCTGCCGCTGATTCTCTCCCTGCTGACCATGCCGCTCTGGGTGAGTTGCCCACCAGAGAATTTCCCTTTACGATCACCTGGGAATTTTAACAAGCCCTGAACATAGTTCCTCACAGGCTGAGTGGCACAGACCCTGTAGAGACTGGTCTGCACGTGCTCAGGAGCCTGCATGGTCAGGCATTTCCCATTCAGAGCGAAGTGAATCAGAGTTCCCACCGTCCATCTGGGAGATGAGCCCTGACCTACTCTCCTAGAAGGGGCTTCCCTGGAGGAAGATCCTGAGGTCAGGCTTCATGTGCAGATGATTTATTAGCAAATGCTCCCAGGAGAAACCAGGTAAGGGATGGAGGAGGAAGGACATGGAAGGGTGCAGTTTCTGGCATAGTACCAGCCTCCACCTGTTCTTGCAGGATGTTCTGCATTATAAATGACATCTCAGAGTTTCTATAGCCTCATGGCAAGGGAGTTAAGGTTTTATACCTGGCATGTGTCAGCTGTGGACTGTGAGGTGGGTGGGTGAAGAGTAAATTCCCAGACACTTCCAGCTTTCTGGGCATACAAACCCAAGTTTGATGTTAGCTCTAGGATTTTGTAGATGATCTTTATGAAGTTGAGGAAGTTTTCATCTATTCTTAGTTTGCTGAGTGTTTTATTATGGATGATTATTGGATTGTTTCAAAAGCTTTTCCTGCATCAATTGATAGGATTGTTTGATGTTTCCTTTGTAGCCTGTTAATGTGGTGATGGGATATTTATATTTCAAAATATAAATAAGAAAGACCCTCAAAAGATCTCATCACTAATTCAGAGAGAGGCACAGAAACAGGTGGGTGAGATCTCAGGCAGAGCAAAAGAGGAAAATTTCTTCAGAAGATGCTTTTGCCACCAAGAACAGAATGTTGAAGGGGAAAGGATGGGCAAGAACAGGGAAAAACAGGGTATTTTGGCAGGAGCAATGGTATGGGCCGTCATTGATAGACTCAGCAGGCAGAAAACCAGTGAGGATATAGTTGACCTGAACACACCATCAATCAACTTGATGACTGACATTTCTAGAACACTCCATCTAACACTAGCACATGTTTTTCTCAGGGTTGTATGGAAAATTCATCAAGTTAGACTGCAGTATGGTTCAAATTTAATGACCTAAACAGTACAAATTCATTATCTTACAATTCCATTGGACAGAAATATGGTGTGGGATTCTCTGGGCTAAAAGGTGGTGTGAGCAGGCAGCATTCCTTTTGATGGCTCTAGGGGAAAACATTGCCTTGCTCATTCAGGTTATTGGCAGAATTCAATTTCTTGGTATTTAGGATTTAGGACCCTGTTTATTGCTCGTTGTCGGCTGCGGGTCATTCCCAGCTTCTAGAGGCCACCCACATTTCCTTGGTTCATGGCCTTTTTGCTCCATTTTCAAAGCTGGCAGTGGAGGATTGAATCCCATCTCTGATCAGCTTTTCTGCCTACCTCTTCTATTTTTAAAAATCCTTGTGATTACATTGGATCCACAAATATAACCCAGGGTAATCTCCCCATTTTAAAGTCAGTCGATTAGCCATCTAATTCCCTCTGCAACCTTGATTACTTTTTGCCATGTAAGGCAACATACTCACAGGTTTGGGGGACTAAGTTGTGGCCATCTTTGGAGGGCCTAGCATAGACCATATCAAACCTTTTTCATGTGGCCCCTGCCAGTCGTTGAGATTCTCTTTTCTCACACATCCATTTTTTAAAAAATGGAAATCCAAATTGTTCACTCCCTTTACACAAAGCATTGCATTGTTATAACTTCTGCTTTCAAAATTGTAAGCTGGACTCCATAATTCTATTCATGGAAAGAAAACAATGTCCACAATTCTTGGAAGGCAGTGGAACAACCAGCTTTAATTAAGTTGTGTGCCAATCCATGAGGTAGGCAGGGAGCAGCTTTTTTATTTCCTATTTTATGTTTGAATAAAGTGAATTTGAATGAAGGTAATCTTGCCTAAAGTTACGTAAATAGTAAGTGACAGTGTGTGAATTTGAACTCATCTCCTGTCCTTCTTGCTATGCTTACTATAGCTAATGCTATAAGTTTCTGTGATATCAGTTTCTGGTTTGACTCTATTAGGGATTTGATAGTCTAGTTTTTGGCCAAGTTGATGAATATTTGGAAACTATATGATATAATAAGGACCAAATAATAATAGAAAATGAGGTGTAAGTGACAAATGGCAGTTTAATATACTACCTTACCAAGTCCTATCCAGCTATTTTCATATTTTCATTTAAATAGAATTTTGTAAATACAACACTTTAAAGTCAATGGAATACATTTTACACTTAAGATGTAAGCACCATCAGCCTAATATGATAAGTCTATTTGGGTACCCAATTTTGTTGCAGAAGGGATTTAAGGTAACTTGTATAACAGAGCAAGATGGAATAGCTTAAAATTAGGAGTAAAAGAATAAAGAGGAACAAGGCAAGGGACCTAAGAATAGCAAGGATAAGGCTAAAATATTCATATTATAAATACTTACATTCCAAAAAATATTTTATAAGAGTTGGCAGGCAAAAGGAAAATTTTTAAAGATCCTGTCTCTTACGTAGTTCTCAGTACTTAGAAGCTATAAATAGACTGGTTCCTATTCTTAATGCTAATAACAGACAAGCATTTCTCCCCAGGAGCCTCAAAAAGAGCACATTAGATGATGTAGTGGTTGATGTGCTCAACAATAGCCTCTCAGTAGAATTAGTGAGGACTCTTCTTTAGAGTAACCCTGGGTACAGTGTAATGGTCTCCCACCAAGACACATTTCAGTAAAAGTGCATTGCAGTAAATTCCCCGAGGAACCAGCTGGGTATGTCAGGCATAGGCTTCAGTGACTGAACCTAATCTGGGGGCACATTTCAGATGGTTTGGTGGAATGAGGGGTGGTGACACATCCTTCAGGCAATTCTTGGCTATAACCCTCAGCAGAGCTTTTGGTAAATTCTGGGCAGTAAATTCCAGACTACATTAGCTGGCCAGCGCCTGGAGAGCACTTGTGTGCCACATGCCCAGTTGAAAGGTGGTCATGTGCCTTGAAGGCCGTTGTCCTTGGTGCTGGTTTGACCTAAGCCTTACTATTTAAGTTCTAGTAAACCGCATAGTTGAGCAAAGTAGAATTGAGCGCCCTTGCTTAAAGACCTCATTTCCAGGCAAGTCTGCCCTGTGTCAGCTACAGAGCTGCTCTCTGTTCAGGGTTCACAATCATTTCTAGCAGGGATGACACAAGTAAGAGGTCTTGATGTAATGGTGCATCCTCCACTGGCAAAGGTCCCTGGTCGTGTTGAAGCATTTTATTACTGCAAGTCCCTTGATATCATCAATTTCTTGGTGTTTGGGATCTTTGATCTCTTTAGTTCCCTGGTGCCAAAGAGTCTGTAGCTTCAATTTGTTCTCTCATATAGCCCAAAGACTTTTTTCTTATCTCGTGAAGTTGAGGAAACCAATATCCCTGGGTTTCCCCAAACCGACCTCTCTCTTATCTCACAAGGCTTTAGACCTTGTCTGGGCAGTGTGTGGGAGGCCTGGGGAGGCAGGGCTAGGCTCAGATGTGTTCCTATCCTTGATGTGCATGGAGATTTCCCTGGGGACCTTGCACCCTGGTGCAGTCAGTCCATAAACTGTACAATTCCAGTAATTGTCTCATAGCTGAGTTTCATCAAAAGGCAGATAAGAAGGTATTTTTAAGTGACTGAGAAGTAACTTTGAAATTGCAAATCACTCTGCACAAATAGGTACCAACTCTGCCTATTATATAGAGATCGAGTTGATAGGCTGGTGGGGCTGCCTCTCACTAGCTATGTGACTTGGGGAAGCAACTCTGTCACTCTTAAGTTGCTTTTTTCTCACCTGTAGGTGGGGACAATGATACCTTTCCTCGGGATTGTTTTGAGAATTTAAGGCATTAACGTAAAAGTACCATCTTGCTACAATGTCTGGAACTGTAAAAGCATTGAGATATTTTCTCAATTCTACCATAACCTCCCTTTTTCCTTTCATCTGAATTTCTGAAAGCAGGGTGTAGCTTATGATCTGTATTTACTTTTAATATGTTAGTGTTTCCTTTCCAAAAATGTATTAAAATGGAGATAATAATAAATATTTAACAAGGATTCAACTAACACCTATTTAGTGCTTGTGGGCACACAGTATGTATTCAACACATGATAACTAGCATTGTTGAACTAGCAATGTGCTAAATTTTGTGGGGATTACAAAGATGAAAGGCAGGAAAGAAAATTTTAATTATTGGTTGTTTATTCTGTTTTAGGTTCTGTGGTTGACAGTCTGTGTGCTCCTCTTATCTAATTCTCCTGAAAACCCATGAGGAAGTTCTAAAATATTCCCATTTAATAGATTAAGAAACTAGTGGGTCAGAGATGTTAAGTAAATTATCCAGGGTCAGTTCTTGCCCTGAAGGAGCTTGTATTCTAATCAGAGACAAAAGTTATATATACCTGAAGATCAAAGAAGCTGTATAGTATAAAAGAAGTACCATAAGAGCAGACACGGTATCTCCAATTGGATAAGTACAGATACAAAATAGGGGTTTAGAAGAAGGAGAAATCTTCTTGGTTTAAAGTGTGTATTAGTCAGGATGGGCTGCTTTACGCTGCAGTAACAAACATCCCTTACCTTTTAATGGTTAATGTAGCCAAGATTAATTTTTAGCTCATGGCCCTCCCAAGCTGGACAATCATCTCCTTTGGAAACCAGGTTGAAGTAGAAGCCATCATCTTTGATGTTGTTTACTGTGGCAGAAGAATAAAAGAGTTCTGGTGGGTCTTCCAATTAATGTAATTAATTATTCTTGGCAATTGAATGCTCTGGCCCACAGTCACTTCCATTTACAACTGATTGTGCCTGTCTCAAACACAAGCATGGCAGGAAGCACAGTTCTATCATGTTCCTAGTAAAAGGGAGATCTAGAAATATTTGACTAATGGCAGGAATGATTAACACAGTGGAATTCTTAGAGGAGACAAACATTACCTGCTTTTAAAACAATTTAAAAATCAATATATTTAAGTACTACATTTTCTAAATATTAGTTCTGGTTGAAAATTTCCCTATTGATGCAGATGTGTGTGATATTTACATGTGTGTGTGCCCCTTACTAAAGTCTACTATATGTATAACTAAGATTATTTGCTCAGAGTCATCAATACTGATTTCATTCTAAATCTTTACTAAGCACTTGCTGGTAGAACCTGTACTTGCCGATAGAACCCTACTTACTATCATGCCCTCTAAGCAGGCAAGATATGCCAGGAACATGTTTCTCTAATAATATTTATGAGTAGTTGCTGTTTAATAGCACATTTACAGGGCACAATGGGGATGACAAAGCATCCCATAACCTTATCACTCCAATAATTTACTTCACCATCTACCATCTACATGGTTACCTAAGCCAGAAAGTTGAGTCACCCTGCCTTCCTCCTCCTTTCTCACCATATATGCAATTAATCATCTAGCTCTGTTGACTTTATTTTTAAGACAGTGGTTCTCAACATTCGCTGTACATTGGCATCACCTGGGAAACTGATATCCAGGTCCCACCTCAAGAAAATCTAATGTAATTGGTCTTGGAAGAGGCCTGGACATTGGGGTTTTTTAAAGCATCCAGGTGATTCTCATGTGCAGCCAATTTGGGATTCAAGAGGTCTCAGTTCTGTCCATATCTCTTCATTCCCTCTTTCCACCTTTGGTGAAATCCCCTCATTATTTCAAGAATCCTCTACTGGAAAGCTCCCTGAGCAGGCACTAGGGGTCCCTGTATTACATTCCCATTATACCTTGCAGGACTTTTATCCTGTCCAGGCTCCCATCCAGGCTGCATTGAAATAGTCTCTTTACCATTTGTTTCTTCCATTAGACCAACAGCATCTTGAAGGCAACAACTGAGATCTATTATATCCTTGACGTGCAGTTCAGTAATATTTGCTGAATGAATAAATGAGTGAATTCACTATTGAACCAGTACAAAGATGAATAAGAACAGAGTTCCTGTCCTCAGGGTGTTCATGGTCTGGTACGGGGAATGGATATATAAATACTTACAATGCAATATGAAAAAGGCTGTAACAGATGCAGAAGTTATTTCCTCAGTATGGGTAAACAGTACCAAAATTTTTGACTGCTCTACTGCTATTCCATGATTTACTCCCAATAATTAGATCACCAATCTAGAAAAAGAAAGTGGAGGGGAGTTGAGATAGGAGAGGTTGTTTCACGTTTGTGGTCTTTCACCATAGTCCTTCATGATCTACAGGCTCTCAGATCACTCTATCGACCATTTCTTTTGTATCTGCATGTCCACAGACCCCTGGAACACCTACGCATTTCCACAGTTATCGAGAAACCATACAGGACAATTGAAAAATGCTTGTGTAAACTTGTCCTTCATTCCCGGTATAAGTTAAGTTACTGCATCTCAGCTCCAAATCAACCCTTTGTTCTGCCCTGGGATGGGGCAGCTGGAACTCTGCCAGCTATGTGTCCCCTTTGTCAGCTGGAGTGCCATTAGGTTCTGCCAGCAGGGGTCAATAGAGGGAGAGGGAAACACTGAAGTTTGGGGAGAAGTAATTTGCTTCTTGTCTGTTTGTTGCTCCCATCACTGTTACCACAGCAACATCCCTTAAACCAGGCAGCATCAGTTGGCTCAAGCTTCCAACTTTTTTTCTTCACACCCAGAACCAGCCTCCTCAGTGGCTCCTCTCACTGCTTAAACATCAGTCCCAGAGAAGGATCCTACCTCGGGTCAACCACTTTTTTCTTGGAGAAGGGGTTCTACAATTGGCCAGGTGTCTGTACACGCCCACCCCTGTGGCCAGGGGCAGGATCTCTGTTACTAGGAGAAGAGGGATGGGAAAGGGTCCCAGAGAGACAAAAAAATTCAGCTACCAGAATTGACTATAAAGTTAAAGGGAGGAAATAATTATTCAATTGCTGAGAAGTCTCAGATAATGAGCCAGCTAGTAGTCCCCAAGTAGCCATTACTTACCCTTTCACAAAAAGCTTCTGGTTTTCCATATTAATACTCATTTTCTTACCATCCCATCGCTCAAGGGGCTCCCAGACATAGATGATTGGCCCAGAGTCCAGAGCTTAAGTCTCTGTTGGGATCTGATACATAAATGTAAGTTCAACATGCTAAGGGAGCAAAGAGACATGAATAAATAACTGCTTGCTGGAATCCAGAGAGCCCTTACAGATGACGTTTGAACCACATCTGTAAGGAACTCAGTTGACATTTACCAGGCAAACAAGGGGAAAGGAGTGTGTAGGGTATATTCTGGGCTATGAACATAGCAAATGTAAAGAAGAACGGAGGCATGAAAAGGCATAGTGGCTTTTGGAGGATCATTTTGTATGGCTGGGCATAAGATGTATGGGGTGGGGAGCAGTGTGTCTGGAAAGACAGATTGTGGCCAGATTGTGAGAGGCCTGGAATGCCATCTATTCTCTTGGAAAACATCTGCTTCCCGGGCGTTGGCCAAAGCTACCATTTTCACACATACCTTATTACAGGCTCCCTTTTGAACATATGCCTGGAATAGGCTTGCTTCAAAGAGTACAAGTCCCACTGAGAAGATGCCTGCGAGGTGAAGACAGTAGGAATGTGAATGGGTGTTTTTCAAATTTGTTACATTAGCACATTTCAGATTTCAGCAGATAAATCCTCCAGCTATTACAAAGCTCCAGTGAGCTTTTCATCCTCCGCATTTCTGTACCTGCCTCTTTCCTCTCTCCCACTGCTGGGTCAACCTCCACGTAGCCCCAGAACTGGAAGCAGAAAATAGGGCTGGGAAATCAGGTAAGAACAAACCTGCCTGGGGCTAATTCACCTCAAAATTGAAATATGTAAACCAAGTTTAGCTGCAATGGAGCAGCCAGAGTACAAATAGCTGTAGGCAGTGGAACAGTATAACAAGGCTGACAGTGGTGCTGGGACATAGACATTATTTCTAACCCAAAACTAAAGGGCAGCATTTAGAGATGCATTTGGGAAAACATTATCACGATTACTGCACTGCTGCACATCCTTCTGAACCACTTGACAACTGATTTCCCCAGGCTGAGTTGAAAGATGTTTATGATTATCCTCACCTTGCTTTTGTGGTTAATTAATTATACCTTTGCCTCATAGTGCTGCCAATTTGGGAGAGAGACCAGGAAAAGAAGAAGATTAAAGCTATTTGTAAACTCACGTTAGCCTGAGCTAAACGTAGCAGGAAAAGCAAGGGTGAGTTGGAAATAGTTATGGTCTCGGGACTGGGTGGACCTGGCTAAATAGTTGCCAACTGCCAGTGGGAAGTTGGGTGACCAACTCACCCCAGTTTGCTCTAGATTTTCAGGTTTTAAAACCGAAAGTCCAGCTTTTGGGGAACCTTCTCAGCCCTGGGCAAGCCTGAACAGTTGATCACCCTAGGGTGGGTTAGATCTGCTATAATTTAATAGCCAGCTGAGGCAGGCTTAGTAATTGTTTGTGCTGGGGCTTCTGCCCCAGGACCTAGTATGGAGAAGTGAGGGTCAGCCTAAATTAGAGGGCACAGTGCCCTGAGAGGCACAGAAATAGGATGTAGGGAGATTTTAGGAAAAACTAGGTAGGAACGGAGCCTCAAGGATCCAGGACTATTAATACTTATAAATCTGAGCAGGAAACCCTCAGTCTTGGGTAGGATGCGGGGGATGTTCCCATTTGGCCCAGGTTCTAGGGAAGGACTTTAATCCTTGAAGTAGGAACTCCTGGAAAGAGGCAGGGATACGTTTCTGAGGATGGGGTGTTGAGTTTCTAGGCAGGTTTGCAGAGAAAGAAAAATTTAGAAGTCTTCCTTGGTTTCCTTGGCCTGAGAATAAAACCCAAGAACCTTACGTGGAAACCAAGAGCTTTCTGATCTGCCCTTTGCTCTCTGATTTCATCTCTCTCTGAATCCCTCATCTTCACTCCAGACATAGGAAATCACTTGTGGTTACCCAAACACAAAAGGCCCTTTCTCTCCTCTGGACCTGTGCATAGGGGGCTTTCTCTTCTTGGGAGGCCCTTCTAATCATGCCAATCTCTCTTGTTCTTTAGGATTCAGCTTAGATGTCCCTCCTCTCCCTGCACTCAAGTGTAGCTGGATTTTGTCTAGGTTCTTGACTAGACTGCAAGAAATTAGTTTCAAGAGCAAGCCACGTTGATTAGTCCAGTAATTTATTAAGGTAGGGAGGGAAGAGAAATGGAGAAAATAACAGATCATGGGTCCCAGAGAGAGGAAGGGGCTGAAGAGTAATAAAGTGGGCTGATTTACAGACTACAATTTGCCCATTATAGATTATAAATGCCCAGGTTTTACTTGTGTGGCTTTAATAGCAGGGGGAAAATGGCGAGAGCAGGAGAAATGGTGAGAGCTGGGTGAGAAAAACAGAGACCAGGGCAAAGGTAAGAAGAAGATGGATTTGGCTTCCTGCTTGCTTTTTAAACCACTAATTATTCTGCCCCTTTGTTAATGGCATGGGATGAGTCCCAGCTGTTTGCTGTTTTGATTGATTACCCCACCCACCAGTTCCTTGGGAGGGCCCAATGATAAGGTCCCTGGAGAATATCCGGGGTTTCTCCTGGCTTCCAGAGGAAATCTCGTTGCGAATGGGAGAATCTCATGAGAGTCTTCCAGCAGCCATCTTGGGGGGTACTGGAGGACATGTGTTAATGGCAGTGGTTTTTCTGCCAGGCTCCAGATCCGTCTCTTGATTTCCTATCTAACCTGCTTTACAAGCCTTTACCAACTTCCCTGCACTGGGTTATAACCCCCTCCTTTGATGAAATTGTGGAGAGATTACTTCCCATGTTTTGGCCAAAGCAGCCCCAGTCAGCCAAGAAAATGCCCCAAGAAGGTCAGACTTAGCTGCTGAGTCCCTGGAGGACTCACAGTGGTCTGCAGGGGGAGTTTCAAATGAGCACGGATGACTAAACTGCTGATAGTCATGTAGTAGCTCCAGATCCTTTTACATTATCAGCCAGTTAAAAGTTCTGATCAAGGTATTTTTCTCAGCACTAATGACTTTTTGGTGGGGCTGAGGGACTGTCCTGTGCATTAGAGGATGTTTAGTACCTTCCCTGGCTCCATTAAATGCCAGTAGGAGCCCCCGCTGTGAAAATCAAAAATGTCTCCAGACATTGTCAAATGTCCCCTGGGGAGTAAAATTGGCCCCCAGTTGAGAACCACTGCTCTTGTCTAAAGGAACGCCTTATGCAACACCGGTAAACCTCCCACTGGGAACTCTGAGCATCCTCAGCATCATGGAGAGAGAACACTTCCTGTGTATGGACTCAGTGAAGACCTGTGGAGGATTTCAGGTGAGTGAACTTCCCTTTGTGGCTTTTCCAAGTAAGCTTTCACCCACCTTGGTCCAACCTCACCACCTCCCTTTTTTATTGCTATTTAAACGGTGGATCCCCCCTTGTCTCACTGTAACACAATGTTCTGATGTCGAATTAGAATACTCAGTCTACGGCTGAGTGTATGTGTGCATCTCTTCTAGAATCTAAGCACCCAAGATTAACAGCCAACACATTTTTGGATGATTTTGTGTCTCTTCCCTCTAGGGTTTAGAATGATGCTTTGCACTGGAAGGACTTCAATATTGCTTATCAAATCAAAGTTAAAAGTCAGCAGATAATTTAGATGTTTGATTATCAGGAAACAAGATAGAGCTAACTGGCTTGACCCAACGGAATAGGCAAGCCACTTTTCTGTGTAGTGCCTGTTATTCAAAGTTACTCTTTGGACAAGGAGCATAGGCTTCAGCTGGGAGAAATAGACTCTCGGCCCCACCCCAGGCCCACTGAATCAGAATCTCCATTTTAAGAGATCCCCAGGTGATTCTTGTGCACCTTCAACTTTAAGAATCATGCTTTTAGAATGTAGGCTTTGTATTCAGACTCCCTGGTATCAAGGTTTTCACTTACCAGCTGAACAACCTTAGGCAAGGCATTTAACCTCTGAACCACACTGTTTTCATCTGTGAAGTGGGAATATTAGCTGGCATTACCTGCTAGGATTGTGAGGTTCAAATGGAAAAAAAAAAATGCATATTGGACCCAAATCAGTGTCTGGCATTATGAAGTAACTGCTGAATCATTGTTCGATATTATTATTCTCTGAAATATGTCTCTTCACTGAGGCAAAGTTGGATGCTGGACTGTGGACAAGCTATCACCTCCCATGAACTTTGAAAAGTAATTGGATCACTTACTTTCTATCCAGATGTTGAAAAATAACAAGCCAGTCCAGGTTAAAAGAGTTTTCACCTTTTTATAAATATGACATATTTTTAGGAGTATGTATCTTGGGGAGAAAAACTCTATAATAAGGTTAAGGAGAAGAGAAATAACTCAAATCTGTTTTCATCACTGTTAACGGAACTTAAATCACAGCCCAGGGGGAAACAGCTGCTCTGGAAGGAGCAGATCAGTAGAGGCTGATTATCTATTAATGAGAGGGTTTCAGCGGTGTGCCCTGATGGAAAATCCACCAGACTCAATTTTGCAAGCCATCAGCTGAAGAGGTGGTAAATATGAATCACTTGATTGATGTAAAAAACAATCAAAACAGATTCTTCCCAGCGCCCTGGGGACTTTCATGCACCACTACTCTCTTATCTGTTTATGTTAAAGAAATAGGATCCTTCAGTAAGTAAGTGTGTGTAGTATTTAATTAAACTCACTTTTGGATTCTATGTGTGATGCTGGTCCTCATTTGGGGATTCTTGCATTATTATATTTTGCCCTCTCTATCATTTCCTCTCCTTCTGGTGCTTCACCTCCAGCTTAAAATTGGCAGATATTCATGCTTAGTGATTGTGCTAAGGGCTGTAACATTTTTGCCTCATTTTATCCTTATATCCACCCCTTGAAGTACTGTTACACCCACTTTATAGATAAGGAGACTGAGCCTCAGAGATTTGAAGTTACTTGCCCAAGGTGATTTAGCGTAGAGAACTGCAGTTTAAATGCAGGTTCTGGGTGACTCCACAGACTGTGCTCATAACCGCTCATGCCATATGACCTAAGTATGTCTGGTGGAGGCTAACTGGAGAAGATAACTGGTTCTCTCAGGGTTTGTCTCCAGATGGGCAGCAGCAACCTCAACAGGGAACTTGTTAGAAATTGAAAATCTCAGCCCCCCGCCCCCAGACCTATTGAATCATGAACTTTGTGGGTGGGGCCCAGGGGATTCTCCAGGTGATTCGGATGAACACTAAAGTTAAGAACCACTGGTGTAGAGGCTGTGTGCTAGGCACAAAGGACAAAAAACATGTTCTCTGACCTTGGGGAGTTCAAATATATGCAGACAATTAAAACCATATCTTATGAGTGTATTATAAGTGCAGCGAGGACATTATGCACAGGAAATGATGATCATGCAGATGAAGGACCACTCACCTGGGCAGGGCAGGAAAAGTGTATTGACAAAGGTAATGCTTGGACTGAATCTTGAAGCATGAGAAGGGTCTGCTCACAGTGACGAGGAGAGAATATTCAAAGTGAGGGGATAGCGTAAAACAAACGGCAGAATTGAAGATGGGCAGTCTACGAAAAAGCAGTAGTTTTGGGAAGTTGGAGTGTGAAGGCTGATGAGGGAAGCAGTGACAAGTTCCCTTACAGGGCAGTGAGCTGCCTGCTGTCACTCTAGCTTGACCCTCACCTGCTGAAGCTCAGGAGTTTGGCTTCTTGAGGCCCCAGCTTGGAGATTTTAGTCATCCATTGTTCTATGGCATTTATCACTGCCCTTTGATCCCAGATGAGGGGCCCTTTATATTACAAATGCTTCTTCATGAGCTATTGAGCACCCAGGAATTCAAGCATGTTATTTATACCATCCAGTCATTTCTCTTCCCTTCTTATAAAGTCCCCCATGCCACTGACATCAGCCAGTAGATGTCAAGCTATCTGGTGGATAAAATGTTTGACAAACACTCGGCAGCTAGTGATGTGCCTTGTAGTTTATATTAGGAATTGCAACTCAATTCTTTGATCCCCAGATCCTCATAGAATGGTGGTCTATATTTTCCAAACGTGTATTTTACTATGGTCATGGGTCACAATTAAGCACTAAAATACAATAATGGTATTGTATTCAGCATAGCATAGAGGAAAGAATGAGGGACTGGGAATTTGAGGGACCAGGGTTCTAGACCCAGTTCTGTACTTCCAGCTGTATTCACTGAATTACATTTGAAGTTCCAATTATTTAACCTTGTGAAACCTCAATTTTCTTATTTGAAATATTGGATTGCTGTAGAGTTTGATGATATAGTTTTAGGACCTGGAACTTAATAGATAGTTTTCCCATTACTCATCATTACATTTGTCCAACTTGCGGTATTGGAGAGATGATATCTTCAAAATCCCTCAATATCAAGACTGGGCAGCTATTTCCTTTTTCTAAATTTTCTGCCAGTGGACTTTCTTCCTATCTGAGAAAATGGGAGGGATAGTAGTCTCCAAAAATAAGAAACAATGTCCGTGATTTTGATTGAAATCTTTTACAGCTGAAAGGATTTGAGCAGAGAAACCAAACACACAGAACACAGTCTCAGTTGTGGAGTGGCAGTGCTGTCTGTCTTTCAAACACCATCTCATCCAGCACCCTTTTGACTCATGCATGATCCAGAAAATTTGAGGAAAAGTAAAATAAAACAAACTTACAAACAAAACTTGCACTCCCCAAAGACACAGGATCATTCTGACATTTTGATAAATGTTGGGAGTCTTAGGAATCAAGATGCTATTTCTAGTAATGTTGGGCAGCATATTTAGGGACTGCTGTGCAACTTATACTGCATTTCTCCCTTAACTTCTTCCAGATTAGGGAAGCAAGGCTGAAGATTCCAGCAGCTTGCCCTAATTCATGCAACTGTTATATGGTCAATCCAGGGTCAGATCTAAATCTCTTTTTCTTTTACTGGGGATTGAATCATGTCCCCACAAAAAACACCTTCAAGTCTGCATTCCTGTGTGTGAACCCATTTGTAAACAGGACCTCAGGAGAAGTTATTAAGGTGTGGCCAACCTGAATGAGGGTGGACCTTAATCCAATATGACTGAAATCCTTATAAGCAAAGGAAATTAGACATGTAAGTAGAACCCAGACTTTAGTGGAAATCAGAGAAGAAGATAGAATGAGGCTCACCATGTGACAGAGGATTGCCAGAATGCTACAGACTCTGTGTGAAAGCAAGTCTTGCCACTACTTTGATGTTGGACTTCTAGTCTCCAAAACCATGAAAGAAAAATTCCTGTAGTTTAGCCCACTTATTGTGTGGGGTTTGTCATAGAAACTCTACCAAACTAAGACATCTACTAAAAAAAACATTTTTGACTCATTATGTCCCATGTGTGTGTGTTTTCTACCCTAATAGAATGTCCTGTTAAGCTGCGTAGGTCCTGTGGATTTCTCACTATACTTAGTACAATGACCAGGTTCATGCTGTCATCTTTTATTTATTTCTTTTGGAATATGCACCCATATTTCTGTGAAGATTCCATTGACTTTGAATCATTTTCCCTGAGCTTTGTATTATAGAACAGAATGGAAAGGGAAACAATCTCGTAATACATTTGAGAAGATGGCGCCACATGAAACCCACCCTTGCCTGGCTTGCCTGTAGCTCTCCAGCACAGCAACAATCTGATATCACTTCTTCCCAGCTCAGAGATGAGTCATTCATTATTTTTTTCTTGACCCTGCCATGAAAAGAACACTGGTCCTGGAATCAGGAATCCTGTGTTCTGTTCCTCCCTAAACTCTGTGGTACCATCAGGGCTAAGTTGTTGAACCTATGTAAGCTTTAGTCTCCCCTTCTGTAAAATAGAGAGGCTGAATTAGAAAGGTGGCTTTTAAACTAATTTTTATCTAGGACCACTTTCTTCAGTTAAAATCTAAGTAAAGTTTGGAGAAGGTGAAGCAACTTACTCAGCACTACCTAATCCATACTCATTGCCCCCAGATATTACCACCACAATTGCCGGTACCTTGGGAAATCCACTGGATTACGGTTGATAATCACAGAACAAGGTGCTCTCTAAAACCCATCTCTTATGTTCCATAGATTCTAGAGGGTGAAGATAAAATATCAGCTCTACTATCTACTAGCGGTATGACCTTGGATGTCTTACATTAAATCCAAGGGTCTCAGTTTCCACATCTACAAAATGAAAGAGGCAGATGACAATGATGACAACAATGACAA
The DNA here is from genome assembly GCA_026826555.1 of Tolypeutes matacus. Taxonomy (NCBI): domain Eukaryota; kingdom Metazoa; phylum Chordata; class Mammalia; order Cingulata; family Chlamyphoridae; genus Tolypeutes; species Tolypeutes matacus. The sequence continues at coordinate 16,189,827 of JAKSZT010054489.1, forward strand.
TGGCAGCAACAAAAGTAATTAACAATAGTTCAGTGTTTACTGCATTCCAGGCACTGTTTTAATTGCTTTATATGCATTAACTCATTAATATCTGTCTCATGTCAGCTCAGAATGAGCAGGCCTGACACGGATTACAACTCAGAAACTGTTCTTCTGGTTTGTCTGGCACTGACAGGTTGATGTCATGAGCAGATTTGCAGAGAGGGCTGCTTGGTGGCCCCCAGACAGAGGTGCCAAGGACCAAGTCTGTGTTTGAATTGTTATGCTTCTGAGTCAGCAAAAATTATCCTGGCAGGTGAACTGACATGAAAGAAGGTTACCTGACAAACAGACCTAAACCTTATGTGATGTTGTTTGAGCAGCACCTGGAAGGTACGAATGGTAACATGACTCTCTGTCTTAGTTTTCCGGGGCTGCACCAACAAATACCATGCAATTGGTTGGTTTAAACAATGGGGAATTTATTGTCTCACAGTTTTGGAGGCTGGAAGTCCAAAATCAAGGTCTCAACAGGCCATGCTTTCCCTCTGTGACTGTAATGTTCTGTTGCTGGCTTGCTGCAACCCTGGGGGCTCGTTGGCTTATACCCCTGCCTCCACACATGGTGATCTTTCTCTCCTTGTGTCTGCTCCTCTGGTTTCTGATAACTTCTGGATTCTACTTCCATGTCCAATTTCCTTTGCTTATAAGGACTTCAGTCATATTGGATTAAGGTCCATCCTCATTCAGTTTGGCCACTCCTTAACTAGCACTAATGTCTTCAATGCTCCTATCTGCAAATGGGTTCATATCCACAGGATTGGGAGTTAGGATTTATATATGTCTTTGTGGGTGACATGTTTCAATCACCAACAATCTCCTAACTGGTGTCACACTCTCTGAAATCCCATCATTCATGACTTCTCCATGTGGGTGCCATTTTGTTCCCCAGGTATCTGTTTTTAAATCTGACCACACCAAAGTAGAGATTTCTTCAAATTAAAGTTTAGTAGATTCTCAGCCACCAGCCCCCTCTCCAAATATAACACTAGAGAATTTTCAGTCTCGGAAACCCTAGCATTTTCTTGTTATCAGGAATTGATACAGCAACTAAGACCAGGGGTTTTTAGAACTGGAAAGATCTGGGGTCAAGCCATCTATAAATTGACAACTCCCAATTTTCTCTTTCCAGACAACACTTTTTCCCGCCAGTTTCAAGATTGCATATCAATTGCCTACTTGACATCACCATTTTAAGTGTAGTGGACATCACAAATTTGTCATGCCCTAGCTGAATACCCACCTGATCTTCTGCCCTAAACTTGCTGTACCATAGCCTTTTCCATCTTAGATGGCAAAACCAGCCTTCCTGTTGCCCAGGTCAAAAGGCTTGAAATTACATTTGACTTCTGTTTCTCACATCCCAAATCTAGTTTTCAGAAAATTCTGTTTACTCTATTTAAAAATATGCCCAGAATATAGTTACTTCGCATGATTTCCACCCTTTTCTCCCAGCAGCTAGAGTGACCACTGTATTATCTCCCATTTCACTCAGATTATAGGCCTCAGTCCCTACCTCAGCCTATAGGCCCCTTTGCCTCTCTGGATTCGTGTCCTACCCTGCCTCCATCCATTTATGCTACATCAGGCTGCTGCTTGCTGGTCCTCAATTCACCAAGCTCAGGCCCACCTCAGTGCCTTTGCCAGAGGTGGTAGCTCTCCTTGGATGCACGTCCCCAGATTTCTGCATGACTAACTTCCCACCTTCTTCAGCCTGTCCTCAAATATCATCTCAATGAATCCCATGCTATACAAAATTGAAACACCCAGTTTTTCCAATTCCCCTTATTCCTTGTTCAAAGAATGTATCATTTTCTAACTCATGAAATGAAACAATTCACATGTAACATCCATAGTTTATTTTCTGCTTCCCTGCTAGAATGTAAGTTCCTTGAGAGAGCTTTGTTTTGCTCCTGTTGTCTCCCAAGAACCTGGAGCAGTGCCAGGCACACCGTGATGAGTGTTCAATAAATATGTGGGAAGCAAATGAATAGATGGAATAATAACTATTATATTTCCTAGCTATACGAACTTGGGAAAGCCATTTGCCTGTCTGAGCTTCAGCTGTAAGATGGCATTCATATTAGCTACTTCAGAGGATTGTTATGAGAATTAAATGAGTATAGCTTGTATGAAGACAGAGGGACTATGTTTATCTTGTCCATCATCATATGTCCGTGCCCAGGACACAATCATTCTCAAAACTAGAATGTCCTAACAGTGCCTTCTCACAGCTTCTAATCCTCTCCAACATGTTTGATTAGTCAAGAAATAAAGAGTTTAACATAGAATAGGGACTTACCTGCCTGTTGGAAGAGCTGGTGGGAGGACAGGTGTCAGGGAAACTGTCACTGTAGGTCAGGGGATATGTGGCTGAAGGTCAGAAAAGTCAACACAAATCTCAGTCTAAAGCACTGAATCCAATGGTTTTCAAAAGCTTCCTTGGAAGTTACTATAATTCTCAGAACGTTTGAGAAGCTTCTCTGACAGTCTTAGTCTGGAGCCATGGAGGAGGTGATTCTCAGGAACTTGCTGGGAAGCTGATGTGATGCTCTCATCTGCACAGTCATCTGGCTGCCAGGATAGAAAATTGGGCTTTCATTTCACTTCCATCTTCCAAACATTGCAGAAGTCCTTCCCACGGGCAAAATCTAACCCAGAACCAAACCTTAGAAAGACATGGTGATGGTACCCAGTTGTCAATGGACAACACAGCAACCATCCTCTACACGGCAGCCAAATGATCTTCAAATCCTAAAACATAATGTTTTACAGCCAAGCTTTGAATGGTTCAGAGACTTGCAATTTTTCTTATGATCAAACCCAAATTGGTCCCCATCACCCATAAAACTTACCTGATATTTCTTCCACCTATCTATTCGATTTCATCTCATTCCAGTCTTCTCTTTATTCACTGTAACTCAGCCAAAAGAATTTTCATTCTGTTTCTCTAATATGCTAAACATTTTTCTTGCCTCAGAATTCTTATTAGTCCCTTTGTCTGGAATGCTTCCTTCCTGGATTTTTTCCATTCTTTTATAGCAACACCCTGTTTAAAGAGTCCTCTGCTAGTTATTCTTTACCACCTCTCTTATTTCCTCCAAGGCTTTTTAATCCCAATCTGCTCTTATCTTTTCTGCTTGTTAATTATTGTCTATCATATTCATTATAATGGAAGCTCAATGAAAGCAGGTACAATATTGCCAATTAACCCCTGGTTTCCTGTCCTGACTTAGTCATCAGTTATCCACTTGGAATATAGTTCATCATAGACTAAGTCCACTGCTTCAAACAATCAGGGGCATTAGTTTTTTCGATACCCAACAGCTTACAACCATTTTAACAACCTTAATGGAAGTTCAAAAAAAGATAAGGACAAGACCTGCTCAGTGCAATGCTTAAACATTTTAGTACATTCCAAGTGAAGCATTCTAATGCAACTTGAACTCTCCAACTTTCTACTTCTGATGCCCTACAACGTCTCTCCTGCCTCCCCCTTGCAATAGTAAAAAGTATGATATTAATCATTACTTATAACTGTACCCTCTCCCCCAAATCTACCTCTCAAAATCTTCTCCATTAATCAGCACCCATTTCAAATGTCCTAAGAATTCTTTCTTTTCTCTGCACCCACAGCTCTTTATTGCTGCTCTCACTATAACACTTGTCATGGCCAGCCTATTAATTGATTAATTTGTATGCATGATTGTCACTGCTGAAAGATTGCATGTTCCTTGAGGACAGGGATTCTGCCCTTCTGGACAGGGATTGCTTGGTCCTGCTCATTTTATAATCTCAAATGGTTAGCATGTAGAAGGCACTAAGTAAGCATTCATTGAATTGTACTGAACTCCTTCTGAAAGCAAAGTGCAGGATAAATCCCACTTAATTACAGGATCCTAAAGACACTTAATAATACTGCTTAAAGATCCATAAAGCAGAATGCCAGCTTTCTCTCTTGATTAATGGTATTTTCCAACCATTCATCTCAGCTTTCTATTTACCCCTTGCTGTGCTGTTTTGTGTTGACCTCCACATTATGCAAGTGCATGCCACCTTGTTTTCTCAATGAATCCTCATAAATAGGATATATTTCACTGGTACCTGGTGTGCCCAGCACTAAACCTTTTCTGCAAAGCTGACTGGCTTTGTCACATTCAAATATTTATATGAATACATTATTTCCCTGTCCCTCCAAAGTCTAATTGGTACTAATTAGCAAATAAATCAAACTGAATTTTCCATTAAACATGCTTTAATTCATGTCAGCATTTACTTGTTTGGATTTAGCAGAGGAAAACAGGAACAATAAATACTAGCAACTAGTTTTTCATTATTTAAGATAAAAATAAATAAGAATGTGTTCAATATGGAGGGAAGTCTTTTTTAAAAAATTTAAATAATAATTTATGCACTGATGTTTTCTGAAGAAAAAGACCCTTGACTGAAAGTAAGATACTAATAACTACCAACTACTGAATAACTACTATATGCCAGACAATATGCTAAATTATTTCTAATCTTCACAATATTGCATGACAAGTAATTATCTCCCTTTTACAGATTAGCAACATGACTTTTCTAAGAATTAAGTAACTTGACCAAGATCACAGAGATGATATGAGGCTAAACTGGGATTTAAATCCTGGTCAGTCTGAATCCAAAGCCCAATCTTTAATCCTAGTCTCTGTAGTATTCTAGACTGAATTTAGCCTTGTTGTAGCTTGTGGTATTGATCCCAATTCTTTATCCCTCCCATATTCATACCTTTTGTCCCTTGGCTTTGTGTTAAAGTTATGAGACTGGCTTTGGCCAACTGAAGGAGGTAGGAGTTCTAGTTTGAGCCTAAGCCTTAAGAGGTTCACATGCTTCTGCCTACAACCTTGTAGGTCTGCTAAAGCCATTAGGAGAAATTGCCTAGACTAGCCATCTGGTTTCAGAAGAGAATGAGTCAGAGGCTGGGGCAGAGACCTATTTAACTTAGCCCCCAGCAGGCCACACACACGTGAAGGCATCCAGCCTGGATCAGTCACCCTCTCACTCAAGAGGAATGAGAAATGATTATCATTTTAACCACTGAATTTTGTAGTTGTTTTATTCACAGCAATAGCTAATTGACACAGTCATCATTAGCTCCACAAGTGTGCATAATAATACTTGCAGCCATTTATTAAGAGCTTACTATGTAAGAGGCACAGAGCTACTTTACACACGTACAACATCCTTTCAAATCTTCGCAAAATGCTTGAGGGCTTTACAGTTGGGGACACTGAGAAGAATAGAGTTGAAATAGCTTACTCATGTTCACACAGTTAGTGAAAGGCAGAGCTGGGATTCAAACCTCAGTCTGTCTTAAATCCAAAGTTGTGTTTTCTGTTATATTGAATTGACTTCATTCGTAATCTGAACTTGTTTGGAAAATAATCATATTTTTCTTGTTCTCGTTTTCTTCAACTGCAAACTGGATGGACCTAACTAGATAATATTCTTCTTCCTAATTTTTGTGGGTTCTGTGTTCCTACAGCCAAAGTTATTTGAGGCAAGTTTGACTTAAAATATTGCATCCAATTTGATGATGATGATGATATAGAGAGAGACTCAATACCACATAGATGAAGCCAGGAATCAGAACTGAGATGATTGCTAGAGGTAAGCATGAAATTTAGTTCTGACAACATCCAGATAAGATGGCAGAGTAAATCTGGGTCACAATCTTCCTCCTTATTAACTGAAACAATCAACAACAACAACAAAATATTAAATGTCAGAAAAAAAAAAAAATCCACCAGTAGCAAGCAAGAGAGAAGCTAGACATAATGTTAAGCTCATAGATGTTGCTGCCAAGGAAGACAATGAATATCTCTGACAGTTCCTACTCTTGATCCCAGTGCTGATAAGTGGTACATGAAAATAGGGAAAGAAAATAAAATCCTGAGATGCCTTACCAATACCCCCTAATATGAGGTAATCATTAGGCAGACCAAGGAAACACATTTTTAAAATATCTCTAGAACTGGGAAACACTACTTATCCTTGAAGATTTCAGGATCTTAGCAGAGGCAAAAAAAAAAAAAAAAAAAAAAAAAAAAAAGGAACTATGCTGCAGGGACTTAATTTTTTCCCATGCACCTATGGTGAGTTGGGAGAATGATACAAAGCTTACTCATTTCCACTCATGGAGAGGAGATACATATTCTGACTATGCTTTAGAAGTGTTGATATAGGGCATTTAAAAAAAAAAAAAAGCAGAAGAGAAAGCAACATTGTACAGTCTCTCCCTCCCACTAAAGCTACTTGGCCTCAGAGGAAAGATAGGATTCCAAATAAATTAGAAATACAATGGGAAGCCAGAGTTGCCCATGACAAGCTTGAGCAAAATGATCAACAAAATGACATAGCTTTAATGCAAAATAGCTATAGCTAAACACCCTCTCAAAGATGCACCCAAGCATGGTATGCAAAAGTCAGATGAATAATTCTAGAAAACAACACAACCCAAGGAAAAGAAGAAAGTTTCCTGCAAGTGCTTCATACCATAAAAGATATTAATCAGAATATGGATTCAAGAATCAAAAGCTCAAAAATGAACAAATTAGAGAACTATATGAGAAAGGAGCTATGAAACAAAACAGTACCACTGTAGAACTAATATATAAGCTAGGACCAAAAAAGAAATAGACAAGCTATATCAGAAAATTGAAATTAGTGACCGAAGAAAGCCTTGTACATTGTCAATGAAAAGGGAGAAAAGATTCACGTTCTTAGAAAGCAGACAATAGATGGGGCAGACAAAGACCTGAAATAATAGAATAATTTGTGTACTTGAAATAGAGAAGTCTGAAATAAAGGAAGAATTGAATATTGAGAACAAAAGAGTACAGCATGTTCCCAGAAAATAGTGATCGATATGTGGGGAATTACTGGGCATCCAGGCATAGAAAGAAAGATGCTTATAAGGAAAAAAGTCAGATTTACCTCAAAGTTCTCTAGCACCAGTCAGTACCAGAGGCAATAGGGCAAAGTACAGAAAATTTTAAAAGAAAACTAAACACTGTCTAATGGTACATCAAATGCAGAGCAACAACAGGCGATATATTGCCTCAAACATGAACCCTTCTGGTCAAAAATAGATGAAATTCTGCCAACCAAAAAGGCATGGCAAAATTGAGTTCTGATTTCAGACAGAAGGCAGAATTTGAGAGTGACGAACTTGGATATTTAGCTGAGATTTCCAAGTTAAATGTGGAAAGTGCAATCTGGTGTCAAAAGAAATAAAGTTCCCATGGCTAAGGAAAAAAAAAAAAGGCATGGTAAAAGGACTAGTAAAGAACTAAAGAGGTATTTGTCTTAAATTCAGAAATACCTTCAGATTTAGTTCAGTTTCTTTCACTTTTGCTAAATTAAAAGAAAATTAAATATAATTATTTAAAATAGCATGTAAAATAATCCATAGTAGAAATATGCAAAAGCATCCTAATGGAAGATAGGAATATAGTTTTTCTATTTATTCTCATAGCTATATCTGTAATAGAGATGTCTTGAATACTTAATTGATCAGTATTAATGTTAGTTATTAGTATTTCTAGGTTGTGTTTTTTAGATTTTCTTTCATTTGTTGATGTATCTGGATTTTTAAAACTTAGCATATATAGGTGTACAGTCAAGTCAAGCCATTATTATATTTAAGGAGCAGGAGGGAAAAAGCAGGTCTTAGCTTCCTGAAAGGCAAGGCAAGTAGAGGTTTTTGTCTCAGAGACGGATAAAGAAAAACATCCACCAGAGTGGAACCGTAGAAGATGCATCTACTTTGGAGCTAGGAATCCAATCTTGGAGCTCTCTGCACCTTTGTAGACATTAGGTCTCTTGCTTTACTCTCTAAATCTTAGTTTCATAAGTCTGTAAGTTTGGGGAAATGTTGCTACCTCATAGTGTGGCTATAATAAAATTAAATAATGTCTGGATTAGATCATGGTTACCAAGTGAGCCTGTCCACCTCCTGCCCCTCTTGTGTCCAGATTTTCCAAGCCAAATCTTGGATTTAATGATATTTAGTTGGGAATAAAATGAGAAGCAAATGCAAAAGAACAGACAGTAGAGGCTGGCAGTTGTGGCAGAATTGGTTATTTGCCTCCGATTTCTTCAGAAAAAAAATTGTTTGAATGATTTATTTTTGCAGATGTATCTTCCCTGTTTCCTTTTATATGTGGTCTGGGTAGGGCTGAAATCCTCATTCAAGAAGTGGAGCATATCTGCTTGCCTGGAGTGATTTATGTATAAACATGTAACACATGCCAGATGGAGTGAACAGAGGACCTTTAAAAGGCCTGGTAAAAACGTTCTCCTCTTCTGGATATGAATCTAAAAGATTGAAGTCTGGAACCACTTTACCATCTTGCCACTTTAAGGGAGAGGCCATCTGAGAATGCAACCGACACAAAGGCCATAAGGATATAATTTGACTCTTGCATTTGGCTAGGCCCAAATATTTAGTTACATGAACTAAAAAGTTCCCTTTTATTTGGAGGAGGAAGGTTTGGTTTAGGCCATTTGTAGCGAAAATAATCCTATTTCATTTCCTCCTTCCTCCCTCCCTCATTTTTCCTCCCTTCCCTCCTCTTTCTTTTTTTCATATGTACAGGTCTCAAAGTGAGAGAAGCAGAAGAACATTGAGAAGTATTTCTGGAAACGATTGGTTTCCAGAATGGGGATTACTCAAGGTTCAAGAAATACAAGCAGATGACTTAACATTATTTTAAATCTAGCTTGTTGGTATGGATTTCATTTATTTCACATTTCACCACTCTGGATCTCAGGGTTTGTGACTTTATTGATAAAACACTGAAGACCACTCTCCCTTTACTTATTATGTTCTCTTAGCCAGCAAAGCCATGCCTTCTTTGCTGCAACAGCTCCCTCTGTTTGCTTAACTCCTAACCTCTAAGACCACTCAGATCTGGTGTTCCATCATCCATTAAGACCACTCAGATCTGGTGTTCCATCATCCATTAATTACAATGCCTACCCACTACCGCCAAAATGGACTCACTGCTGCTCCCCCATGTTTCAATGACAGCATGCTCTTTCCTCTCTCATTACACTTGCCACATGGTAATGTGGTTCTCTCCTGCTAGACAGTATGCTCCTTGAAGACAGGGATTGACTCACATGTATTTGTAATTTTAGCACATATCACACATCTGGCACATAGTAGGTATGCTGTGTATCTTTTGTTTATCCCTCCAAATCCACTCTACACCCTTACCTACCCTATCTTCTTCCCCAGGACACTGACCTGTAAGGACTTCATCAATAGGGCCACTTTCCCTGTGGTTCCAACTTGAGTTCAGCTACTAGAAATAGGCAGGAGATAAGAGAGTAAGAGAAAATGAGGTGGGATGTTTTTCCCTCAGCTCTTCCCAGCCAACCTGCTGTGAGTTGCCTCTGTCTCTCTGCTTAAGACCACAAATATCTCTCGGGCTTCTAGGTACCACTCTCTCCCCCTGCCTATTCAGATCTAGGAGTGATGAAAGTCCTCTTTCCAGCCCCAGGGCACTGCACTCTCCTTTGTCTGTCTCCATGAACCCTGGCCATACTTTTATTAAACTCTCCTTACACTGGCTTTCTAACTGGTCACTGACTGGAGATAGGTAGGTAATCAATATGTTTTAAAGAATCAGTGACTGAAAGGAAGATAAAAATAGGGATCAGAGGTAATGGGTAGTTGCCACGAACAGTACTGGACCGTCTGGATTTGCCTTTATTGTGGTGTGTGGGTGTGCTTGCCTGGTTTGAATGAGCACAGTTAAGGCAGATGGGCTGCATCAACTGGAGCTAAGGATAAGGAATTCTCATTAGGGTCCAGAAGTCAGCCAAAGGTCAGGCACTGAAAGTTAGACCTCGTTTGCTGAGACAATAGTGGGGAGAGACAAGGAATGAGCAGGAGATAAAGTGGTGAGTGAGGGTGATCAGAGACAGAAATAACCCAGGTCAAAACAGACAAGGAGATGACAGGAAGTGCTGGGATTTAGACAGCAAGAAGGAAGAGATGGGCCAAAGTCTAGATATAGAGTGGGGTTTATTAGGGCAGGCCTCATGACTGTTGGCCCCCTGTCCCTGCATCCTCTCCTGTGTGACTTTATGCGGGAGTATGTGTGTGAATGAGTTTAACAGGTGCTTGCCACATCTTTCATTCCCACCACCATGAAACTGTACATACACACACAATTCTACACCAGAAGTTCATAGTTGGCATGAGTCTTTTGGGGTATCTGTAAAGGTGTCAGATGTGATTTCCAGGGAATACACTCTTAGAAATTCCATTTTCCTGTTTCTTTCAAATAAAATAAAAGAAACTTGCACCTATTTCTTGGCTTACCCAGTGTCTGTCATCATGATCTGTTTTGTTTTCTGCATCTGAATCGATCTGTGTGGCCTCAGGGAAGAGCCTTCTGTGTTAGTTCCCTACTTCCACCACTGTCAAAAAGCCTCTGTGAAATGGAATTGACAAGGTTTATGGCATTTTTCTGTTATTTCATTATCAAGGGTTTCTTAGTCAATAATGTCACACTCATACTTTCACAGACCTTCTCAGTCCCACTCTCCTTCCCAGCTGGGATTCTAATGTTGCTTCTGATTGAACTATTTAAATAAACTCACATTTTAGCTTTTACCAGATTTATTCTTAATAACTGCTATTATCCCATATAATTACAATAATCACTTTGGCTCAGAGTAGCTCATAGCATTAGCCTTCAGCTCAATAGACCTTGGCAATTGTATTTGGCAGAAGGTCTAGGGTGGTGTTGGTGAGAGAATGGCTGGATCTGAGTGGGTCGGAGCTATGGAGAAAAGTCAAGAAAGCTTAGGGCTTCCCAGTGTAGCAAAAGGAAAGGTTCAAGACAACCCCATCGGCGTCTTGAGATTGGGTATAGTATAGTAAACACTTTAATTTTATAGTCTCTGAGGTCAGACTAAACATCTAGTATTTAAATCCCATACCTGGTATATCTCAATATGCCCACCTATAAAATGAACACAATAAAATAAATGTCTTTCCCCACAACTATCAGTTGTTTATGATGTGATTAACCTGTACCAGAGCTATACCACTTGTTAAAAGTTTTGGGTATCACCCCAGTCATATAACCATAACAATGGTATCTTATTGTTTTTTTGTGTGTGTGTGAAGATCAAATAGGTTAATCAACATAAAGTCCTTAGCACTATATATGGCACATAGAAAACACTCAGTGAATACTGGTTGCTGTTATTTTTATTTTTATTATTTCTCAAAGTTTGGCTAGAGAGAGTCCATCTGGTTTACAGATATTTATCTCAAGAAATCCTTATAACAACCATTAAAATTATGAGGATTATCACATTTTATAGGTGAATAAACCAAGATTCAGAAAAGTTGAGTAAAATGCCAGAATCACAGATCTAACAAGTAGCAGAGATGAGATTTAAACCCTGGTCTGGTTCTTGCACCTATTTTCTATACTATATTACTTTGGACCTGAGTGTTTTTAAAATCTGGAGAAAAAGTTGGAGTCAGAACATCCATGATGGTATCAAAGACAGATGCTAGAAAGTAGGATTGAAAATGCTTAAATTCCATAGGTTCCAGGCTAGTCCTGGGAGCAGAGGCTGCAAACCAGCGAACAGTCAGTCCCAACTGCATAGATAAGAATAAAACACAAGAAAGAGTAAAGCAATTCAAACTTTTGGCCAGCTCCTTTTTTAAGGGATGTAGTGGGATGCTACCAAAGCATGAGTCCCCAGCTCCTGGGTGTGTTGACGCCTGACGGCTCTCAGCTGAGTTCCCCTCTGAGCCCTGTCATCAGCTGAAGATAGCCAAGTCGTTCAAGGTCAAGCACCTTCCTGAGCACAGCCCACATACAATACTGGGTTATACAGGGGTATAAAGATCCAATCCCTTTTTGTCAATGTGAGGTACCTCTGCAGGTCAGTCCAGCTCCAGAACTCCTGAGAAAGCAGCTGATGGCTTTGTTGTGACTGCATCTCTGTCAACAACCCCCTCTGCCAATCTTGCTTGCTTCACTTCCTTACAGCTGTTCACTCTAGGAGCAGTACCCAGTAAGCTTCCTGCACACAAATCTGTGTCACAGGGTCTATTTCCCAGGAAACCTGAACTACTGTATGGGGTAAAGCATGCAACTTTCTTATGGAAGCCACTCCAGTTCATCTCCATGTTTCTAAGACAATTCCAGTGGTTAGTAAACTATTTATCAGTAAATATATTGGGACACAATACGTACCAGTAGCACTTTCATAAGAGTCAAAATGGATTTTTTTTTTTTTCAAGTGAGTAGTTTAACTGCTGTTGAGGGATAAGTCAGTGATCTAGGCATAGATCCAGGGCGGAATGAGTATGTCCATTAGCAGCATTTTATCTCCAGGGTCTTGAATGCCCATGACAGTGTGGAGCAATCCTAATTACAGCTAAGCCAATGGTGAGGTGCTATCCCTCTGCTCAGTGTTTATGAGGCTGCTTTCTCCTAGTCCTTTACACAGGCCTGGGAAAGTGGCCTTTGCAGCTTGGTCCCTGTAGCCACAGACTTGCCCTCCAGGTGCCACAGCAATGAGAGAACATTCCCGAAACTCTTCTGGGTGAGAAGATGGCATGGTACAGCTTTGTACTTCTCAGAGGTGAGGTGTGTGAAGGGCAGAGCTCGGCCATCTTCAGGTTTGGGAAGATGGATGGTTTGTCTTCCCCAAGCCTATCAAGTCTCTGACCAAATCCACTCACCTCCAGGCATGACAACAACCTTCTCCTGACATGCTGTATACGTCATATTTCATCTCCATCTTTGGTCCAAAAATCCTGCATGATGTTTAAGGCTTATTTGAAATGTGACCACCAATGCCATCCAGTCAGAATAAATTAATTCTCTAAGGAATCTACATAAATCTAAACTTTTTGGGAAAACAATTGTATGTTAAACATGTTTATATCCTTAGATACAGGAGTTTCACCTCTGGAGTTCTACCCTAAGAAAATAATCCAAAATGTATAGACAGAGACTTTCAATACAAAGATACACAAAGAAATGTAAAAATGCTAGGCATGACCACAAAAACCAACTTTTAATTTTTTTCCCTTTCATTGTCTGTCTTCTCAGTAGAATTTAACTGTCAGATCAGGGATTGTGTTTGTGTTTTCACTGCTAAATTTCAGTATCAAAAACAGTTCTTTGCACATGGTAAATGCTCAATAAATATTCAATAAATGAATAAATGGCTTTCCAAACATTCAGAAACTATCTGGAAAAACCGAAATTTTGTTTTTAGAAGAAATTTATAAAGAAGACATAAAAAGAGATGATTATCATATTTCTGGTTGGAAGAAAGTTAACATTGTAAAGACACCAGTTTTCCCTAATAATCTACAAACAAAAGCATTTACACTCAGAATACTAATTTCCATTTTTTGGAATTTGAACTATTCTAAATTTCAACTGAAAGAAAAGAATAAAATGACTTTTTAAAGAAGAAAAATACGGAGGTATAGGTTTTGCCAATTTCAAAATAGGTGAATGGATAGCTAGATAGCTAGATGGAAAGATAGATTATAAGTTACTGTAATCAAAATGGTGTGGTACTGAAAGGATAAATTGGTTGATGGATGAGCTTTTGACTCATTGAGGTATAAAAACATGCAATGTGTTTTTGCCACAATCCTATCAACTGTACCCTGTTAAGTTCTCCTTTCCCACTGGTTAGCAGCTATTTTAAAATTATGATTTTAAAACAAACTCTTTTCAGACCAGTCCATTCTAAAGCTTTAATGTCAAACTCTTACCCTCCATCTACCCTCCAGTGCAGACTCAACTTGTAGCTCCAGGGCCTTTGAGAGGTAGAGAAGTGAAGTCTTTGTTTACATACCCTTTGCCTTCCCAACTCTAGGGAAACATACTGTGAGATCCACAGACTCATGGAAATTTACTGTGGAAGTTTCAGCTGCTACTAAGGTAGTTAGTAAACCCCAACGAATCTATTGTTACATACAAGCCTAACAGCTATCTTCTTGGTGACTCAGAATAACACATTTTTGAGTAAACAAAATAGCAAGTTGGGCCTTTTAGCATATTTCTGGAGATATTGCATGCGACATTAAGTCCACTTTCAAAAATTCAAGTGTGAAGTGGATAAAAGGAATGTCATTATATGATAAGCATTCACCATCTTCTTTCTCGTGCCCCCACGTTTTCTAAGGGTGGAGACAAATTGATTGCTAGGTCAATTCTTGGGGGAAAGAGAAGAGATTTGAGGCAACTGTGAGCAGTGCAAGAGCAGTTGTAAGTGATGTGGGGAAAGGGGGTTTTTAAGGATTTCTCTTGGTTACCATGAATGCAGCCGCCCTCTTGCTGTCATTACTATTTCTGAGACATGCCACACTAAATATTACTATTGCTTTGAATTATTTTGTGTGTGACTGACTGTATATAGGCTATACAAGACCTTTCATTTACCAAACATGCCCTTCTACCAAACCATTTGGACGAAGAATCATTCCAAATGTTTTTGATGCCCTGATTTTGAAATAGTAAAACTGTGATCTCTAATTAAATGCTCTGGGTGGTTTCCGCAAAAATTCTCTAAAAGGAATCTGCACTGAAATTATTTCGGTTCTAAAAAACCCCCTTGAATTTATCCTCAAATTCTAGGCTCATGTTCCTGCTTTACTTTACTCATTGTACAACCAAACTGCGAACCTCTTGAGGGCAGGAGGGATGTATTATCTTCTTTTTATATTGCCAGGCTTCTAGCTATTGAGCACCTGGGGCACATAGCAAATACTCAATATGAGTGCATAAGTGTGTATGGCTTCAGCCATTCTCAAGAAATCCTTTATTTGTCTTAATAAAGTCCGGGATTAAAGAATCCTTCTATTATCGTTATGACTCAATTCTTCAAAATTAAATTTCCTATGACTTTAGTAGGCATGAGTTTTCTTCCAGAAGAGGTCCTACCAGGTGAACAGCCACTACCCCCATCCCCTGTTCCCCTTACCTTCCCCCTAACCCAACACTGAATGTTGTCTTAAATATAGATAAATCCTTTGAGTTTGCTTGAATGAATGAAGAAATGAAAGAGGGGGCAGAGGAAAAGATATAGGAAGGAAGAGAAAAAGGAAATAATATGAGAATTTAAGGTAATTCTTTAGGGGAAAAAATCTATTCCAATAACTCCTTGGTTGGGGTAACCAATCAATATGTTCAAGAAGGCTAAGAACATAATTTTTTTTTACATGTTGGAACCATTTATGGATGTTTTAAGTTAACTGTTTAAATATAGGGCATTAGTAATATACAGGCATCCTCATACTTCCACATTTCTCCTTTTATCACCATGGTTACTCTTATTTGAATGTTATTAGCGTTGATGGACACCTAGTAATATGCTCATCCTGAAGAGGTTAGATGTGTTTACACAGGATGATGACTGCTAAACTACTTTTTTTCCCAGCTGATCAAAGTGTCACCAGTTTTTCCCTCATAACTTTTTTCTTATAAAGGGAAACACATCAAATGCCTTCTGAAGGCTTCCTTTCCATCCCCAAGGAACTCCACAGTAATGTTCTTTCATCATTAATTGCTGGGTGTTTGGAAATGTTTTCTCCCCCAAAGTCATAAGTCACAAGTTTCTGATGCTTTGTCTAATATCTCTCTCTCGGCATCCCAGTTCTCTAGAGACAGGTGTCATAGAAATGCTTTGGATAGATAAAAATGCATTCATTCCTCGGTCTCTGCTGACCCTGTTATTCAAAGATTCAATATCTCTAAAGATGGCAGGTGCATTGTGTAAAACATGGATGTTTCTTCTCCAAGTACTATAATTATCAATGTTTTGGACTTTTCCTGCTACATTAACCATATAAAGGTTATCCCTGAAAAAGTATTACCCATGACTAGAGCTCACAGGTCAACATCATTGACAATAGAAAGTATTTATTAAACCCTTACTATTGAGCACATGTTATGCTAAAAGCTTTCCATACAACAACTCTTGAAATTTTCTCTCCAACCCCAGGAGGCCAGTTCTACTACTATTCCTGGTTTACAAATGAAGAAAATGAGGCACAGAGAGGTTAAGTAACTTGCCCAAAGAATTGCATATAGTAAATGCCTAGAACAAGGGATTTCCATGTGGGCAGCTGCTTTTAGAGGGCTGATACGCTGCCTCCAATGAACTGTAAATGGCATGTACACAAGACTGCTAGCCTGTATGTAAGCTTCATGGGGCCAATGAACATCCTGAGAACTGGATACAAAATTTTGTGTGTATATTCATGTGCGTATGTGTGTGTGTGCTTTTCTGGGAAAAAGGACTAATGCTTTCATTAGGTTTTCAGAATGGTCCACAGCTTCATAAAAAAGGTTAAAGAAGTACATTATAGAGGAAAATACCACAGTTTTTGAGGTCTAACAGCCTATGGTTTAAATCCTGGCTCTGCCACCCGGCAGAAAAGGGAAACTTTTTGTCATGAACAAGTGTAATCTTCCTGATGCATTACATGGAGAATAACAATACCAAGCACATAGAGTTATGGTGAGAATCAAATGAGATAATGTACATCCAGAACCTAGAAGCATGTCTAGCATATACTACAAATAAATATGGTTCTCTTCCTGATCTCTCGGAAACCTGTAGGCAAACAGGATGCTCCCCATCAATCAAGATAGAGATGTCTTCATCGACCTCCTTTCCCAGAGTCTCAGTGATCTTTCCAAAACATTTGCAGCCAGGAGCAGCAACTGTCAGAGAAGCTCAGAGGCACAATTCTGGCTTTTGTGAGACACAGTGCTCACCTTTATACAAATAATGTTTACATTTTCTCCAAGCTCAGGTGGGTCTTTTAGTCCTTATACAAATTCCTCTCAGCAGAAGATCAACTCTGTGTGTACGTATATGTGTATATATATAATATATATATAAAATAAACATACATATAAAATAAACAACTTAAATCCTGCCAAGTTTGGGATAGACAATACTTTTTAAAAGAAGGTGAAAACAATCTGAATCTAAAAGAAAAGGCAGATTAAGCAAAATAATTTAAAACGTTACAGCATTAGTTTCCTTTGACTGCTATAACAAATTGCCACAAATTTAGTAACCTACAACACAAATTAACTCTGTCACAGCTCTGCAGGACAGAAGTCTGTTGTGGGTCTCACTAAGTTAAAGTCAAGGTGTTGGAAGGGTTGTGTTCCTTTCTGAAAGCTCCAGAGGAGAAGCCACATCCTTGCCTTTCCAGCTTCTAGGGATAGCCTCCATTCCTCATGGCCACCTTCCATCTTCAAAGCCAGCAGTGGCTGGTTGAGTCTTTTCTCAGATCACATCTCGCTGACACTGACTCTTCTTCTGCTCCCTACTTCCACTTTTAAGGAACTTTAGATTGCATTGACCTCACCAATATAACCCAGGGTAATTTCCCTTTCTTAAAGTTAACTGATTAGCAACTTCAATTCCATCCTCAATCATAATTCCCTTTTTCCGTGTAACACAATATAGTCATAGGTCTGGGGATTCAGATGTGGACCTCTTTGGGAGCCATTCTTCTGCCTACCATAGTTACCATCTCAATTAAGCCTATCCTAACCACTCTATTTAAAATTGCAAATACCGGCACACTCCTGATCTCTCTTAGGTGCTTAAGACAGGATGATTGCTATAATAGAGGTGTGAAGTGCTAGGGACATGAATTTCTTGGGACACATGGATAGAGGAGTCAAATTGATCTGGATTTAAATCCAAGTCTTGTCGCTTATCAATATGATAATCTTTAGAAATGTCTTAATCTATCAGACCCTCAGTTTTCTTATCTCGGAAATGGTGGTGATACATCTACTTCACAGGATTGTTGTGAATATCCAAGACAATAGATTTTGAATGCATCTGGCACAGAAACATATATTGTGGGTGCTCCATCCCGAATCCTTTCCTACCTTTCTTTTCTCTTCTCTCTTTGATCCCAATCTGGCCCTTTTCTTCTAGAATCAATGGGAGTTCCAAGACCTTTTAAAACACTAACACACACGTGAGTGTGCACATATACTCACAAGATCAAAAGCATTTTAAATGAAATCACCAAAGCTACCACCAACAAATGGAATAGTAGGCAAAAACTCTCTTTCAATGTTTATAAATCACCTTCCTCTGTTATCAGAAAGATCCTGACCCAGGTCCAATGATGTCATCCCCCAAATAAACACAAGCAAATAAGAGCAGTTGAATTGTTCCTGGCAAGAACGGGAAACCAGATCCACAAAATCAACCCTTTAACCAGGATTTTCAGTTAACCAGCTGTGCAACCTTGAGCAGGTCACTTCCTTCTTTGGGCCTGAGGCATCTTATTGGAGATCCCTTCCAGCTTTAACATTCTCTGCCCACTTTTTTTTACATTCAGGATAAAAGGCCTTGTTCTTGATTTCATCACTTGTAGACATTTTTGGAGGGTTTACAGGCAAGCAATTATCCCTCTACACCTTTCCCCTGTAGAATGCATTTTCCGGGTGAGATGAGAGATATTGGAATTTCCTAGACAACCGCTAAGTCTTTTGTTATGGTCTTCCCATACCAGCTGCCTTGGGTGGGTATCAAGATAGATAAGCCCAAAACTGGTTCAATACTCCTACTTGGCCTCCTAGATGCCTGCACGTGTCTCCACCCCAGTATCATTCCTGAATCATTTCTCCTCTAGCTCTTTAGATGAGCCCTATAGAATTGTCATTGATCACTTGCCACAACTTGGTTTTGCTATGTCCTTTCTTTGTCTTGGGACAATATGTTCTTTGTAAGGCTCAATTTTACTCCTGTCCCCATAAAACCGCCAAGGTTTCATCCATCCATTCTCAGAAATGACTCTTTTCTGAATTTCTTCTATTGAGATTGGTGAAAACTTTACCCAAAAATGAGTAGCTAGAGCAATTCTGAGCTAGCCAAATTTAGAATTCTCCTTAAAATCTAATACTCTAGATCCCAGTGGGCCAGATTCTCATAATAGTGATCGCAGCTCAGACCTCAAAGTGGTCACTATTTCCCTTGAATAACTCTACTCAGTATTGTCAGAGGTAGCTTAGATTATGATTAAAAGTATTTTTTTGAAAAGGTTGAACCATGTTTTATTTCATTTCCCTCTCTGTTCTTGGTTAAAATTAGCATGGCAAGATTTTGTTAAAAAAGCACATTTCATGTCTTTGCTTCGTTTCTGGATGACAAATATTATATAGTTGGCTCTTTAATGCCATACAAATGGGCAGTGTCAGGTGCAAAATCAACAGATAATCCTCAAAGCTTTTTTTGTTTATCTCAGATGTGCTACTACGTTTAAGTTTGATAATGGGCAAGTTTGGAATTAGTAATAAACAAACTCCCAAGTCACCGAAAAATCACAAGAGCAATGGCAACACAAGTCCGGAAGACTGCTAAGGAAATTGTTCATTGTCCACCCCCCACACACATATTCCTTTATTCTTTCAATTTCAGGCTGAGTATAGAAAGATTCTTCCACATCTTGATGCCAAGTGTCAGTCTAAATCAGGGAACTTTTCTCTGAGCAAGTCTGATGTAACATTTTTCCGAATACGGGTGCTCAAACCTCTGACGGGCCGATGACATCCATTAGATGCCTCCTGATTTCACTGTCCCTCCCGAAATACTGAGAGTTGAAGCTGGATCTTGGTTCTGGCACAGCAACTTGCTGAGTGAGGATGGTCTGCACTTGGTGCAGTGGCCCCTCTTTGCGTTGAAAGGTCACATGCAGCAGACAGATTGGGAGCAATGAATGAAGGATCCCATTGAAGTCTCTAGTCTAACTCTAGCAGGCGAAGACCCTTCAGGGAAGATGCTGAAAGTAAGAGAAAGCAGAGCTTGGGAACTTGGAGGGAACTGTGGGAGAACCCAAGAATGAGGCAGGATTTAGCAGTTAGTTTCCACAAAAGTCTATTGCATACCAAGAAGCATGACAGAAGCTTCAAATCCCAAGAAAGGAAAATCTAGCCTCTCTGATAACCCGGAAAGACACACACACAAAAGGCCGACAAGGATCAATGACAAAGGGGACAGAAGCAAGAACAGGAAGCTAGGCTACAGTTTGATGCCGATGTCCATCAGGACAGAGGAAGGAGGACACTGGGCCTCCACTGGACATTGGCACTGCCTTGAACATTGGCACTCCATTGAACATTGGCACTGCCTTGGGTGCCAATCTATCAGACGCACTGGAACTATATTGAGAATGTATTAAGTTGGGAAAAGCACGGTGTTTTTTTGAAAGAATTGCTTAATATGATATGCCACTAGTGTAATTTGTCAGGGAAGACCTCCAAGGGGCACGCATGCTCAAGATAAGAGATGCCACTAAACTTTCTGAGACTGAGCCTGAGTTTACTGCAGCACAGCTCTCGCGGCAACTTTGAGCCCTATTTCCTAGACACAAAAAGAGTAAGTATGCTGGCCAGGCCTGACCTGCTTTTTCAGTGGTGGACTCAGCATTCAGAATTCCAAACTCCAATCCCCACGCTCTCCATCATGCTTTTTGGGGACAGATTATGGAAGTCCTTGAATGTTATGCTTCAATAATTTAGATAATTCAGTAGGCAACAGGGAGCCATTGACTTTTTTTTTTTTTTTTTTTTTTTGAGCAATGGACAGTTATATTACCATCTTTTGGTAATTTCTTTGGAACTACAATTCTTTGAGTTTGTATTGTTCCTCAAGGAGAGTTAAAAGATAGTTAATCTTCTCAAGCCCTTTTTAGAAAAAGGGACAAAATAAATGTATAATAATTTTTTAAAAGGCAAATAAACACATAAAGTGTGTTTCCAGTAAAAACAAAACAAAACAAAATTTGTGTTATATAAATCATAGCCAACTGGATTTCTAAGTAATTTTTCCTTACAGAAGCTCTTAATAAATGGTCAATAAATGTTAAGCTGAATATTATTTTGTAGATAATTTCCATTATTCTCTAATTTTGCTTTTCTAAATAATTTCACTATCCAATTTATGGTTGTAGCATGTAAGAACTCATACATAATCATATTTTTTTTACAGCGGGAGAGTAGATTGCAAAGATCTGGTTTCAGACAGCTCGGTAATTTACAGTAAGATGGTTCTGAAAATATAATTTGGATCTTCAGTGCTTTCTACTTTAAAAAAAATTAACACTGGAGGAAAGGAACATAGGATTTGATTGTTAAAAGAGAAAAACGCATATATACACACATTTAAAAGAAGTCACAGTCAAATTGACTCTGCTAGGTACCAAAATTAATTTTTTGCTGAATTGCTAATAATGCCCCATTCCATTATCACTCCACTGGAAAAAAAAACAAAAACCTTTTCATATCTGATCTTTCCTGCCTTTGCTGAAACTCCCTCTCAGCCTGCTGACTTTTGACAACCTGTTGGAAAGCAATGATAACACAGATTTTCCTCTGTGCCATATTATAGCACAGCTTCCTGACAACCTTGTCTCTGGCTAAACAAATCATTTACACTCAGCCTGATTTGTTTCCATGTTAGTAATTCAACTGCAATTTGTTCCTTTCCATGACTGAATGAAAATGTGGTTATCAGATACAATCTTTCCTGTCTGGGTATCATAAATAATAGGTTTCTGGTGTGTGTAACATAAATATTTCACTAACCCCAATGCAGATTTTAGGAAATGGCAGAATGAAACCGGTAGGGAAAAGCTTTTTAATTGATTCATTTCCTTATGAGTTAAAGGCCATTTTTTGCTTTGGAGTCTTCATTAGGCTGTTCAGAAAAGTGTTTCTTACGCATAGAAACATAGTAGTATAAACGTGTGCTTCTTGTTCCTTGACATATTAGATTTAAATGTTCTTCCTGGCCCAGTTGGGATGTAATATATAATCAAGTACCCCCAGGTCTGCTTTTAATTCACTGACTGCTTTTTTATTTATTTATTTATTTATTTATTTATTTATTTATTTTCTTTTCTACATAAGATTGTTATCTTCTGGGCAAATGAAGAGCCACTGTAGAATAATGAAGTTTATAGTGATGATAAATTCATCTCTCTCCTGCTGGATGAATCACCTGAAACTATAAAAGAGAGGGAAAAAAATAGGTGGGGATTTGGGAGGGGAGAAATGGAGAGAAGTACTATAAACATAATTCTTTTTTCCTCTGAGTTAAAAGACTTTTGCTTAAAAATTTATTCCCTCTGGCCTGAAAATCTATTTCGCATGTCCTGTGGTTTCTGTTCCGTAGGTGTCCTGAAAATAATTGGGTATTTAAAGAACCTCAAAAAATTGTTGATCACAGAGCCAACCGCCTCTTGGTACTTTCCCTCTGAGGCTCTTATTAATTTTTAATCAGTTTGCTGCTGTTTTGGTCTTTAGGATTCCTGTAAGTAAAGGAAAATGCCATGTGGGCAGCAAGGAGGAGAGAGTAAATAAACACAGAGGGAAATAGCCTCTCCTGTACGCTCAGAGACAAAGGCCATTATGGCTGCAACCAAAATGGAATTAAGGCAGATTTAGGGGAGAAAAGCACTCCCTCAGCTGGACCAAATGTGGGAATGAGAGTCCCATTTCCCTCCAGCTGCTTGACTGGTACAGACCCATGCCTTCCTTGGTCTTTATTTCCACAGTTGCATGCCATTCCTGGGCTTTAGCTCTCAGAAGGGCATAATGACCTGCCTCTCTAGGAATTTTTCTAACTTTTCTACTTTTTCTAATAGATGCCTAAATCCTACCCATACCCCCAGTCTCAATCTCTCTCTCTCTCTCTCTCTCATACACTATTTCTTGGCTTGGATTTCATATGATATTATATTTGGGTCATCGATAAACATAGTTTGGGAGAAACGGTTTGTTATCATTTCTATCATGATAAACAATAACTTCATATAAAGTGTTTCAAACAGAATAATAACCAAACATTCTTCCTACCATCCAATGATCCCAAGGAATATCTGATACTTTGTCTCACCTTTTTGTTTCCTTTTTGGCATCAAAGCACTGGGGGAAGAAGTTATTGATTGGCCTTCATTTCAGTGGTATGTCATTGACCAAAGGAAGGTCTCATCTCCCAGAGTCCGGAAGAGCAAGTTCCCCTTTAGGAAAGCAAATCGCTAAGGTCCTCTGAAGGGACACACCCATAACAACCTGAAGATCATCTTTTGACCCAGAGATATCAATGCATGATTTTGCTCCCACATAATAGAGTCAGGCATGGAGAATTGAGAAGGGAAAGATGTGGCTAGAAGTATGAAAGGAAGGGATAGAAAGAAATACCCAAACATGCAAAAATGACGATTTGAATTATATAAATTTGTCGTCTTTTTTTCTGTTAAGATAGACCACTCTCGTGTAAATAGGGAACAGCATTTGATGATCACTATTATCCTTAAGTATGTTCCTTTTTTGGACTATAATAAGTTAAATTAGCTGACACCAGCTAGATGACAAGTGACAAAAAGGCAAGAGAGAGAAATGGGTTTGAATAAATTTAAATTTTTCCTAAATATGGTAAGTATATAATATATTTATAAAAGTTCGCCAGAAAGGTGAGTGTTTCTAAAAGAAGAACATCATCATGAAATTATTCTCCATCAGCTTCAAGATGAAGTCCAAGTTCCTCAATGTGACCATGAGACTCTTCACTGCCTGATCTCCACCAGCTTCTCCAGCCTTTCTCCAGGCACAGTGCTTTGCCTGTCCGGGCTAAAGCCACACCACATTACCTTATGGCAAATCTTGATGTGCTTCTTTGCACCTCCTTATACTGGCAAAATATCTTCCCCTAGATTTGCCCTCTCCTTAGCTTCTAGGGTACCTACAAGACTCAGATGAAACATTTCCTCTTTGGGGATGCAGAGACTGTTCTTACAAATGGTCTGAACCCTATGAGTTTATCACATTCCACTACTTGGTTTTTTTTCTCAGGAAAGAAAGTATGTCATTGTTCTTTGTCTCCAAAACCTTACTCTGTGTCTACTAGCACATAGTAGGATCCCAATGTGTATTTTCACAGTTAATGTTTATCTCTAATACAGAAGTGCCATCCTTGATCATAACGGGGATCTTGGCCATTTTTGTGGGACATGGTGCCGAGACCCAATAGGAGAGTGATGTAGCAGACTAGATTGAGATTTTTGGTACCAATGAAAAGATCATTTATCTGGGCTGGAACTTTCCATTTTCCCAACTATCAGTTGGTGAAAACTATCTGAGGCAGGAGGCCCCTATTTGTCCACAAGGGGGTTAGTGAAAGGAAGGAGAACAGAAGTTGGAGACTGAGCAAATAGATTCATCATGTTTTATCCACTACACATTAGGGTATAAAATATAAAGATATTTCTCCCAACCTGAAGAATAATAGTTTTCTTAATACATTCTTTACTCATTATCTGGTTCAAAATGGTCATTTCAATTTTATGGGAAAAATTACTTCTGTGGAATATCTGATTTCCTAGAACAAGTTCAAATGTCACCTCCTCAGGAAAGGCTTTCTTCAGACAGCTCTTGTTTTGGGATCCTTAAAATGAGAGCATAATTTAAAAGATAAAATGTCTTTTTTTTCCATTATATTGCAAACTACTAGAGAGTACAAAGAATTTTTTGTTTTTTTTTATGTTCAGTTTAGTTTTCAGGTTCATAGCTATAGGAACTAACAGAGTAAATAGTTCATGGTAGGTACCTATTAAATGAGTGTGGGTGAATGTATGGAAGGATAGATGGATGGAGGAATGGATGGTTGTTTAGACAGTTTGATAGATGGATAGATGGATGATGGATGGATGGATGAACTGGTAGGTCAGCAAGGAAAATTGCAGCTGAGCCATCCTCTCCAAGGTATCTCTGTTATAAGTGTACTACCTATTCCTGAGGAAAAGAATGCCTAAAATGATACAGGGTATAAGGAGAAACTCTGGAGATTGTTCAATACTGATCATGTGTTGGAGTTAGGTTGTGAAGGACTCTATAGGCTTCAGATAAGGATTTTTAGATAGTATCTTACTGGTTAGAAATTAAGTGACAATTGAGGAATTTTCAAAAGCTTTATTGAGGTATAATCAACACACATTAACTGCATATATTAAAAGTGTAAAACTTGGTAGATTTTGGAATATGTATATTCCTGTGAAACTATGTCCATAATTAAGATAATGAACATATGCAATCCTCCCAAAAGTTTCCTCATGTCCCATTAGAATGTCCCCATACCACTTCCCCACCCTAGGCAACCATTGATCTGCTTTCCATCACTATAGATTAGTTTACATATTCTAGAATTTTATATAAATGAAACCATACATTATATGTTCCTTTTGGGCTGTTTTCTTTCACTCATCACAAATATTTTGATATTACATGATGTTGTGTATCAGTAGCTCATTGCTTTTTATTGCTGAGTAGTATTCCATTCATTGCTATTACAAATCTGCAATGAACATACACATACCAGTCTATTGGTCTATTACCCATATTGGCTTAATTTTGTATCTGGTATAAGGCATGGATTGCAGTTCATATATTCACATGTGAGTATACAATTGTTCCAGCACTATTTGTTGATGACTGTGTTTTCTCCAGTGCATTGCCTTTGCAGTTTTTAAAAAAAATCTATAAAAATATGGATCTAATTCTAGATGTTTGGCTCTGTCCCATTGATCTAATTGTCCAGCTTAAGCCAAATTTTTATTTTTATTTTTTATACACTAGCTTTATAACAAGTCTTGACATCTGGGAGTCTAAGTCCTTTTTTTTCTATCAAAGTTATTTTGGCTCTTCTCAATCCTTTGCATCTCCTTAGGAATTTTAGATTCAGTGTCTTTTTCATTAAAACAAATCATCTGCCTCACAGCACATTTAAAGGTACATATTTTGGTTTGTTCTAATCCTAGAAAATTATGCATTGACATTACTAAAATCTCCCTTTGCTGCAAATGATTTTTACTTGCTCTGGGAGGGCATTTTGATCCATCAGACAGAGGTTAGCGTCCACTCAGGTGGTGGCAGAGCTAAGAATCAAACTCAAGTTTAGCTGACTCCTAAGTATTCTTTGCCTCTGCAGCTCTAGCTCTTGCTCTTACTACATTTTACTAAATCTTCAAGGAGGGTTAGGAATAGAGCCTGGTTGCTGATACTTAAACCTGGCAAAAGCCTACCTTGGCCAAATGGATTTTCCAAATACGGCCCATATTACTTAGGGTCTCATCAGAGATAATCTCTCCTGCCATTCTCAGTTCTCTAGAATGAAATTGGTTCAGGGTTTAAGAGGTGCTAATGATGGTTTTCCTCGAATATCAAGGGAAGAATGTGCTCATCAAATGTGGGTTAGAAAGAGCTGAGAAGAGTGAGGGAGTTGTCCACAGGGTCCCAGAAGCCAATAAAGAGTGAAAGAATTCAAGAACACTCAGGAGCTCATCCTTGAGCTCATCCTTGATTAAGTCACTATTCAAAAGTGAGACCTTGAGGGAGACACTTGTTTTCTCCCAGCCATTTTTCCTCTCCAATAACAAAGGGCATCATCTCCCTGGATTTCCTAATTTTAAAAGGTTTAGTGAATCTCTGACAGCAAAATGATTCTGAAAATGTTTTGAGAAGCCTAGAGGACTATGCAAATAAAAAACAATCTTCTTTAAATGTGAAGCGAGGAAATCAAATGGCTCTTTTGTTTCTAAGGTTTAAATGTCTATCCTTTTCCTAACCTAACAGCAAAGCCTACAAAGGAAAATTCTATGTGCTGTTTTTCTATTCACTCAACTCGTTAGAGTTTCCACTACCTTGGAAAAAATAGAGTGCTATTCTAGCCCTCAAAGCAAGTAAGAAAAACTACCCTTCATCATCTTCCTGTTGCTGGATTTTCTCTAAATTCTTGGCCATGTTACAAAAAAAAAAAAAAAAATTTTA
Organism: Tolypeutes matacus; assembly: GCA_026826555.1. Lineage (NCBI taxonomy): Eukaryota > Metazoa > Chordata > Mammalia > Cingulata > Chlamyphoridae > Tolypeutes > Tolypeutes matacus. The sequence goes on from JAKSZT010054489.1 coordinate 16,216,781, forward strand.
AGTACATGCCAGTTTAGTTCGGCCAAGGGAAGAAAATAACAGATTATGGGTCTCAGGTATACTTGCAGGATGGTCTAGGCGGAGAGAAGAAAAAGGGCTGATAGGGCTAAAAGGACTGATTTACAGACTACAAGTCCCACTACAGATTCCAAGCCCCCAGGTCTACTTGGTTGCTGGTCCAGGCAGGGAGAGAAGGGGCATAACAAGGCTGATTTGGCTTCCCTGCTTGCTTTTTAAATCATTAATTATTCCGCCCCTTTGCTAATATTGGGAGAGGAATCCCAGTTGTTTGCTGTTTCGATCACCCCACTCATCAATTGCCGGGGTGGGGGGGTTTCGAATGACAAGGCCCCCTGATAATATCAGGGGCTTTTCCTTGACCAGGATGAAATCCCGTTCTGAATGGAGGTTCTCACGTGGGGTTCTTCCAGCAGCCACCTTGTGGGGTCTCCATGGCCACGTGTTTCACAGCCATGTTTTGAGTATGATCAAGGCATTTGCCTGGTTGTGCTCAGATCCACTCCCTGCCACTGCCTTGCTCTTCTCTGTCAAAGGAGGGCTGACCTCTAGAAACTACGGAGGTGCGAGAAGAGCCAAGAGGAAACACTGCAGGCAGACTGAAAGGAGGGAGGCAGAGACAAGCCAGGGTACTTCTCCCCTCCACACCTCTTCACCTTGGGTAGTGCCCCTGTCAGGGCTCTGTCTTCTCTGTGGCTCAGGCACCCCCACCCTCCTACCCCCCACCCCCGCAATTGGCTCATGGTGATTCCAGCTTCCAGTGTTTCATCCTGGCTTCTGCTCTGTAATCCAGTCCCCCATTATTTTCCCTACAGAATTACAGATGGGAGTGGCTTCCTAGAATTTCTAATTTCAGGTTTTCACCTCTCCCTTTGCTCTTTCATGTCTTCCAGCACCTAATTCCTCAGGTTAATATCCCTCTATTTTATTTACCTGGCATGGGTTTTGTTTTCCTGGCTGTACCTTTACTGAACTAGCAAGTTAAATTAACTCTGAGTTAAATTGTCTCTGCATGGGAGGGGGCAGGAATGTTTCCAAAAGTTTCTGATTCTCTTGCTTTGGAAATGAATGCTCTTAAAATATACTATCTTTGACAAGCTACGATAAATAAAAACAAGTATTTACCCTGATAGAAATGCATTTAACATTGGGGGCATATGACTAAGTCGTCTTTTTCCTTTTTCCCCTATGGTGTGTTTTGAGAATGTTTATAGAAACAAGTTTTCAGGTGTTTGGGAGGTAGTAGGGAAGTAGGGGGGTACAGTAGCTTCATTTTTACTTAGGAGTTTGGAGTGTTTCAGTATAGAATCATATGGAAGACTTACTCCTTATTAGTGAACTCTTTCCTGCCCTACAAAATTCAGCTCAAATATTACTGCTAACTATTCACCAAAATCATATTCCCCTCTTCATGGGCATGCAGCTCTTTTACGTTTCCCAGCACCAGTCTTGGTAGGTGTAGTCATGCGTCTCTGGTCCAGCCATGGAATGTGAACATTGGGATATTGCCATTTCTGGGTCTGACTCATAAAAACCTCTGTTGTTGGCTATGTCCATGCTTTTTTTCTCCATCTGCATGGCTGGCAAGGAGACACACATGATGGTTTTGGAAGCTATGTGTTGAAGATGGCAGAATCTTTGTCAGCTTGAGTCTCTGAAATACCCCAATGTGGAAAGCCAATCTACTGACCCATTGACCCACCAGGACTAATACATAAGCCAAAGTAAACTTACTTTGAGCCATTAAAGAGTTTAGGTCTATTTGTTATAGCATCTTGCATACACCCTCAAACAGGCCTCATTTAACTCTTGCAAAATTAGTAGTTCCCTATTTTATGTTCTTTGTTCCCACTGCTATGGCTGTCATTATTACATTGGATTAGTGTTATTTGTTCATAATGCTTTATCTTTGTTTCTCTTCAGAGCATGAGCTTCACAAAGGCAGGAAATGAGTCTCACTTATTGTTGTTTCCTCTCTGCCAAGCACAATATATGGAATATACAAGGTTTCAAGAATTGTCTATTGAATTGTATGGACTGGAATTGAGCTCTTGCTTAGTCTACCTTTCTTCTCTCATCTTTCCTGAGGTTACAATTCTGTCCCTGAACTCTGGTCCTTTTAACCAATGCTCATGATTTGCTGTCAAAACCTATGCCCTGTCTATTTACCTGCAGCTTCCATCTGCCTGAGTCTTCTCTATGTCAACCCTACTCCCATCTGTCAAACTGTTTGACCTCTGAGCTCTAGCTATCTTCATTACAATCCACAGTCCTGAGTCTCAAAAGGGCAGTAATGCAAGCAATATCCTGGGTGATGAAAATAAGTATAATTTTTGTGTAACATGATAAAGTCCCCCTGAATTCATAATCAGAGTGGTGTTATTGATTTAATTGGGAGACCAGTTTTACCACCCTGGAAATCTCCCCCAGTCTCTCAATTTAACTATTGTTCATTGTAACCCGGGATCAGAGAAACAACTTTGAAAACATGAGTCCTGAGGTCAGAACATAGGTCAATTCAATGAAATGTAACTTGCGGAGTAGTGCATCGGTAGAAGAATAGGAACGATAGAACACAAGCAGAATACATTTATATATTCTTTATTTAACAAGAGTGAGAGTAGAAGGTGCAATTTTTAACTTGTATTTTTCTTATTGGTGCCTAATGTTAAGAATTATATAGATTTCTGCCCTGTTCCATTTCAAGATAACTGAATCATAAAGTGTCAGTGTTGGAAGGAGCCTTTCCATTCATACCGACTAGTGGTTTCTGCCATTTTGAGGGTCATGGATCTTTTGAAGGGCATTTTCAAAGTTGTGGACATGCGTACACTAATATTTCCTACACAGAGGTAGTACTGCAGGAAAGAGCTGTCCCTCCCAGATCTAATGGAATAAAAATAAATGGTTGGGGTCATTAGAACCATAGAAGCTTGGAGGAAGGGCTCTGAGGAGTTAGGAAGCAAACTCCCAAAGAGGGGGACTGCACAGATGGTGCAGGTGTCTCTGGAGCTTGAAGAAAAGCCCCCATGCTGGGGCTCAGACCTTGGGGAAGGGGCACTGTTCATCTTGTATTGGAGTCTCTGATGGTGGATGATGAGGCTGCTTCTGACAATGGGGGGAAACTGGAAACTGCTCTTCCAACTGCTGCTCCTCAAACCAACTCTCACTCCTGATATGAAGAACTGTTGCTGGGATGACAATGACCTAGCAGGAGAGACAAGTTCCTTTTGCCTCCTTTGGTATTAGTGCCGTCTACAGGCAGGACCTAGCAGGAAGCCACCTAGCAAAGGATAAATATGGTTTGCAAAGTCCCAGCTGCAGTGTTACAAAACTAAAGATGGAGAGTATACTTGGAGCCAAGAGACTGCAGCTAAATAACTAGCACTTAACTATTATCTGAGAAGCATTATATAAATGTGTATATAATTTTTAAATCATCACAATAGCATTTTATATATATGTATATGTACCTAACAATATGATGTAATATACAATGTAATAATCAATCTTTGATGGCATATAAAAAATACTAAGATTAGGAAAATTAGGATCCCCTTTCCCAATGCCAAAAACCTAATAAGCGGCCAGGCCAGGATTTAACCAATGTCTGTCTGACTTTAAATACCATAGTCTTTTAAATCTGAATCACAGTTTAGATATCAGAGCTAAAATCTAAAACATTCTCAGCAACCTGGAATATTGGGCAAAATCTAAAACATAAATGCAACATTTTGTACCTCGACTAAAAAAAAAAAACAAACAATTAATTATCAGATGAAGAAAAACATGCCCACAGGGCACAAAAAAAGATTAATGTGTTTATTGCAATCATAATATTAGTAAACAATGTGGTACAGCTACCGAAAAATAAATTATGACTTTGCTGCAGAGTCCAGAACAAGACTCATTTCTAGTCTGCAATGGTCAGGTCATACTTGGAACATTTTATTCAATTTTATTCAGTTTTAGGCATTTTATCCTCAGCGGAACATTGCAAAACTGGCCTTAATTAGACCAGAGTGACCATCCTGATGAAGAGACTGAAAACCCTCTGCCACATCCTGATTTCAGCCAGCCTGCTGGCCGGGCTTCCTGCCTCCGCCTGGCCCTGCCACGTGGTCTCCACCCGGCGGCGGGGCAATGGCTCGAAAATACAAATCTGCTCATGTCCCTCCTGGCTGCAGTTCATTCCACAGCCCTTGGAATGATGTTCAGATCCCCTAATGTGGTTTCATAGGCCCTTACTTCCTTCTTTAGACACACCCACCTACATGTGTGCACACTCACACACCACAAGTGCACAAGTGGAATTTACCAACTCTTATCTCCAGACTTTGGATATTCTGTCCCTTTTGCTTGATCACAGTTCCTGCCTCTAACCACCACTTACAGACTTGCCCTACACCCCCTGTTTGCTAATTCCCGTTTATTATTCTAGAGGTCAATTTAGGCATCACTTTATCTTGAAATCCTTCCTTGACATCCCCCCACTCCAGATTTCTGGGCTAGTCGCCCCTCCTTTATGCTTTTACAGGACCCTTATCATGCTGTATTGTAATTGTCATTTATTCAGCTTCTCTGCTACATACAAAGTTCAATAAGAAGAAAGACAAAGTTTGCTTTCTCTCTTTTACCTCCACAACCAAACACAGTGCTCAGTGGATAACTGTGCAGTGAAAGAATTTATTCTTGAATAAAAAATAAAGTAATTCAAACAGCATAAGGATATTAACAGATAGGAATTTGAAAGCCATTTTCTGGTGTATAAAGCATGATGCATTGACTTTTTTTCTGCTTGGGCCAGAAGCAGAATTAGGATTAGTGGGTAAAAGTGAACTGAAAGTAGATTTTCATTCAATACAAGAAAAGAATTTCAAACAATTGTAACTATTAGAAAACATGGCAGACTGGCTTTAGAAATGGGATTCCCTGTCACTGAAAACCTTCATGTTAAAGACAGGGCCAAGGAAGGCCAAATACAATAAACTGGTAGAATTTTCTAGATTGCTGAGTTGAGAACAATTCTGAGACACTGTGTGGGACAAGAGGAAAAAAGCATACATTATGATTATGAGTGTCTGTCAGGAGATTTACTAGGAATGATTGACACACACAGTAATAGTCCATATCTGCCCCTCTACATCCCTGCTTCTGATATGTTACACACACATACACACACACACAAATGCAAATGTATAGAACAAGAAGCTTAATTGGGAAGACTCATTTTTTTCAGTCAAAAATCAACCCCTTCTTTGGCTACACTGACTGGATACTCTTATTTTGTTTCTTTTTTGAATCAATAGACAATTTAAAGTCCACTTTCCCTTCTTTCAGCTGAAAAGGTCCAGTGTGTTTCATGGGTGGCTTCATAACAGTTGGCACATTCTGACTCATCACTGGCTTTAAACAACAAAAAGGAGAATCAAGTGTATGGCTGTGGGCAGAAAAGTTATGTTAGAAAATCATGAATGCAAAACACATGCGGTGCCTTAGAGCTGGGTAGCAGCACCAAATAGGATTAGCAGATTTTGCTGACTGTTGGGAGTTGTAAGGCCAGTTTATGAGACAACACAAAAACAAGTCTCAACATATGATATTTAAAATCTGCAATTCTTAGGAAAAGAGAATCAAAGTAAACATTATTCTTGTTAAGGCTTGAACTGTGCCCTAGAGTTTAGGAAGCACTCTGGGTCTCTGCATTTTGTTCATTAAATAAAGATCTTCAAGCAGTTAGAGAGAGGCCATTCTATAAGCCGTGATGTTCTTTTTTTTAGCGCTGCCTTTTCTTATCACATTACTCTTTGGGGTGCCGCCAATGTCTTTTCTGCACTGAAGAAAAGGAGGCCTGGTTGATGTGAGGGAAGTGAACCGTGGATTGCCTGGGTGGGTAATATACTGCCTCTGGCAGTTAGACTCTTCCGAAGGAATGACAAATGGGCTCCTTTATTGCTTGTTGGGAGCATTAAATGCATGGGTGCACGTAAAGCACATTGACCTGATACATATTAAGATGATTAAACAATGTTAGTTGATACTATCCTTCTATTAGTATTATTAAGCACTATCACATTGTGTCAATCAAGGGTTTTGCTCTCAAAGTTCTACTTCTAGGATATGCTTCGGACTTTTGATTTGTTCTCACAATCAAAGTAGCCAACACCAGGAAAGGAAGCAGAGGAGAGGAAGAGGCGAGGTTTAGTAGACCAAGTACAGATTTTGGAACCACATAGTTGGGTTTGAATTCTGGTTCTTCCCCTTATTTTTTCATGTGAATGCGGGCAAGTTACATGCCTTCTCTGACCTCAGTTAGTTGTTGGATTAAATAAGATTATGCATGTATTTAATAGAGCACAGTGCCTGAAACACAGTAAGTGCTCAATAAAGAGCAGTTCCTAAGAAAATGCTAATCGCTTCTTAATTTCTAAATACTTAGATTCAGGCTTTGTTCCCTTAAATCAGTTCTCCACATTGTAGGCAAAGCTTTATTTCCAAAGTGTTAATCCGACTACATACTTCCTACCTAAAGTTTGTTATTGGTTCTCTTTTATACTCAAGATATTCATAACAGTCCCTTTCATTAAATGCTTACAATGAACCAGGAGGTCTACTGTGTGTACCACTTACATTATCTGATTTAATCCTTACAACAACCCTGGGAAATAAGTCATTTTATTAGTCCCATTTCATAGATAAAGAACTGATTGTGGTGGATTGGAACTATGTACCCCAGAAAAACATGCTCTTGACCTTAATCTATTCCTATGGGTATGAACCCATTGTAAATGGGACCTTTTGATGAAGTTACTTCAGTTAAGGTATGGCTCAACTGAATCAGGATGTGTTTAATCTTATTACTTGAGTCCTTTGTAAGCAGAATAAAATTCAGACACAGAGAGAGAAAGCCATGGGAAGAAATTGGAAGTCAATGGAACCCAGAGAAGCCAGAAGAGTCCTCTGTGTGTATTTCCAGGGCACAGAAAAGCCAAAGACCAAGTATTGCTGGCACCCAGCCCCAGAATGCCATAGTCTTCTGGGAGAAAGCATTGCCTTGATTTTGAACTTGTGCTAGCTTCAAAACCATGAACTAATAAATCTCAACTGTTTAAGTTTACCCTTTGGATGGTATTTGTTTTAGCAGTCAGGAAACTAAAACACTAATATTAAGAGGGGCTAAGGAAATTGTCCAAGATTACCAATTATCAAATGGTGGTGCCAGAATTCAAATGCAGATCTGCGTGATTTAAAAAAAAATCCTTTATCATTATAAAATCTCCCTCTGATATTGAGGCTTTTTAGCAAGGAATATAAGGTTCCTAATGATCTTACCCCTGGTTGTTTCTAGAGTCTAATCCCTTGTTCTTTGTTCCCCTTCTCCTCTTTTATTCCCTTCTTTTGGATTAATTGAATATTATTGTGATTCTATTTTATTCCTTAATTGACCTAGTAGCTATAATTCTTTGTTTTGTTATTTTGGTGGTTGCTTTAGTGTTTAAAGTATACATGTGTATCTTACCAAAGTCTATTTTAAGTCATATTATACCACTTAATATATAGTATAATTACTTTACAATAGTCTCTTTTTATTGCTTCCTTCCTGTGCTTTATGTTATTTTACTTTTACTCCTAATAAATTGTTTTATTTGTTAAAACAATTATCTTTTAAACATTAAAATAACAAAAAAATATATTTATCCATGTAATTACTGTGTCCACTGCTTCTTATTCCTTTGTGTATATCTTTATTTTCATTTGGTATAATTTTCCTTCGTCCTGAAGTCTTCCTTTCACATTGCTTGTGGTGTGGACTTGTTGGAAGTTAATCATTTAAGATTTTATATGTCTGAAAAACTGGTTTTCCTTTGTTTTTGAAAAGTCATTTTATGCGTATAGAACTCTGGGTTGACATTTTTTCTTTCAGGACTTTAAAGATGATGTTCCATTGTCTTTGAACTTGCATTATTTATTACAGGAAATCTGTAGCCACTCTTATCTTTATTTCTCTGTATGTAATATATCTTTTATTTTTGGATTGTTTGCTTATGTTCCCCCCCCCCCCTTATGTTTGGTTTTGTTTAGCTTGGATCTGTGAGTTTATAGTTTTTATCAAACTTAAAAAAATTTGGCCAATATTCCTTCAAGTATTTTTTCTGCCCCCCTTTCCTTTGCTATTTCCAATTACATATTTCTTAAACTGCTTGAAGTTGTTCCTCAGCTCACTGATGCTCTTTTTGTTAAAATTATTTTTTTCTGTGTGTGTAATTTTAGATAGTAAGTATTATTATGCCTCACAGTTTACTAACTTTTTCTTTTACAATATTTCATCTATCATTAATTCTGGCCAGTATATTTTTCATCTCTTAGACTGTAATTTTTATTTGTAGAAATTTTATTTTTGACTTAAAAATATCTTTCATGTCTCTATTTAACTTTATGAATCTTTAGAATGCAATGGTTATTTTAATGTCCTTGTCTGCTAATTCTAACATCTGTGTCAGTTCTGGGATGGCTTCAATCAATTGATTTTCCCCTTTCATCATGGGTCATATTTTTCTGTTTCTTTGCATGTCTGCTAATATTTTTTCTTTTGAGGTGCCAGGGCTGGGGATTGAACCCAGGACCTCATATGTGGGCAGCTGGCCCTCAAACACTGAGCTACACCAACTCCCTGGTTTGGTAATTTTTATTAGATGCCAGGCATTGTGATTTTTACCCTGGGCTGGATATTTTTATTTCATAAATATATTTGTGCTCTGTTATGGGATGCAGTTGTTAGTTGAAAACAGTGTGATCCTTTCAGATATCACTTTAAAGATTTGTTAGGCAAGACAAAAGCAGTGGTTAGTCTTTGGATGATTATTTCCCATTATGGAAACAACACCCTTCTGAATAGTCTACCATTGTCCCATGAATTATGGGGTTTTCCAGTCTGGCTGGATGGAAAGGCAATATTCCAGAATCCGAATGAGCACCAATTAGTGTTCCCTCTAAGTTTTTTGCATCCTCAGGTAGTTTACTCATAGGCATGCACTGATCAGTATTCTACTGAATATTTGAGGGAAACTATGTGCATATTTCTGGAGTTTTCTCTATGTATAGTTTTCTCCTTTCTAATACTTGAAAATATAACCACCATGGCTTTCCCAGACTCTTAACTTTGTCTCTTTAACTCAAGGGTTTTACCAAGTTTGCTGCATTCCTCTCCTTGCATTGTGGTCTGGAATTCTCTTAAGGCAGTAAACTGGGACAATTATTGTGTGCACTGAATTATTTGCTTCCCAAATCATAGAGATCACTGTCCTTCATTACCCATGTGTTTACTTTATTTTTCCAGTTTTCTACTTTTTTAGGTGGGTAAATCTGATCTATGTTATTCCCTCTTGGATCGGTACAGAGATATCATAGCTCATTTTAAATGGTGCTCTCAACTTAGATATTTGTAATCTTGGTTCACCAGAGGATAAGGTCAATAATTAGTCAAAGCTTAGTCAAACTTAGGTGAACCTAGACACATAGACCAATGGAATAGAATTGGAAGTTCAGAAATAAACCCATATATATGGCCAGTTGACTTTTGACAAGGATGCCAAGACAATTCAATGGGGAAAGAATAATGTCTTTAATAAGTGGTGCTGACAAAACTGGATATCCACATACAAAAGAATGTAGCTGGACCCATACCTCACATCATAAGCAAAACTTAACTAAAAATGGATCAATGGCCTAAATATTAATGCTAAAACCATAAAACTCTAGAAAGGAAATCTAGAGGTAAATATTAATGACCTTGAATTTGACAATGGATTCTTAGAGATGACACCACAAGTATGAGCAACAGAAGAGATTGAACTTCAAATTTTAAAAATGTCTGCATCAAAGGACACTATCAAGAACATTAATGGAAAACCTACAGAGTAAGAGAAAATATTTTGCAAATATTTTCTTATAAGGATCTAGTATTCAGACTCTATAAAGAGCTCTACAACTCAACAGTAAAAAGAAAACAACCAATTAAAAAATGGGCCAAGACTTTGAACAGACATTTCTCCAAAGAAGATATGCAGTGGCCAAAAAAACACAAGAAAATGTGAAACTTCATTAGTCATTAGATAAATGCAAATCAGAACCAAGATAAGACACCACTTCTCAACCACTAGGATGGCTATAATAAAAACGAACAACAAAACAAACAAATACCAGAAAACAGCAAATTTTGAGGGAGGATGTGGAGAAATTGGCACCCTCCTCCATTGCTGGTGGTAATGTAAAATGGTGCATCGTCTGTGCAAAACAATTTCATAGTTAATCAAAAAGTTAAACATAGAATGACCATATTGCCCAGCAATTCCACTCCTATGCATAAACCCCAAAGAACTGAAAACAAGTACTGAAACAAATGCATATACACTCACATTCATAGCAGCAGTATTCACAATTGTTTAAAGGAGGCAACTCAAACATCCATCAGATAGTGAATGGATAAACAAAATATTGTACATCCATACAATGGAATATTATTTGGTCATAGAAAGGGATGAAATATGAAACATGCCACAAAATGGAAGAATCTCAAAAACATTATTCTAAATGAAAGAAGCCAGGCACAAAAGTACATATTGTAGAATTCCTTACATATGAGATATCCAGAGCAGGTAAATCCATAGAAACAGAAAGCAGATTGATAATTCCCAGGGATTGCGGGTAGGGAGGAATAGGAAATAACTGCTTAATGGATATAGGGACTCCTTTGGGGGATAATAAAAATGTTTTGGAACTAACTAGAGGTGATGGTTGTACAACATTATGGATGTACTAAATTGTTCACTTTAACACAGTTAATCTTATGTGAATTTCACTTCTATAAGAAAGAAATTCCATAAAAAAAAAATATAGATGAACTTTAATTCCCACCAGATATCACCTCTCCTTAACCTTTTGCCTGCTCTGCCACCATTTTGCCCTCTTTTCCTGGGTTTTTGTCTTCGTTTCCCTCTCTTGCCCTCAGCATTTCATGAACAGCCCTCCTCTGAAGCCACTGAGACTGATTGCTTACTTCTTCTATCCAGACCCCATTCTTTGGGCATGTTGCCTGTGATCAGAATTTATAATGGGCTATTCCTGTGTGCTCAATTTTTCTTAGCTGCTGTTGGCAATACCTATATAACATACCAATGTTTTGTTGACTCCTGGTTGCTACTTATGTGTTTGGACATTCATGAAGGCCACTGCTTACCAAACCAAGACAGAGTTAACCTTACCCTCTAGACCCTTGAGCCAAAGTTGTGTCCCTAACACCCTGTGACCCTGCCTTCGCAGCATGTCTTGCACTCCCCTTTAAGGACATTGGGAAACTGAAAATTGACAACGGTGTGTTTTATCCTTGGAGAAAAATATGGATGTACAGAGAAATTCCTGTCAAAAATTAGTAAGCTGCCTAGTTATAAGTTCTTTTGCTGTGTCAATTTACAAATGGAAAGACCAAGGTCAGAAAAGTTTAATTGAATTTCCTAACATCATAGAACTAATTAATGTTAAAGGTAGTAGTCAAAGGCAGAATGTTAAAGGTCGTCCGCATCCTAATTGAAATTGCTTTCTCCTGGATTGCAGAAGCTTGGGAAGCTCCGTTGGTGAGATGTTCGCTATTAATGTTGTTCCTGAGTGAGAAGGAGCCGCCGCCTTTCTGTGGCCCTGTATTGTTGTCGAAACCTTACTCAGATAGGGAGAATTTTCTTACGGATTTGGTAATTGACCAAAAGACAATACTTTCTCCCACCTCCTAATTCCTGTCCCCCATAAACTGACAATTTACAAGGGAGGTCCGTGGGAAACCCTCGGTTTCTCTGCTTTTTTTTCCCTGCTTTCCGACTTCTGAAGGGCTGGAACACTGCCACAAACTTTCAGGCATCACGTTCTGGCGCTTTCATTTTTAAGATCCCAAGTTACCTAATTTGTAAGCCGGGGGCTTACACTACAGACCAGCGCACTATAGATCAGCGATTTTCAAATTTGAGGAAATGGACCTGTTGCAGGGCATTGATTTTTATGTCTCTCCGTGGCAGTGTGGCTTAATATCCATATATGTATAACCATTATGTTCACAGGGTCCTTATGATAGACATAGGGTCAATACTTAATTTAAAATTGATTGAGGAAGCCGACTCAAAGCCAAGGGACAGTAAAAGAGCTTGGGCAGAAATCCAGGTAGAATTCAGGGTAGAGTTCTCTGACCCTTCCCTGCCAACCCCCACCCCCCGCCCCCGGAGTGCTTCAGATCAGAAAGAATGGGGAGGTTATTACAAATGTCCAAATTGGTGGGGACAGGTGAGGACAGGGCTGGGTCTAAAATCTTAGTGTCTCTTCCCACGGCATCTTATAGCTCAGGGGCATTAAGCAATAGTCTCCATTTAATGTAGAGCTTCTCATGGGATTCACAGAAGTCCTTAAATTCTCAACTTTGAGAAACACTGCAATAAACATTAAAGATGATGGTTAGGATATGATTGGGAGTACATCGCAGAACTACATTTTAAAAGCTAGTTGGGATATTAGAAGGGGAAAAATCAAACAAATATGAAATAAAGGATTAAAGTTCTTTAATCTCAAGTAAATAATAGCAGATTTTTCTATTATACACATACACACCCACAGGATTGAAACGATTTCTTGCAGGTCACCCTGAGTTCATTCCTACCCTTTTTTCATTTTTTAATTTATTTCATTTTAATTAGGATTAATGTTGGCTTTTGTGGCATCAGGCCTAGGCAGCTGTATTCATTAATATTCCTCCAAAATTGACAATAGCAATAATAGTTATAATTGCTCAACTACCATCAATGTGCCAGGTACTACATAGGACCCTTTAAATCACCTCTAATTTGTCAATACCCAGGGAGATATAATTATCTTCATTTTACAGCTGAGGAAACAGAATCTCAGAGAGGGTAAGTAACTTGCCCAAGGTCACACAGCTGGCAGGTGGTAGAGTCAGGACTCTTTGATACCAAAGTCCTTGCATTTGTCATTACCGGAATTATAGCTGAGGATAAATTATTCCTCCCTGCTTACTCTGCCCTCCTAACACCAAGGGTGACCATCATTATTTTAATTTTGGAGTTGTTTCAAAGACATGGTGACCCGGCAGGCTCACCCACAGGATGAGAAAAGCAAATAAAGTGAGCGCTCATTTTCAACCTTTATGAGGGTCTTTTCATCTTCAAAGTCCTTTGTGAATATTAAACAATTAATCCCCCTGGAAGCCCTCAGCATTGGGGAAAGTGAACATTTCCATTTACGTTGACGGATTCCTGTTGTGTTTGTGAAGTTTCACTTTTCAGACTGTGCTTCTGAAGCCTGAAAGCCTTGCCATATAAATTAAGCACATTTTCATTCACATGTCTCTCTCAGGTGGATATGGAAGCTGCAGAGTTATCTAAACACAGTGCTTTTTAAGTAGCTTTGGGGATTTAAAAAGCTTTGTGGTTGCTGTTCTTCGAATACACAGATACATATGCAAATGTGCATGCACACACATACACGCAAACACAATTTTTATGATCAAGCAGAAAATGTGATGGGGTGTGTGTGCATGTGTTTCCAGACAAAATGGCACACCGAGGAGACTTCTCTGTTGTGGATAAAGCCACAGTTGAGCTGCACATTCGTCTCTGTGGTGCACGTGGTTAGCACACGTGGCTGCTAACTGAAAGGCTGGCGGTTCAGACTCACCCAGGGACGATTTCATCTTCTTTTCAGGAAAGTGTGTGAAGTTCATTTCAGGAACTCGTTGCTCCTTTGTGAAGCTCTGGTGCGTGTCCTCTAAACTAGTCTGCTAAATCTCACCCAGGTACTTGTTAAACCACAAGGTCCTAGGTTGGCCTGGAAAGGTATCTGAGAATCTGCATTTTTAAGATATAACCACTCTCCCCCGGGTATTATTGTCATGAATCAAGTTTACAGACAATGTGCAGAAGATAAAAGAATTCACTCCAGAGCCAGACTGCCTGAGTTTGAATTTCTGCCTCTCCACTTAACTATGGCTGAAAAGATGCCCAGCCCTCATCTTCAGCAGCCACCTACAACTCTATTACAGGGCCCAATGCTTATTAGTAGTCGATAAATTTACCTGCGTTTTTATTTGGGGTTTTTATGGTTTATTTTTGTCTGTCTCCCTCACCGACTGTCTCCGACCCTCCCCCCTCCCACTCTGTGGTGGTTCTGTTGTGCCAATTTAGCTAAGCTGGAGCTGTAGGTCCCACAATCCCCTTCTTTTATGGAACCACGTTAGACCCGGCCATCAGGAAATTTAGCACGTGGTTTTGAGAGGCGGTGGAAGTGAAACCACAGTTATTGTTCTCTGAAGGTCATCGTTGGGTAGAGATGGTGAGGGACAGATGACGAGTTGCCAACAGCTTCCCGAATGTTCCCACTTTTCCTCACAACACATGCCTGGCCTGGTGATCACAGGCCACCCACCAGGTGCTGCTCTTCGAACTCGCAGGAGTGGGAGCCATGAAAAGCCAAAAGCGTGTAGACTTCTACACACGTTGCTGGCCTTGCCTCGTTCTGGCGTATTCACCCATCCAGGGCTGGTTCATGTCTTTTCTCTGATCCTTTTTGGACCTTTATACACCCAGCAACTCCCACAATTGTGGAAGGTCTAATTTTTGTAGTATATTTCGTATACTTTACAGTAGTTCTGTCTCCATGATTGAAGACTAACGGCTCTAACTGCCAAAAATGCAAAGTCTGAGGCTGTGCTTGAGTTGTTCACCACTGTTTCCCTCAGTGTCTAGAGCTGGATCTGGTATGCAGTGAGCAGCCAAGAAAGATTAGCTGAATGAGACTCGAAAGTGATAGACTGCTTATTTATAAAGTAGGCCAATAATGCTTCTCTCTCTGGGTTGGGGGAAGGATAAATGAAATAACATCTAAAGAGCTCTGCACAGCTGCTGGCAGATAGTAAGTACTGGTAACTGGCTGTTGTTATTGTTATGGCTTTGAAAATATCAACCCTGCCACATGGAGTCAAGGACTTACAAGTGAGTGATGTGCTCTGTCTGAAGAGTCAGCCACCTCCCAATCCACCTCGGTTTTCTCGTCTCTGCCCTAGAATCACAATGCTGTCCCAGGGAATTTCAGAGTCAGAGAGGATGCAAAGATTCCCAGTATGGAGCCCTTATTTAAAAGATGAGAAAATAGGGACCTGGGCAGTAAAGAGATTTACCCAAAGTTGTCCACCAATTAGAAGCAGAGGTAAAACTAATAACATGTTCCAACAAAGCCATCCAGAGTAACTTCTGCGGACTAACGTCAAATAAAAGTTTTAAATCACTTTGTTAAGCTGAAATAATCATAACTACTTATACACACGTAGCATGATTTTATGGCCCTGTGTTATTTTTGTCTAACTATATGCTCTTAACCCTGGTAATAGTCTCCTGCTTTTCCTATGCATAGGGTGACATTGTATCCCAATTTGCCAGAGATGGCCTGCTTTATGCTTGTGCCCTGGGATAATTATTAACAGTAGCCCCTTCACTTCCAAAAGTGTCCTGATAGGTTCAATAAATTATATCACTCTCATCTATAAGAAACCACTCCTCTTTCAACCTGCATTTGGTATGAAGAAGGTCCCAGAGGTGGGTGAATGATTTGGGCCTAGTCAACCAGAGCATCACAATCAGTTGGCAACACTGACTGCTTTAGAGATGGATTTGTGGTCTACACAGAGCAGTAAACCTTGTGCTGGGACTGTCAAGCAAGAGACAGGCTCTCTCTTCTTCTGGGTTGGCCAACAGTGAAGATGCTGTGTATCTAGAGCTGCTTTGGGCTTCTTCAGGGAGCCTGAGCAAGAAGCCAACATCAAAGAAACACAACTAAGAGCTGGGGAGAAACTGAGTCTTAATCACTTATTGCAAGTCCTTAATCAAGCTCTGACTGAAGCGAGATAACCCCGGATTTTTTCCCCCCTTTGTTTTGCTCCCTTGTCTGTTTGGTCTTTGTTTGCTCATTGTCTGCTTCATTGTTTTTGCTTGTTTTTCCTTTTTTTTTTTTTTTTTCTTTCGGAGACACCGGGAACCGAACCCAGGACCTCCCATGTGGAAGGTGGGCTCTCAACTGCTTGAGCCATATCTGCTCCCTAACCCTGGACTTTTATGCTTAGATTAGATAAGATGAGCTTTCTGACACTTGCATCTAAAAACATCATAACTAAAATAATAAATAAAAAAATTCAGATAAAGTAAAGCATATGGGGCACTTATGCCATTATCCCAGTTCTCAACCATCATTGTCTCTGGGGCACAGTTATTTCTCTGATGATTTAGAGGAGAAGTCTTGTCTCTGTATATTCTTGCCTCCCAAACTACCCTCATGCTATGCAACTTGTCTACATTGGACTTTGCCGTAGCAACCACACCATTTGTTCATTCATTCATTCATTCAGTGTACATAAATTGAACACATTATAACCTCAGAATGTTTACATTCTATTTGGAGAAATGATTTTAAAAACAGAATGAAAACTGCAAAACATAAAATAAAATTCCAGGTCTTATAGAAACTGATTACAGAGACAATTCCTGGCAAAAACTGAGTGTGAAGGTGAGCAGAGAAGTCCTTGGAGAGGAAGAGACTTTTAAATTAACATTTAGAACATTTGTAGGAGTTTGCTACCTTGTCAAAAAATATGGGGTATCCTATGAAGAAGAAAGAACACATGTAAAACCACAGAGATGGCAGATATTTCGGGGAGTGCAGATATTTGTTAGAGTACAGAGGATATAGGAGAAGCTTGGGAGAAGAGTCTAGAAAGATAGGTAAATTTGCTGGGAGTCCTTGTGTACCGTGCTGAAAATTTTAGAATGTCCTACTACAGTCAATGGAGGGCCATGAAAAAACAATGCAGATCAGGTTGTGCTGGCTTCCCTTGGGCCATCGTAATCAGACTGCTTAGTGTTCTGCCTGACCAGCGTTTCAGGCTCTGCACACAGACTTGCAGCCCCCTTCTTTAGGGCACAGCCCGTGCCACTCTAAAAGGCTCTGTCCAGGAGACCTGGAGTCTGGCCGTGTGCTCTTCTTGTCTGTCTTTGCCCTATAGCTAATTGATAGACAGCTTTTGCTGTCATTATTTAATTTTTCCCTTTCACCTTTCCCTTACCAATTTTCTTTCATTTTGGACTAAAGTTCCTAAATCACTCTTTCCACACCCCTGCCCTTTATTATTTTTCAGATCCAATGTTTAGATTTGCATTTTAGAAAGAACGTTACATAGAAAATTGTTTCGAACAGTATAAAACTGAACGTAGAGAGTTAAGATGAAAGGTTGTTACCAAAAATACAGGTGAAAGATTAGGGCATTGTTGGAGGGTGGGGGGAACGGAGAGGAGAGGAGAGGATGATTTGTAGAACAGGGGTGAATGTAGTTGAGGTCTGTGCATCAAAAAGCGCTTACCATATGTTCTGAGAGAAACCTCAGCACGTGAAGTCTTAAACTACAATCGGAATTAACTTTCCAGGCTCTGTAAATTTACAATATGCTTCCTCAACCCATTCCCACCCCCTTGCTCCTCAGCTCAATGAAATCGCTAGCTAATTAAATCCTAAAATGCTTCTAGGATATGCTTTGTTGTTGGAACACATCTGCTACATGTTGGAGGAGCCCTCCTCGGCAGATGTTGCTTTCCTTTGGCTTGTTTGTTTATCTATGGAAATGAATATCTTCCACCTCCTCCCCTGCTAAGCTTAATAAAAAGGAATCCTTTCCACACTCCTGGCTTCACTATGCCCCCATGGTCCTTTATCAAACCATTAAGGACTATGCTATGCAGCTAATTTTTTCCCCCTATTGCAGTGCATTAATCCAAGGGAAGGCCATCTTCAGCTCAGAATGTAGTGCAGGGGGCCAATGTGCTCACAGAGAAGGGAGTCTCTCTGGTTGGATGAATGAGGCTGGAAACCAGGAGTCTAAAGAGACTGGCCTCCCTCATTACGAAGCCCTAGAGTGCAGTTTATTTTTTTGAGCAGTTGCTTAATGGAATTCAGTTCAAGTGTGGCTTGCCAATAAATGAGGAGATGGAGAAAACAAACAATAAATTGAGACAGCAGAACTTGAGGATGAACCAAAAAGTGAACATTCATCCAATTTGGGGAACATTGGGAGCTCTGGAGAACAAGGAGGTAGACAGGGTTCAATAGGCTGTGCATAAAGATCATGAGCATAAGGAAAAACTTTGTAAACATCTTGGAGACCTTAATAGCCTCTGAATTTATT
Source organism: Tolypeutes matacus (assembly GCA_026826555.1). Classification (NCBI taxonomy): domain Eukaryota; kingdom Metazoa; phylum Chordata; class Mammalia; order Cingulata; family Chlamyphoridae; genus Tolypeutes; species Tolypeutes matacus. The sequence continues at coordinate 16,235,073 of JAKSZT010054489.1, forward strand.
GAACCCCCTTGGTGAAAGAGTCACCAGGGGACTCTTATAGAGGCATTTGCTTTCTCTTTATGCATGGAGATGGTCAAGCTAATATGGACTCAATAAAAACACATAATGAAGTCATCTTTGAAATAAGATGAGGAAGAAAAAGGAAATTTTAAAGTCAAGTAGGATACAGCATAGCAGCATGAGAAGCCATCAAGGTTATTTTTAAATTATTTGCATGTGTTAAAATATTGAAACAGGAAAACTACTTTTTACATTTAGGATGAGATAAGCATTTGACTCACTCTATTTTATGGATTAGTGTCCTTTTATTAGAGAAGTATTGTGCAATAAAAAGAAGCTAGCCTCCTCTTTGTTCCTATTGGAAGAAACTTTTTTTCCCTGCCTAGATATTTGCAGAATGTTTTTCTTCAAACTTAAAAATTCATGTTTCTACCGGTATGTGCCTGTATGTGTCTACGTGTATGACTGATTGACTTTGCTTAAAATACATTGCCCTACTTGGTTCTTGGGCTCAGGGTTGATCTCTTCTCTTAAATACTCAATCATTGCTTGGGTTTCATTTATGAGTTTCCTTTTCAGGTATAGCAATTATCCAACTGTTGGCACTTTGGTCTTTCTTTCTCAGTCTGGAGTGATCAACTTCTCCCTTTCCCTATCTATTTTCCACTGGATTTAAAATGATTTAGAATCCTTCCCAAATTCTGGGAAGAGAGCCACAAATCTTAGTTTCCAGTGATTGAGCCCGTTCACCATTTTATCAGTAGTCAAGAATGGACAAGGCTACACTAGGAGCTGTTAAGATGCCAGATGCCATTTTAAACTGGAAGGTGCCCAGCAATTAGCATCTGTTCAGTGTTTGGAATATGGTGGATGGCTTCCATACAAATGAACCTCTAGAACGCAACCCATCCCTAATTTGGGAATTAATTGCAATCTTAATCTTATGATTCCCCTCACATTAGTCTGCATTTTGGTTCTGAATTAAGAATTACATAAATAAGTAAATAAATGGCTAAATGTTTAACAAAAAAGCTAGAACTTGAGGTGAAATAATTTTTATCACAGATTTGAAGAAGAGAAAAGGAAAGAATAAAGAAAGAAAACCCCATCCTGCCATGCACATGTAATCCTCACAACCCCCTATGTTTTACGTCAGTGATCCTCATTTAGAGACTAAAGTGATTTAGTGATTCAGTAGCTAGCCTGAGATTACATTACCTTGGTGCTATAGGAGCAATAAGTAGACATATAACATGGGACAGTTCTTGCAATACAGTATAAACAACTAAAATTCCCTTCCCACTTTACTTCCTCCCCCTCCGATTTGCTGTAAGTCAAGGGGCTTTTGGTTTGCTTGGAGGTTTCCATGAAAATGTTTCTCTTGCATTCTCAAAGCTCATTTCAGAGCAGGAAAAAGAATCAATATTAAAACCAACTCTTGGGAAGAACCACTAATTCTGACTGAACAATCACAGGAAGTTTTTCAGGGTAGGGGGCAGCTTCTTCATGGGTCTCTAAAAAGTTGGCATCATCCATGGTTGGTGTCATCCATCATCCTTCCCCATTGTTTTAGAGAAGGGGCTTTCAACTATTGTGTCTTTACTAGCTGTACTCACATAGCAACAAGCAGCTAGATGGAGGCAAGAACAAACAAAAAGACAGCCAACAAATCAAAATAACAACAAAAATCAATAGTCTGAGTACTGGCTCCATATACATTAAGTAACTGAATGTTTTATTTTTATTTTTTAGTCTAGATGTTAGATGCCCAAGTCTGATTTATTGTTTTATGCCCCAAAGTACCTAGCACTCTGTCTTGTACCTGTAATATATGCCCGATAAATATTTATTGAATGAATAAATGCATAAATGAAGATAACGCATGGATGTGGGTAACTGATGACATTAGATCAAAAGGAGTTGAGGCGATAAAGCTTTGGGACTCTCTTTTTCATTGACAGTGAGAGGGTTTGAGGAAATGGGATTTCTCTGTTTTTGTGCATTAGGATTATAGGAATTCCCTAATGTAATATTCTCAATCATTGCATGCTAGACAGAGGAGGAGAATGGGGCAGTCCTTCTTTAACTCAGTGGACAATAATTCCCATTCCAAGGCAGACTTGAAAAGGGTAACATGTCAGCCTTTGTGAGCAGTTATCCATCTATCTAAATATACCTATCCAATTGGTCAAATATAAAACAAGCTATCAAAAGGAGAGTATGCCTAGGACTATTCTGTGTGGGGGATGGCAGGATGAGGGTCATGAGGGTAGAAAGAGTTTGAGTGTTTATAAATAAAGTTAATAAAAATTAAATTAACATTCTGGTATTCTATTGTAATTAATCACTTTGTGGATTATCATGTGGAAAGCATCAAAAAGTTGATTAAATCAATTAGTGAATATACTTAGAATTAAGGCACATTTTTATTTGGAATGGGAAGAATTCTGAATAATCCATAATGATTGTTTGATAACCAAGTATACATGGCAAATATACTGAGAAAGTATTTATTTTTTTATTTTTTTGTTTTTTTTTTTGTTTTTTTTTTTTTTACCGGGAGGTACCGGGGATCGAACCCTGGTCTCTCCATATGGTAGACGGACGCCGAACCTTTGAGCCACGTCCGTTTCCCTGAGAAAGTATTTATAACATGCTCTTTATTTTCATTTATGTATGCAATCTTTCTCATGACAGTCGCTACTAATTTGGTCCACATAACAAAAAAACACAGGGAGGAAAGAACAGGGAAGCACGTTCTAGCCAAATATAAGGAATGATTGTCTAATGACATGAGCTTCTACTGAATAATGAAAGAGCAGCTTCATAAAATCCAAATTCCCCCAACACTGGGCATACTTAGCACATTCATATTTATAAAGTACTTAGAGTTGTGCTTTGACACCGAAAATAGTATGTAAGTGTGTTTACAATAAAACAAAGGCTGTAGTACCTGCAATACTGAATAGATGACTCTGTGTTTGTAAAAGTTTTGTATCAAGGGCCTGTATGATAGCTTGGAGTTTTGAATAAAAACCACAGAAACTGACTGTAGAATTATTAGATCAAAAAGAGAATCTTATAAGGTCGATGTGGGAAAGAAAGGAGACTCATAGAAGTGAAAGGCAGGTTAAATATCTGGTTTTGTATAGAATCCAAGAAGTTCCAGATGTTCCAGTCACCATCTCTGGAATGAATGAGAACTTCAGCTGTGTTTTCATCCTGAGAATAAGCAAAGTTCACATTCTAGACAGAGGGCATCTGACGGGTCCTGCCTCTTGGCTAGTGAAGGACAAGTTTACTTAATTAACTGTAAAACCAGACTGCATGCACTGGAGAGAGAATTTCCCAAGAGTGCTAGTTCCGACCATCTGTTTGTAGTCTTGTTCTAGTTAAAATTACCATCAAAGAGCTCAATGACTATTGATAAAAGAAAAACTTTTCATGCAGTTTAGGATCTCACAGCTTTATTGAGTGATTCATGAATCGGTCAGCATCCCACTCAGAAAGTAGAAGGAAGTTCCATCTAGCAGGTGGAAAGGAAAAGCTCATATAGGGTGAATGCCGAAGCAAGTAAAGGAATCTCTGATTGGCTGACATTAGGTTTCCATTTTACTTAGGTGAGGGGTCTTACAAAGTGGGAAGCAGGTGGTTGCTTAGGAATGAGGAAGTTAGCTGGGATAAGAATGAGGAAGTAGCTGGCAATAACTGATCAGCTGTATTTAAATTTGGTTTTCTGGACAAGCCAAGCGTTTACAGGAAATAGAAATATAGGTGGGGCTTAGCATGGGTGCCCCCATGTTGGGCCTACTAGATTTTATTTATCACTAGTAAAGGGGATAGGCATTAAAATAAATATTTTATGCTATATTTAGTAATACAATTATGTGCAAAGTATTGAAATAGTACAGAGCCAAAGTGGTTCTTTCTGGGGAAATCAAAAGCAAGGAAAACTTTTCAAAAGAGATGATTCTGGAATTGAGTTTTAAAGCTTAATTGTGATTTTTCATACGGGTGAGGGCAGATTGTGGTGATGGAAATGAGTGTTCTAGGTTCAGAAAACAGCATGTAGAAAGCCTAGGAGTGAAACCCAATAGTGCATGTTTGGAATTGTAAGTAAATGAGGAATTAACTTGAGTGCTAAGTTTGAGAGACAGATATTTAGTAGGGGCAGACAACGTGGGGAAGATAGACCAAAACAAGCCCCTAAAATGGTCTTGCAGCCCAGGCAAGGGAATGGCCATTCTGTTCTGCCCAAGTGCTGGTGGGGAGTCTCGGGTAGGGGAGGGCTTGAAGCAGGGAAATGTCTTGATCACCTTGCCTCAAGATCACCTTGCCTGCAAGAAAAGCCTCAAGGCAGGCAGGCAGTTAGGACTATTGCAACAAGCCAGTACTGCCTCCGCCAGAGACCTCCCTTCCTGGAGAACGCAGCCCCGAGGCCCGAGAGCATGCTCTGGTGGAAGCATCACTGAGCTGGGGGTCCCAAGGACAATCACCTGCATCCTCATTTTAGTAACAGCACTTTCTTGAACAACAGCTACGTTCCAAGCACCAGAACTCTCACCTTTATGTATGTTACGCCACGAGAGTCCCAGGGGGATAAATATTTACTTTCACACTCTTTGTTGGTTGCCAGCATTCTGGTTAAGTGCCTCACTCATGGGATGAGAATGTCAGGCCTGGTGTACCACGCTCTCCCCAACGTCAAAAGAAGAGCTCTACGTTTATTTATTGCATATTGTCACAGCACAAGGTATGTCTCTATCTAGACCTCTTTCCTGGGGCCTGAAACCCGCCACTCCCTTCGAACGGTCAGTCATGTACCAAATTAGGAAGGAGGAAGAACACCTTTTGTACTACGATTCAAAGCAAGAGAAATGAAACAGAAACTCTTAGCTTTGCAGCACCGAAGAGTTAGGGGAAGCAGAAGTTTTACAAGTCCAACTGCCTTGTAGATGTTCCATTCTCCAACAGAATATTCCCTTTACCTTCCTTGTCCACCTGCATATAATTTGAATCCTCCAGCTATACTCAGGGAAAAGTCTAACAGGAAGGAAAGGCTACAGAGGCCAGGAGGGTCGGGGGATATGGTAAAGCATCTGGGAGTAGGGACAAGAAGGGCTGAAAAAGTGTTCAGTGGTTGGGGAGGGGTAGTCATGACAAGGAGGAAGCTAAGGAGAGGAGCAACTCAGAAGGGGGCAGCTTGGGCAGTGCCAGTTAAAGCCAAAGGCTCTGCAGGCCTTCTCAGGAGCTGGTGGGCTGGGTGGGTAGAATAGAGCCATTGCTAGTCCACGCTAGCTCCTAGAGCCTCTGTGCATTATCACAGGCAAAGCAAACCTGAAGAAGGGCAGGGACACAGTGGGCTGAGCAGCAGGGGTGCTGCCTTCAGACTTCCCAAGCACACAGCTCATACTGCGGTGGGATTTGGGTAATTACTTTACTCCTCCATTTCTCAGCTTTCTCATCTACAGAATGAAGATAAAAATATTACCTAACTCATAAGTGATGAGAGGAGTAAATAAAATACAACATGTGAGGTTTTTAGGCAGGTGCTTAGGTGTTGGCAAATTTTTCCTGTAAAGGGCCAGATAGTAAATATTTTTGGCTTTGCAGACCACATGGTCTGTGGGGCAACTACTCAGCTCTGCTGTGGAGCAGAAAGCAGCCATAGGCAATGAGGAAGAAGTAGACATGGCTGTGTTTCAACAAAACTTTGTTTGAAAAACAGGGGTAGGTCAGATTTGACCTGCAGGCCATAGTTTGCAAACCCACAGCTTTGAACATCACTGGACACTCTGTCATTAGCTGTTACTAATGTTTATTGTTGTGTTGTTATTATTAACTGATCACCAAGCCCTTCGGGATTCTTTTTGTTTGATAATTAGCCAAGAATAAGATTTCTGCATTAATGACCTATCCTACTCTTCCAAAACCAAAGTCATAATAAAGAAATTACATAATATTGGGCTTGCACATAGAATTTATTTTTAGGAATGAGTCCTGATTTTAAAAATCATAGATAAATATCACTAGACTAGATTTTGCAGAACTCCCTTCTACCACCACAATGTTTATGATCTCAAATGCTCACGACACCTTCCCATGAAAATTTGGATTTCAAGACTGCTTCCTAAGATGGAGGCTTTTGCACAGCTTGCATATGGGTGACAGCCAATTTTTAACAAGGCTGGTTCTCCTTGATGCCATCCTTGCTGCCATCGCTGTTACTATCATCCAGAAAATTCTCATTTCTCAAACAGAGAGCCCAGGTTCTGGGAGCTGGTTCTGCCAGCGTCTCGGCATCTTTCCAGCGGGCCCATCTGTTTGCACTGCTCAGTCAAGGCGTAATGGATCAGAACATATGGCTGGGATGTCTCATCTTGGAGAGCTGAAGCTGACAAGTACTTGAGAACAAACATTTGGTGTGGGAGGTAAGTTGGCCCAAAGGATCTTGGTTTCTTTGCAAGCCTGGGGCTAATGGGGAAATTACCTAATGTCCCTGTAGAGAAAGAAGAACCTTTCCATTTTCACAAGTTATAAGACAAGAATAAATGGAAACGATTACCCATGAGTCTTAACCAATTCAATCTATATACGTGCAGAAATTCAGGCTCAAAAAAACTTAAAAGATGTGCCCACATTGATACAGGGATCAAGTAGCAGCAACAGAACTAAATTGCAAGTATTCTGACTGTCACAACTGAGATATTTGGATTTACATTTACTTATCCAGATGTAGTACTTTGGAGCTTTGTACCCCAGAAAAACATGTTCTTAAACTTAATCCATTCCTGTGGGTGTGAACCTATTGTAACCTTTTGATGAGGTTACTTCAGTTAAGATGTGGCGCTTCCCAATCAGAATGGGTCTTAATCCTATTCCTGAAGTCCTTTATAAGCAGAATGAAAGTCAAGCAGACACAGAGAGCAACACAGAGGGAGCTGTCAGAAGTTGAAAATCAATGGAACCTGCAAGACGAGGGAGAGGCTACCAGATGCATCGCCATGTGACAGCAAAGCCAAGACCAATGATCGGCGGCCAGTCCTGAATGCCAGTCTTTGGGGAAGAAGTGTTGCCTTACTGATTCCTCAATTTTTAAATTATCCTAGCCTCAAACCATGAGCCAATACTTTCTCATTGTTTAAGCCAACCTGTGGCCTTTTTTTTTTTTCTCAGCCATAAGGAAACTAAAAAAAAAACAGAATATCCCCTTTTCCAACCACTCCCCAATAAGTGCAAGTTTATTAAATGGTTTGTGACTAGAAGATAGTGCACAAATACAGCTGGAAAACAACATTGGAAAAACCCTAGAGATTGGAGCAAAGTAGGGAATGGTTAATATTTGGGCTTGAAAATTTTAAACACTGGGGCATGTTTTGATCAGGTTGTCAGACTCGATCCAACCACAATCCTTTCAAGAACCTGTTATTCTTGAGGATGAATCAATAATAAAGACAGTCATGGTCCCTGCTCTCAGGCAGCTTACAATCTAGTGGGAGCTTATGGAATCAGTTCAGGTCCCAGCACAAAAGTAATGACATTCTCAAGGGTTCAGCTGAAGAGAGTTTAATGAAGGGTTTACAGAGTTAATGAACAAAGTTAAGGGAATGAAAAAGAAATTGTGAAGCATGTTGGGGCTGACAACTGTGGGGACCTGTTACCATATCTAGGACAGAAAAGGCAAGAGGAGGCAAGAGTATTATCAGAGCCTGGGGAGAGAGCTGGGGTCTTGGAAGAGAGGCTGCCCAATAGGTGCTATGGCTTCATAGCAACACAGTCACTGAAAGAAGCAGCATGACCAAGCAGGGAAGGAGTGGGCATGGGAAATAAATATTTCTGCTCTCACATCTACTTGTGGCTCCCAGTGGCAGGACCCTACCAGTAAACAGAGTGCAAAGGAACCTGGCTGATGCAGTCTGCAAAGATCAACTCCTTGGGGCACAGAGTAAGAAAAGCATAGAGAATGCATTTGGGGTGGGGAATAGTTGAAAATGAAGAATAACCAGCTTTCTTTTTGTACTTTCTCCAAGTCTAGTATCCATGACAGGCCCTTAATACATGTTTCTTTAGTGAGAAATGATATAAATAATGTGGAAATAAGAAAGAAGGAAAAAGAATAGCAACTATGTATAACAGGAGAAGCGTAGATTGAGAAGTGATGAGTTTTGTTTGTTTTTTGTTTATTATTATTTTTGGAATAATGAAAGTGCTCTAAGAATGATTGAAGTGATAAATGCACAAATATGTGATTATACTGAATACTGTTGATTGTACACTTTGGATGTATTTACGTTTTATTAAAGTGTATCAATAAAATTGATTTGTTAAAAAAAAATAATGTGGAAATAAATGTGATTTGGATCCAGCTAAATATGATTTGAGGCTAAGATCTCATCTTTGTCACTTTTTAACTGTATGATATTGGGCAATTTCCTTAAATTCTTTGTTACAATTTCCATAACTGTAAGGTGGAAATAATAATGATAATAATCAGAAATGAGCAGGGTGATATTACCATTGAACCAGCAGAAATAAAAGAGATCCTAAGAGGATGTTATGAGCGAGTATATGCCAACAAAGCAGATAATGTTGATGAAATGGACAAATTTCTGGAAACACATGAACAGACCACACTGACCTTAGAAGAAATAGAAGACCTCAATAAACCAATCACAAGTAAAGAAATTGAAACAGTCATCAAAAACCTCCCCAAAATGAAAAGTCCAGAACCAGATTCTGGTTGAATTCTATTAATCATGTAAAGAAGATCTAATACCAATCTTGCTCAAACTCTTACAAAAAAAAAAAACCGAACAGTAAGGAATGCTACCACACTTATTCTATGAAGCTAACACCACCCTAATACCAAAGTGAAATAAAGATATTACAAAAAAAGAAAATTGCAGACCTGTTTCTTTAGTGAATGTAGGTGCAAAAATCATCCACAAAATACTTGCTAACTGAATCAAAAAACATATTTAAAAATTTATACATCACAATCAAGTGGGTTTTATACTAGGTATGTAGGGATGGTTCAACATAAGAAAATCATTCAGTGTAATACACCACATTAATAAATTGAAGGAAAAAATCACATGATCCTCTCAATTGATGCAGAAAAGACATTTAACAAAATACAACATCCTTTCTTGATAAAAACCCTGAAAGATAGGAATAGAAGGATTCTTTCTCAATATAATAAAACTATATATGTGAAAAACCCACAACTAACATTGTATTCAATGGAGAAAGACTGAAAGCTTTCCCACTGAGATTGGGAACAAAACAATGGTGTTCACTTTCTCCACTGTTATTCAATATGGTGCTAGAAGTTCTAGCAAAAGCAATTAGGCAAGAAGAAGAATTAAAAGACACCCAAATAGGAAAGGAAGAAATACAACTTTCATTATTTGCCGATGATATGATCCTATATTTAGAAAATCCCCCCAAATCCACAACAAAACTATTAGAACTTAAAGATGATTTCAACAAAGTGTAAGGATACAAGATTAATATGCAAAAATCAATAGAGTTTCTATACACTACTAATGAGCAATCTGAGGAATAAGTTAGAAAAAATTTACAATAGCAACTAAAAGAATCAAATATTTAAGAATAAATTTAACCAAGGACATGAAGGACCTGTAATCAGAAAACAATAAAACATTGCCAAAAGAAATAAAAGGTAATCTAAATAAATGGAAGGATATTCCATGTTCGTGGGTTGGAAGACTAAATATCATTAAGATGTCAATTCTACCTAAACTGATCTACAGATTTAACACAATCCCAATAAAAATTCCATTATCTTTCTTTGTAGAATTGGAAAAGCCAATTATCAAATTTATCTGGAAAGATAAAGGTCTCCAAACAGCCAAAAATATCTTAAAAAACAAAACAAAACAAAACCAAAGTTGGAGGACTCTCACTTCCAGATTTTAAAGCATATTATCTAGCTACAGAGGTAAAAACAGTATGATAGTGGCATAAAGATAAACAGATTGACCAATGGAGTCAAATCAAGAGTTTGGAAATAGAACCTCACATCTGTGGCCCAGCAATTTTTGACAAGACTGTCAAACCCACTCAGTAGGGTCAGAAAAGCCTATTCAAGAAATGGTGTTTAGAAAACTGGATATCCATATGTAAAAGAAAGAAAGAGGACCCTTATCTCACACCTTATACAAAAAATTAATTCAAAATGGATCAAGGACCTTAATGTAAAAACTAGAACTATAAAACTCTTAGAAAAAAATGTAGGAGAACATCTTCAAGATCTTATGCTTAGTGGTGGTTTCTTGGTCCTTACATCCAAAGTACGAGCAACAAAAGAAAAAATAGGTAAATGGGACTGATTCAAAATTAAACACTTTTGTATTTCAAGTGATTTTATTAAGAAGGTGAAAAGACAGCCAACTCAATGGGAAAAAAAATCTTCAGAAACCATATATCTGATAAGGGATTGATACCCATGGTATGTAAAGGGATCACACAACTTAAGGACAACCAACAAGCACCCACTTAAAAAATGGGCAAAAGAATCGAAGAGACAATTTTTTCCAAAATTGAAATACAAATGGCCAAAAGACACATGAAAAGATGTTTAACATCACTAGCTATTAGGGAAATGCAGATCAAAACTACAAGGAGATACCATCTCACACCATATAGAACGGCCATTATTAAACAACAACATAAAACCAGAAAGCTGCAAGTGTTGGAGAGGATGTGGAAAAATAGGAACACTCCTTCACTGTTGGTGGGACTGTAAAATAGTGCAGTCTCTGTGGAAGACAGTCTGTCAGTTCCTCAGGAAATTAAATATAGAACTGCTATATTATCCGGCAATCCTGCTACTAGGAATATATTCAGAAAAACTGAAAGCAAGGATGCAAACAAATATTTACACACCAATGTTCATAATGGCATTATTCACAATTGCTGAAAGGTGGAAGCCACCTAATTGTCCATCAACAGGTGAATGGATAAACAAGATGTGGTATATTCATACAATGGAATATTACTCAGCTGTAAGAAGAAATCAATTAGGGAAGCACTTGACAACATGGAGGAATCTTGAGAATATTAAGTTGTGTGAAATAAGACAGACACAAAAGGACAAATATTGTATGGTCTCACTGATATGAACTAAATACAGTCAGTAGACTTACGGAGTTGGACTAAGAAAAGTAAGTTGGTGGGAGATGTAATGTGGGATGAGAAGGGGGAGATGATGCTGGATGTGTGTAGAATGTATACTAAAGTCAAATGTAAATATGTGGTTATGGTCACAAGACTTGATGGTAACACATTACAATGAATGTAACAAACACTGTTGATTTATGGTTGTGACTGTGGCTGAAATCAGTAGTCTAGGGAGATTAATGTTAGTTGGAGGACAACTGGAAGATAATATAGGGAATGCATAACAATGATTTTGGCAGTAGATAAAGACTGGTTAGTATTATAAATACAGGAATGTTCTTCACTACAAGGTGTTAAGAATGTACGATACATTGGAAAATATAAGTAATGTAATTTATAGACTATAGTTAATAACAACATTGTAATGTTTTTGTAACAAAAGCAAGATTGGTACTATATTAATGCTAAAGGTAAAAAAAAAATATGCGGTTTGGTTTTGTGAGATACAAATATGATTAAGCAGTTTTAACTAGTCCCTGTTTATCTGTGTATCCTTTTGAACACTAGAAGAACAAATGAGATAGTAATTGGAATTTGATGAGATAAAAGTACCTGGACAGAATTTTTAGGAGTAATGTTTCCATAACTTGTTGAGCTGCCTCTTTCTGTTTTTTTTTTTTTTTAATTTGAATTAAGTTAATTAAAAAAAAAAAGGAAAAACGACTTCTTCACATTAAAGAGGGTCTTTGTAAAAACCACAAGGAAGTGCTTTTATAAAATACCTAGTATGTAAGATAGTTTCAAATAATTTTATGCTATTTCTTTCCTTCTTTTATTCTACTGCATCCTTTTTACTGTAATGTTTCCAGGGATTTATAGCCCAGCAGCATAAAATTCAGTATTGGACATAACTTCAAATAATTTAACACACTTAAAAGTGTTAAAATAAAAATAAACTCTTTAAAATGATAGTGAAATTAAAACAGATGCTGGTCTTCTGATAGATTAAGGACCCCCAAACTCAAAATTATAATGATCTAAAATTCTACTCCCTAAAGTAGTTTTTTGATTTTTACATTTGGACAATGTTTTAAAATGTAAAAGTTATGATCTCTGGGGTGATGGATGTTCTTATCTCTCTCTCTGTCCCACATCTCTCCTGTGAAGTTATTTGTCCAACTCAGAATTGATTGTGACTTTTTTCTCTTAAACAAATCTCCCACATGCCTATAGCACAAAATTTAAACTCCTTAGCAGGACATCCTTGGGCTCTCCAATTACACTCCAAAATAACCTCTACTCCAATTTCCCAGTCCTCCATATGGTGCAGATCAGCTTCGCTGAACTACTACTCAGCTTTGCAAGACATTTTCACATCTCTGTTCCTTGTCTGATTCCTTCGCTCCATAGCTCCCTTCTTGGCCAGGTGAAACCCTCTTCATTCTTCAAGGTTTGACCGCAATGTTGCTTTGTGTATTCCTTGGAAAATAGGTTACTTCCTCCTTTTATGGTTAGATGGATGTCTGTCTCCCTAGCTAGACTGTAGGCTCAATTCAACTCACAAACTACAGTGCCTGTATATACCAGATACAGTGAATGGATATGTTGAATGTATATGCTTAGAGTCAGGAGGAATTCATTAAGGTGGACTTCCGAAGGACGGTGAATGTGAATTGTATGTTAAAATGTATAAGGTGTGGAATATATGTGCTTCCTAGAGCAAAACAGAAAAGTTGTGTTAGTTGGCATGGATGCCAAGGCCAGCGCTTTGAAGATTAGAGAGAACAAATATGTTTGTATGGAAGAGCAAATGTGTATGGTACAGTAGGGGGAGAATGAGAAGTTAAAGAAGGCAAAAAGAACTGATCTTCACTGCCTCATTTTCCACTTCAGTCCCTGGGAAAGAACCTCTTACTTCAGCTCAGGTCTAGAGCTCAATCTTTAGAATTTATCTGGCCTAACTAGAGCTCTTGCTATTAACTTTGCCTTCCTTCTTCACTAAATTATAAACTTTCTGAAAGCTGAAACTACATTTTTGTCCTCAAACCATATATACACATCAGTGATTCTTCATTGACTGAAATGATGAAAGACTTAAATCCCTGAGAGCCTGACTTTATTGGAAGAGGCAATAGTGAGGCACTGCAGAAGTGCGAGCCTTTATCACTCTTTTTTCCCAGTGATTCTTATCCTCCCCTTGCCCCCCACATATAAAAAAAGAGAAAAATGCTTTTTTATTCCTTTACCTTATATTTATTGAGTGCCTGCTATATGCAGTCCCTGTTGAGGTGCTGGGGATATAACAGAGAACAAGACAAACAAAGTCCTTGACTTAGTAGAGCGTATACTTCACTGAAGGAGGCAGATAAAAAATGAGTTAAAAAATACAAAATAACATATTTCAAGGAATGATAAGTGCTATGAAGAAAAATAGAGCTGGATAAGGGCCTTAGAGTGAAGGGGTGGTGATTGTAGGAGCTATTTTCCATAGCACAGTCAGGAAAGTCAACCTTGAGGAAGTGCTCTATGATTTAAGATGCCTATACAGTGAAGATGGTACAGGTAGAATATCTCAAGATTTTCTCAAGCAACTGTTGGACCTGCCTATAAGCTCATTTAGCAAGTCAGATTCATTTTTTCTTCATAGTCCCCCAGTATCCATTATCAATTATTTCATTTGTCTCTGAACATTTTTTTAATATTTATTCACTTACTAGTATCTGAAATGAGATTAATTCGATGTTAACTTTCAGGCTATTATTCCACAGTCACATTGAAAGCTAGAATTTCCTTTGCTTTATCATCTCAATTCTCCCTTCGTCTATAAAGGATCATTGTAAAGTATATTGCCATCTACAAGTTTGACCGATGGCATTGGGAGGCCGCAGAAGAGGAAGGATTGTCAAATACAGGCCAGGACACATGATGCTCCAAATTGCATTCCTCTCAAATCGGTCCAAATCAAAAAACATTTATTGAATGCCTGCTACAACCCTGTTCTGCCTGTCTAGGACACAATGGTGAATAAAACAGTCAAAGATTCCTTCCCTCATGGGGCTTGCCTTCTAACAGGGGGAGACAGACAATGAATAGGACACGCATAAATTACAATGTACGTGTAAAGGGTGATGAGTGCTAGGAATACAAGACAATGTAGAGCAGTGGGAAGGAATGGGCTGGCTCAGGGAGCTGTGCTCAGGAACTCTCTATACTTTTCAGACAAAGACTGTTTGGCACTAGCCTGAAAATGCAGTTCTAGGGTAAGGGGGGCTAATGATATCCATGAAATTTACATACCACTTTGGAGTTGACTGTGTGGTTTACATATATTTACCATTTAATTATCAAAACTTTTTAAGGCAATCTGATGCCACTTTTAAAATAAGGACAAAAAAAGGAATAAATAATAAAATAAAATAAAATAAAATAAAATAAAATAAAATAAAATAAAATAAAATAAAATAAGACACTGAAGCCTGGAGATGTGAAGTGACTCCCTGGGTACTCTTGCCAAGGTGTGAAGGGTCAGGACACAATTCAAATCCAAGAAAATTTTATTGGAACAATCTCTACCACCCTCACCATTACATTCCTAGATTAAGCTGGACTGTTCCCTTGCTGGGGCGACCTCACCGGCATTTAACTGATCTCTCATCCGCTGTCTCCACAGTGCAGCAACAGGCATATTTAAAATGTAAATCTCCGCATGGTATCTGTATTTCAGTGATTTCAGGGCAGAGTTCCTAAATGCGGGTACGATCTGCAGGACCCTAAAGGAAGAGGCCCATCTGTCTTGCCAGCCTTGCTCACGGCGCAGCTCTTCTCTCTGGAAGACACATTTGCTGTCCTTCAATTCCCTCAAGGCAGGTCCTGCTGCAGGTCCTTTGTGCTCGTTGTTCTCTCTACATGGAAAAGATAGCTTTCTATTCCCTAATTATCTCCTATTTTTCATAGCTCAGCTTCATCATTTCTTCCTATCACCTTTTCCTGACAGTCTTCAGATCTCAAAAACATTTGTTCAATGAAAGAGACTTTGCAGTCTCAATAAAAGCATGTTAAATGAATGGACACATGAGTGAGTGAAGTCTGGATCTAAGGCCACATTATTTCCTTGTTCCCACTGTTGCTACCCATGGAGTATTTTATGTAAATCTATGATTCTGATGGTAGGGTAGCCAAAAGGAACCTTTGATCAGGAGCAAGAATAGAGCTGTGCGCTGTTCAGCATTAATGCATCATTTATTTTGATGACAGATACGCTAATTCAGGTACTCAACACATATTTGCTGATTTGTTCATTAAGGTGAAGATGCAATTAAGTTCTATTTATCCAGAAAACCAACTCTTTGTAGGCATTTTACACCTTACATTGTGCTCTGACCTACTCTAGCTCACTGCAATCTTGTAAGGACTAACTCAGCATCTCTCTGACTGTCTCTGATTTAACTAATCATGATATCAGTGCCGTGGTGGCTTGGACAGTATACAACTTGAAGTCCTTCATAATTTTGCTATGGGAAGATTTTGAAATTCATGGTTCAGCCATTCAATAGTCATTGATCTGGTTTAACTATCCAGCATACTCATGTCACCGTGGCTTCATTTTTTTCTTAAAAAAAGGAAATTTCAGTATAGTGCTGATGATGAAAGAGAAGGTAAAATGAAAGTTTCTCAGGAAGTAGTGCTCTTGGCTGGAAAATAGAAATGCTTTGGGGGCAAAGGGCAGAATCTTATGGTAGTCCAGAAAGGAGTGGCTTTGAAGCTGGACTACAGGCTCTTGACCACCTGGAAGTGGGCCGGCATCGAAAGAGCACAGTCCATCAGCCAGACAAATCATAAATGCCATGATTTCACCTGAGTTTTGAGAAAAGGATGTGGAGACCTCTGCAAAACTACTTAATATTCCCACTCTCTTTCGTTAAGTTCTGTCACATCACAGCTGCTCCTACACTTCATCCCTCACTCTTCCCCTGTCCAGACACCTCCTCAGCCGAGCTTCCCCAGGTCCCATCCTCTTCCCCCTTCTCATTTTCTCCAGATCCTGCATTCAATGTCCAGAGTGTAAATTTGTCAAGTTGTCAGGATCTTGGTAACGTGGGAAGCAGGAGAGGGGGGGAGATACTGAATGAATTAGCCAGAATTATCCCATAGTAGAGAGAGGGGTAAGCTGAAGCAGTCTCACAGTAATTTTGTCCTATTACACATGAAATATGACATTCACTACAGTGAATATTTTCTTGGTGAAGTATTTACATAGAGTATTTCTCAGTGTATGGTGGGAGAAACAGTTTCTCAGCATGTATGTGACTCTGACATTGTTTTCCTTTAATGTTAGTAACTTTGTTATTTCCTTGTAGCAGAGTAAGAAGGAGAATTACCTTGTTCTTTCCTCTACTTGCTTTTGACTGTGAACTTGCTCAAGCCCCACGTTCTGCTCCTATATGTTGTCTCTTCCTTTTTGCACACAAATGATCTCTCTTATAGCCAGGACCTACCAGCTGCTCTTGGATCAGTAATAATCAGCTTATCATGGATGTTGCAACTCCATGGTCAAAAAGGGACAGTGCTATATGTCCAAGATCCAAAGCCAGTAAAATGTGATATTGGGCCTAGAATTCAATCCCAAACTCTTGCCAACTCAGCCTAAGAGATTATTTCACAAGCTCTTAGGCAAAACAAAGTCGAGATGTGAGTCAGTGTGATTGTTGGGGCTTTCTTGCTTTCCCTTTCATCTTGAGCATCTTGTTATTCTCTATCACCTGACACTGAATTTAATGCTTTTGGCCATTTGCATAGCATGGCCTGTCTTATCCTGTCCCAAACCATGCCCCTTGCTGAGAGACCTGGCCCTCCCCGTTCAAGGTTCTTCTACGTTCCTTTCACACAGGTGTGGGAAGACAGCTTCAGGAGGGCATTGGTGTGGGTTTTGGAGTCAGGCAGCCTAGGGTTTGATTTCCAGCTCATTTACAGGGTGGCTTTGAGGAATGGACCTAAGTCTATAGTCAGTGGTGATCATATAATAAATGCCTGCTTCATTTTCTAACCCCTCATTACCACCCCACTTCTATTACTTTAGAGGCAATTTCACATGCTGATCCCCACCAGATGATAATTTCTTCTCATAGCATAATACTATTGACCTTTCGTCTTAACTGGGAGTCTCTGGAAAGGCCCAACACAAAGGACTATCCCTAAATTGGACTGAGCTGTGCAACAGACCTTTCTGTAATGATGGAGATGTTCTCTCTCTGCACTGTCTAGACGAGTAGCCCCCAGCTTAATTACTGAGCAATTAAAATGTGGCTAGTTTAACCAAGGAACTGAAATTTTACTTGTGTTTTAATGTTCATTTTATTTTCAATCACATGTAAATGGTCACATGTGACTAGGGCTTATGTGGACAGTCTTAGATGATGAAATTTCAGACATTATGACAGGTTTGTAGGGTAAATATTTATATGACTGAGGGACTTTCCAGCACTGCTCAACTATTGGAAATTGTACCCAATCTACCTATTCCTCAGATTATCCCTACTATATGGGTACAAATCTCTAAAATTGTATATGCTTAAGTGTACACAGGTTATTATCATAGCCAAGTTTTAAAATATGTCGTTATTATTTTCCAGTTATCCAGACTGCACTTTCATTTTCTTCATTCAGGAAAGATGCTAAAATGAATTCAAGAGAACAGCTGGTTTGGAGTGGACATTAATCTCGTTTAGTAGGTTTTTCTCCTCAGCCCCTACCAGTCCTCTTTCCTTCATACAAATGCACTTTCATTCCTTTAATTCTCTTGGGGTAGGTTAACTCACTATTCATGGCCTGATCTCAGCCCTTTATTAAGTCAGAATCCTGCTGTTTGGAAGTTTTCCCTGGAGGAACATTTGCTTTGAATGAAGGATGAATTCCCTATATTTCTTCTCCCTGGATGGGACATAATTTAATAAATTACTGTTACAGACTCTATATACAGAGGCCCAAGTAAAACTGGAATAAAATAAAGTCAGCTTTTATTTAATTTCTGTCTACACATTTTATCATGGGTCACATATGGTTTGCCCTATAATATAGAGAGCTTCTTATCACTGGAATTACTTAAGCAAAGGTGTAAAGTCATGTTTTAGGGATTCTAAAAACGAGAGTACTGACTAAACTTTCTGGAACATAAATGGGTTTGGTGTGATGATAGACTATCTAGAGGTTGGCCTCAACATCGTCTGGTTTGTGTATAAGAAAATGTCCTGCTGTGGTGTCTCTGATACCACCCAAGTGTTTTTCCTTCTTTTGCTTCATTTTCCTGCTTTCCTTTCTGAGGCTGTCTTCCTCTTCCAATTGCATAAATGGTGGGCTCCCCAGAGTCCCCTCCTCTGCCTTCTTCTCGTCGTAATCCCTCTACTAGCATTGCATGTTCTCATTGACTATTGTGACTATACTGCATCATGGACAGTGACGACTGCCACACGTGTCCCTTGCCTAAGCTCCTGACGCATCCATGAAATTGCCTGCTTAGGCGTCTCCACCGGGATGTCCTTCAAGGACTTCAAACTCCATATATCAAAAAGTAAACTCATTGTGTCCCCTAAACTCCCTCAAATATGTGTCATTTCTCCTACATTTCCTATTTAGGTGGATGGTACGACCAAGTCACCAGTTACCTAAGCCCAGAACCTGGGACTCAGCCTTGACTCTTCCTCCTCCTGATCCTTACTCCGTTGTAAAGTTCACCAACTCCTGTGCATTTTGCTATCATTCATTTAGCAAACGTGCTACGTACATGCTGTGACCAGGTACTCTGCTAGCTGCTGCAACTGGACACGTGAAGAACACAGAGACCTATTTCATAGAGTTGGAGTTGTTGTGAGCATTCAGTAGTTCCATTACTGTGCCACATATCACCGTCGTAAGTATGCCTTTTGTGTCCTCATCCAACGTGTGCCTCACAATGTTCATGGATACAGGACACGTGGGTGCAAAGTCTCACAGCCGCCACTTCTTCTTCCTGGCACACCAGCGTTGGTGAAGTCCTTCTGACCACCACTGAGCGACCGGCCATGACTCTCAACCAGTGTTCTCCCATTCAGTCCACATTTCTCTATTCAACACAAAGGAATAGAATCTTTTAAGTCAAGCCATATTGCCTCGATTCAGATTTATTTGGTGCCTATGATTTGTTTAATGCTGAAGATGTGTGATTGAGAAAGACAGACACCTCCCTTGGAGTTTACAGTCTAGTAAAAGGAATGGCATGAAACAAATGGTATAAATCAGTAGTAAATGATTTATAACTGAGAAACCAAATTATAAGAAAACCAGAGAGTTATGAGGTTTCTGCACTATTAGAATGTTCCTGTAAAACATAAAAAAGCATAGATGCAATATGAAGCAGAAACAACTCCCAACTCTTTTTTTTTTTTTATTTCTTTTAATATCAGAAGGAAAATCAATGAACTAATTCCCAATTCTTAATGTCTTAAAACGACAGAGCTCTGGCCCCCGGCTCCTCCGAGCTGCCCTGCCTGGCTCTGTCACTGTGGTGGTCCTCAGGGGTGCACCTGGGGCCTTTGGTCTGCTCTGAGATGGCGGGCGCTGCACCAGTGATAGTCTTGAAGGTGGAGAATCCCACAGGGACTAGACTATGGGTTAAGCTGGGAAGCGGTGGCTATAGGTTCTGGCCTGAGACCCCTTATTTGTGTTATGAATTCTGATGGAGGTAGTGCTGGAAGCTGCCCCAGTTTACACTGATTTCTCAGTCTGGAGGGTAAAGGTATTCAAATTGTAGGTACTGGTTGTTTTTGTTTTTGTTTTTTTTCTTTTTCCCATTCAGGGGCTTCATTTTGGCCCTATGCCCTTCAACTTAATCTTAAAAAACAGAGTTATTTGAAAATGTGTGATGAAAGGAGCAGAATGAGAGGAAAAGGGAGGAATTCCTGGATATTCCCCTTTTTACTTTAAGGAGTTTCCATGTCTGGATCCTGGCTAAAGATAAGGAAAAAACTCAATGTGACCTGAAGAAAATGACTCTTTCTCCAAGGGAGAGAGAAGATGGGGAAGAGGAGATGTCAGAAGATAAGGACAATGGCAGTAAAGATGAGCTTTTCACCCCTCAGAAGAGTGGCAGGGAGGTTAGCACTGCCTCGAAAGAAAGGAGGGAGAAAAAAGTCTCTTTTCCCATGTTTGCTGAGAAACTAGTCTCACCAAGCAGGAAGAGAGCCATGCAGAGCAGGTGGGCAAAGAACAGTGAATTTTTTGCTAAAAATGATCTTGCAGTTGTTGATGTCAGAGTTAGCTTGTACAGGAAATGAGTGTACGTGGATTTCAAATCTGCTGGTGACCAGGAAAAAGCCCTGGAACTTAATGATACCAAGGTCCTTGGCTATGAAATAAAATGAAAGAAACCAAAGAGAAAGGAAACAAGGAAAGATGGAGATGCCAAAACACAATCAAGAACCTGCCTGACAAAGTCACACGGCATGAATTAAAAGAAATGTTTGAGGATTCTTTTCAAATCAGATTATTAAATAAGGATGGGATGAGTAAAAGGTAGGCCTTTTTTTTGGTACCTTGTACTGTAAAAGAATATATGTCTACTCGATTCAAACATAATAGAATTTCATTACTTACTCCCAAATCACTTATGCCTGATTGTAGAGAAAGAAAGAGTTGTTACCCAAACTTTCTACCAACAGGCATATAAAAAGTTGAAGAAGTCACCATAAATGGACTGCCAAAAGTTTCTAGAAAACTAATGGTTGCATAGAAAAGTGAAGACTTCTTCTGCAGCCAGGCACAAGGTTGAAGATTGGAAGAATTCACTCATAGTTTGAAAGAGTAAATTCCAGTTGTTAGCAGCATGTACTGTGAGGCCACTTGGGAGCACTCTGCCGTGCTCGTGGTCAGCAGCACTGGAAGACAACAGAACAAATAAATCCTGCCCAAAGCAATATAATTTCTCTAACTTTAATTAAGTTTTAATTAGCTACAATTAAGTCTTTAGCATCTTTTTTTATATATAAAGAATTATTGCAAAGGAGAGAGAGGAGAAACAAGGGTGTCTGTGGCCATGTAGGAAGCAAAGCACAATACCTATGTTGGGGAAAATGACAATGATTTATTTCTCCCTAATTCTACATTTCCAGCACTTTTTAAAAAAATAAATCTTATTTTATTTTTGTTCCCCTCCCCCCTCCACCGAGATGGCTCCCTCCTCTGCTCTGCTTGTCGTCATCACTGTTGTTGTTTTCTCATCGTTTGTACTCATTGTTTGCAGTCGTTGTCTGCTCGTTGTCTGTTTTTTTCTTTAGGAGGCATCAGGAACCGAAACTGGGACCTCCCATGTGGGAGGCAGGCGCCCAACTGCTTGAGCCACATCCGCTTCCCCCGAGCACTTTTTTCCAGGAGGCTCGGTTCTGCATATTTACTCAAATGGCCCCACCACCTTGTTGCTGCCCAATCTGGAACATGCTACTAATTTGACTACAGTAGCAGGGAATGAGAGAAACCAGAGAACCATGCATGAG
Source organism: Tolypeutes matacus (assembly GCA_026826555.1). NCBI lineage: Eukaryota > Metazoa > Chordata > Mammalia > Cingulata > Chlamyphoridae > Tolypeutes > Tolypeutes matacus. The sequence goes on from JAKSZT010054489.1 coordinate 16,256,738, forward strand.
CTTTTCATAGCTTCAGCCCGGAAAGGATTTCTTTTTGGCCAGATCTAGTTAAACGGCTCCATCAAGCTGCATGGGGAGTTGAGAAGTAAGCATTCCCTGATCCCAGGAGGAGAAGAAACCTGGATGTTGGTGAATTTAGGAATGGATGTTAGGGGGACCATATGCGTTATGGGTAGATTTGTGTCCTTCCAAAAAAGAGACAGTCAAACCCTAATCCCCGGTCTCGTGAATGTGATCCTATTTGGAAACAGGACCTTTGAAGATTAGTTAAGATGAGACCAAACTGGATTAGGGTGAACCTTAATCCAGTATGACTGGTGTCCTTCTAAGAAGAGGACATAACCCTGGAGAGCACAGTGCAAAGATGAATGGGGTAGAAATCGGAATGATGCATCTGTAAGCCGAAGAACTCCAAGGATTGTCAGCAAGCATCAGCAGCCAGGAGGGGGAAGAAAGGATTCCCCCTGCGGTTTTCAGATGGTACATGACCACATTTGCACTTGGCTTTTTATTTCTAGCCTCCATAATTGTGAGACAATAAATTTCTATTGTTTTAAGTCATATAGTTGTGGTACTTTATTTTGGCAGCCCTAGGGAAATCAACCCAATATGGAACTGTTTGCCCAGGACAGTCTGTCTACGCTTATCGTCCTGGCATTTATGCCTTGCAAAGTTGCCCTGGTTTGGAGGACTTCCCTTCCCACCTAATCAAAAATAGACTCAGTCTGTATCACATCACCTGTTCTATTTTCATCCTAGCATGCCTTACTATTCCTTTGTGTTTGTTTATTTACTTGTTCACTTACTGTCTATGGACCTCCAGTGAAGTGTAAGCTTTGTGAGAACAGGTGTCTTTCTTGCCTTGCTCAAGGCTGTTTTCCTAGTGCCTAGAAAATTTCTGGGAACATAGAGTTAGATCAGTAAAGGCTTGTTTAGTATCTGAAAGAATGTACCTTTTTCTCAGTGTTGCATTAATAACTGGGAAATGAACATTAAAGCTACATTAAAACTACTCTTACTGGAAAGGGAAAGTAAAAATATCCAGCAATACCAAGTACTGATGAGAATGTGGAGGAACAGAGACTCTCATTCACTGCTGTTGAGAATATAATTTGGTAACACCACATAGGAAAAGAGTTTATCTCTTCCTAGTAAAGCTCATCATGATTTGCATCCCCTACAACCCAGCAATTCCATTCTGGAATATATAACCTAGAGAAACTTTTGTACATGTGCACCAGAAAACATGTACAAGAATACTGGGAGCGGAAAAAAACTGGTAGCAATACAAAGAATATATGAATAAATTGTGGATATTAACATAATAAAATATTAAATAGCAGTAAAAATGAAGGAACCATAGCTACATGCATCAATATGAATGAATTTCAAAAATATATAATATTGAGAAAAAGAAGAGGGTCATAGAAGAATATATATGGTAAGTTTCCATTTTTACAAAGGTTAAAAAGAAGTAAAATTTCACACGAATCCATTAGATATACATATATGTTTGGAAAAGTGTGAGAGGAAAACAAAGGAATGATTAATACCAAGTTCAGAGCAGTGGTTTCCTTTGGGGTCTGGGAGTGGGGCATCATTGTGGAGGTGTACACAGGAGGTCTCTCAGATACCAGGTTTATTACTTCTCTTGAGCCAAGTGGCGAACCCATCAGTGATGATGATGACAATGATAATGATTTACACACTTTATACATTCTTTTAGGTGAATGATATATTTCACCATAAAAATTAAATCAAGAAAAGTAGAAATGACTATATAGGTCTCTGGGAGGATCTTGCTTGCAGGGAAATACTTAATCCATTGTGTGAGGATCAATTTGACTTTTCAGGAATAAAAGAGTCAAAATAAAAAAATCCTACTTGTTAAAATTTCCTTTCCTTGTGGCTGATGTTTCTCTCTTCATCTTTTCTTGCTTGCTTATATGTGATTTAGATAAAATCTTAAACCCAGCTCACTTTGAGCTTCAGTTTAGCTACTTGGTCTGACATTAGGAAAATCAGATTGAAGAGACATGCCTTCAAATTGCCCTCCTCTTACTTGGGGAATCTAGCTTGACTCGACACACTTTGGGGCTGCTTGCTTACCTTTGGTGGACAATCTTCCTGGTATAAAGGAAAATTTATCTCTATCTATCATTCATCTATCTATCTATCTATCTATCTATCTATCTATCTATCTATCTATC
>JAKSZT010054489.1:16258957-16314689 GCA_026826555.1 Tolypeutes matacus
ATCTATCTATCTATCTATCTATCTATCTATCTATCTATCTATCTATCTATCTATCTATCTATCCATCCATCCACCCATTTATTGGTATTAATCAACCCTTGCCTACAACCACGTGATATTGGAAAGGATAAAATGGCAGAGGACAAGAGAACCACATTGAATATAAGATGCTAGAGACATTTCTGGGTCTGGAGAGGGAGTAAAGATTTATGGTAAGTACAGACTCTGGAGCCAACAGGTTGGCTTCAAATCTTGACTCTGCTTTATTACCAGTTAGATGACCCTGCATCAGCTATTTACCTTCTGAGTCTCAGTTTCCTCTTCTATACAATGTGGGTAATAAACAAACTTACTTCATAGGATTGGTGGTAGAATTAAATTGATAATGTATGTTCAATGCTCAGCACAAAGCCTGGCAACATGGTAAGCTTTCAATAATACTGCTGTCGTTTTCCCCCAAGGACCTGGAAGAGGAGCTCTGTGGTCACTGCTCCAGCATTAAAGTCACACTGGGTTCCATGTTTGAACCTGGTGACTGGATCCCAAAAGGGACAGAATTCACAGTAGCGTTCAAAGTAAACGTTTTCTTAATGCAGTGTTCACAATACAAGATATCCCATGTGCAGAGAGTTTCATTACCACCCAGCAGCCTACAGCAACAAGACTTGGCATAAGATTTCTCTGAAGGAGAGATGTTGAGAGAAGGGGAGGGGGGAGCATGTGATAAGTGGTAGGCAAGACGAGGGAAGGCAACAGTAAGTGATGTCACAACAACACGGTAATACTTTGACAATCTTCCTGTCATCAACAGATTAAATTAATGCTTTGTGGAGCTGGACATACAAACTGTCATGGCCAGAGCTTCTGAGGCACCAGCAGCAACAATAAGTGCAAATGACATTATTTCATGAAAGGTGATATAGAGAGGTGGTAGAATCACTGATATCTCAGCAAGTACAAATGACCTAGAAGTATCAACAAAAAGAGCAATTGCCCAAGACTGTGGCATCTTCCAGATGGGGCTGTGAATGCTCTGTGTTTCATTCGGCATTGATTCCCAGGATGTTAGAGTTTGAAGACAACACATAGAACATCTGGTTCAAACATCTGGTCTGGAGCTTGGAGAAGTGAAGTGGTGGTACATGGTCACACCATGAGCAAGGCTGTTGATCCAATGCACTTTCACTCCATCTCAGTTTTTAATGTCCCAATCACTTACTAGACCTTGTTTCCACAATGCCTGTATGGGATGAGAATCCCTGTAGAAACTACAAAGATTAAACAAACAAACAAGTTTCCTTGGAAAAGTGGTCTATTAAATTTTCTTCTCAGAGAGTCATATGCGTAATAGTCTTTAAAAGTTGTAAGAAAAAAATAAATAAAAGTTGTAAGAAATACTGCAATGTGAATACAACTCTAACTGCATTCATGTCATTTGTATTAATAACAAATATAATATCTGTGACATGAATCTTAGAAAAATGTAATAGAATTATGAATTTCCATCTTGCAAAATTTTATAGCCTAGATATACTCTCAATTTTATTAAAGTTCTGACTAATCATATTATATTTCTAATTCTTCAATGGCCTCATTTTTGACCACAGTGAAGTAAGCACTTAGCCAAAGTTCTCTGAGTTGGGAAGTTGCTTCATGGAAATTTTTGTTATTTACGTTCATTTATGTCACTCCTTCTCTGCCCCGCATTACCTACCTGATAAACTCAAGACTCATTAACCTGAAACATCAAGTTACAGCTATTTTAAAGAAATGAATTTAAACAGTGTCAAGGTACTTACAAAATCATTGGAAAGGCTGGAGGAGCAGCTCTACGCAGGGAATGTAATGGCTTCCAGAACAACACAGGAGACCCCGCCCACTAAGAGAACTGCCAAGGGTTAGGACGTGTTTGCACTAATTGCTGGCTCTTAGTAATGATCTACCATCAGGAAGCAGTCACTGAACTGCTGCTTCAGAACCCATACTTCACCTGTCCAGTAGCTGATAATGCTGCCACACCTTGCCTAGAGGATCTGCACCCGCCTGAAGGATGCTCTGTGCCCTGCCTTTTGACACTCACAGATCTAGTTCTGGACACGGACTACTCACTAACACTCTACAGACAATCTCAAAGGCTCTGGGTCATGTTGCCAGCAGAAATGTTGGAATCACAGCAGTGTCTCCAGTTTCCTTCTGCCTTCCAAATCACATGCTATTCCACCAGATTGGCTGAACTGAGGTCACATTGAAACACTTACTGCAAAAGAATCCAGAAAATACACCTTTATGGCTTTCAATCCTCCACTGTATAGGGAGGCACTAGAAAGAGGGTAGAATGGATGGCGAGCAACAAGCTACCACACCTACCATAAGAACATTCTTTAATACCCAGAGCTAAAGAAGAGGCAATAGGAGGACAATCTTGTTTCCTAAAGCAGCTTAGAATGGTTGGTAGGCAACTTCTTGGATCTGTTCCAATTCATATTCTATGACTTATCAGTCTAAAAACCTACCTAGGGTGATGCTTCCAACTTTTCCTTGCAGGCAATCTATATTACCTTGGTTTGGGGGTAATGCCTTTTGCCTTCTTGGTAGACCTCTACAGCTATCACAATCCTAATCGGATAGTTCTCTATTTGACTGGACTCTGGGCAACATGGCTAAAATAAGATGCCCTCCCCACCCCGCCCCCCTCACCGGCCTTTGCTTTTCTGACTTGGAAATTCTTGTCTGCTCCAGATTTTCAAGATGGAGGGGTGTGTACAGGGCCAGAGAAGACAGAGAAAGGAGATTACAGTCAAGTTGACAGATCATGAAATGAATCAGGAAATAAAAAGCAAAGACAGGAATTTGGCATTGTTTCATCAAATTTATTTAAGTTCCCAAGGCCAATTTCATGGGGATTGTTGCTTTGAAGTGTGAATGGATCAGTCTGGTTTGTGGCAAAATTGCCTGAAATACAATATCAAAGCAGAACAAGTCTCAAAATGATTAGTGTTTCCCAAGGGGTCAAGTTAAAGCTCCTTACAAAATTCCTGTATGAGGAAAGGCCCCAGAAGTAGAGCAATCAGTGGGTGGGAAAAAATGATCATCTGGTTTCCAAAGAAGATTCCAAGGCCTTCCAAAGGAGTCTGAGCTAGTAGGTCTATACTGCAGCCCTGGAATGTGCATTTTAATAAGGATATTAAGTGATTTTAGTGTAGATGTTCTCTTAACCACCTACTATTCTGGCTGAACTGGCAGGAGGGGTCATTTCTTCCAGCTTGAGAAAAGACATTTACAGAGGGTAGGAAGGAGGTGGATTGAGTCAACAGTCTTGCCAACAAAAGTGCACAGGCCAGGTCTCAGAGTGTGGTCCCAAATATGATACGTGTTAAATGCTTTAAAATGCAGATACCTGGAAAAATACGACTCAGAGATACTGAATCAGAACATCTGAAGTGGGCATGGGAAATAGGCTTATTGTACAAGTTCCCCACATAATTAGCATGCACAATAACATTTAAAAATCATTGCCACACGATGGATATCAGCCATTTTACATCAGCATATACCATGCAGAACTGTGTGGGAGAGAGTGTGGTCTACAATGTGAACTATGGTCCATGCTTAGTGGCAAAGCCCCAGGATGTGTATATCCATTGCAGGTGATGTGCCACACTAATGAAAGATGTTTATGTGGGAGGTTATGGGAGTGTGGGAGGTGGAGATCGTGGGAATCCCTGTAATTTTTGTGTAACATTTATGTAATCTAAGCATCTTTTAAAATATATATGAAAAAAAAAATCATTGCCACAGATAAGGTAGAAAACACTGAAGCATTATTTTCTCTAGAACTCTGAATTCACTGAAGGTTAGTAGCCATTGATATATCACGTGTGGCCTTGCACTGACAGATAATTCATTTCTAAAACAGACAGCCATTAAATTAAAAAATCAGCTTTTCTTTCCGTTTCCATATATATATTTGGGGACAATAAAACCAGCACAGAAGTAGCCATCTAAAACAACATTTTACCCTGTTGCCAATCTCAAATCTAATCAGTAGAGAATAGCCTAGAAGACATAGTGAGATAATCCTTGTCGAGTGGACGCTAGGGAAAATACTTGCCAAATTACTGTAATGATGAAAGTGTGAAGTGACATTCTATTTCCACAATCTTTGGGAATGAATCTGCTACTATACTATATATTGACCTTACGAAGATTGCCCAATGGAGCAGATTGTCATCATCAGGGGAAATTTTTGTGCTCAAGACAAATGCAGCATCTTTTATTTATTTGTATACCACAGAAAAAGATTGTTATAGCAAACATTTGCTTCTCTAGTTTTAAAACAGAGTGAAAGGGAATACAATTGTATTTCAACACTGTGTTGTTTACTATGCCTATTAAAAACCCCAGATGAAATTCAGAAACTTTATTCTAGTCTTTTTGTTAAGATTATTTTGTTCTCCATCAAAACTATAAGTGTGTTGCAAAATCCATCTGCCTTCACTAATCCTAACTACATTACTCCAAGCTGATAGTTTATATGTGAATACAGAGCTGATGTCATTTATGAACAAGCACCTCAGCATACTACGTTAACAACTTATTCTTCTCAGCTTGACAAATATAAACATTTTTATAGCTAAGTATTTTATATTTAAAATACTTTGCCAATAGCTGATAAGAAAAGACAGAATATTGAATTTCAGCACATAAATATGCTTTGCCAATAAAACAAACAAAATAAAAAACTCTAGTAATGGTTTTCATTTAGCATGTTCCACCCTTTGGGAATTCTAACTAGCATACTTCACAAAAATGCATCAGGCAAGTTTGTACTTTTTATAAGTAAAAAAGATGATGAATGTGTACTACATCCATACTGATATTGACTGATAGGTCATGTGAACCCAGAATTTTAACTGACTTATGTTTCAAGGTCCCATTTATAGGAAGTTATGAATGGAGGTATCAACTTCAGAGTTCCTTATAGTGTAGATTGGTGGGGTATATGAAAAGAGGTTAGGATTTGTAACTAAGGAAGTAAAAATATATGTATCTATATTTGCAGGACCGCACCTAGCAGATGGTGTCACAGTTAGAGATTATTTATGAATCCCCAAAAGAGAAATATTATGTTTGTAAACTAATCTGTTCCTCTGGGTGTGATATCCTTTGATTGTATTAAATTCAAAGGATTTATGTTTGTTTGATAAAATCAGTTCATAGCTTTTGATTCAACTACATCAGTAAGGCATGACTCAGGTTGAGTCCCTGCCCCCTTAGTGGGCTTATATAAATGGATACTCACTCAATAAGACACTTGGGAAGAGAAAGAGCACTGTCATTTTTTATCCTGGGGCCCCAGAGAGAGATGAGCCATTCACCTGATAGCTTACAGCTCACCCCCACGGACCCTTAAGAGAAAAAGGAAGCCCAGGAAGGAGAGACCAGGCTGAGATCGCCCACCATCTTGCTTCAACATGTGGCAGCTGACTTTGGTGAGAAAGTACCTCTTATGGTACCTTGAGCTGGACTTCCCACGGCCTTGAGACTGTAAGCTTTTACTCCAAATAAATACTTTTTATAAAAGCCAACAGATTTCTGGTACTTTGTATTAGTACCCCTTTGGCAGAATAATACAGATGGCACTTTTGCAAATGGCTAAATAGCCCTTTTCTAATGCAGAGAACTATTAATGGCCCATTTTTAAAAAATGTGATATGAGTATATGGGTCTCAGTGAACAGGGGTGTGAGGTTGTTAGAATTCTTGAAAAAAATCGGAATAATAAATCCCATATACTGGTAGAGTTGTGTTACAGAATTTGCGAATTGCATCTATTTTTTAAAAAGCATTCTTAGAAGAGCTGTGATGCTTAGTGTAAAGAGCTAAAGCTTTGAAATTAATCAAAACTGGCTTCCAATCTGCTTTTGCCACTGATACTGTGATTTGAAGTTATATGTTGTGTGTCAATAACCTTGTGTGGATTTAGGCAAGTATTTTACATCTTTTAGCTACTATTTTTTAATCTTTAAAATGGAAATAGCAACAACAACAACATCCACATCAAAGGGCTATGCTGTAATAATAATTAAATTAAATAATGTATGTATGCATAGTGCTTTGAACAATGTTTGGTGACTCAGTAAACTTTTACTACAAGGGAGCCATTAATATAAATATTGGTTTTCTAGGACCAGTCTGGGTTCTTCTTAAAATGTAACAATTTCGAGGAAATATAAATACAAAAGTGACTCCAAAACAAGATAATTCCAATAGAAGGTAAGATGAGCTTAGTGAAAGGAAAAATTTTAAAATGCAAAAGACTCAGAAGATTGGCAAAAATAAAAATTCCCTACACTATCAGGTGTTGATAAGGTTGGGGAAAAATCATACATACATACATTGTTGATGGAAATATAAATTGGCAAAACCACTTTGGAAAACAATTTGAACTTATCTAGAAAAGTCATCAATGTATAGACCCTATGATCCAGTAATTTCATGTCTAGGCACATACACCAGAGAATCTTTTATACATGTGTACCAAAGAACATGCATATGAATATTTGTAATAGCTTTATTAATAATAGAAAAAATGAAAACAAACAAAATTTCATCAAACATATAACAAAAAAGAAATTGTGAAAAATTCATATTATGGAACATGAAAACCATGAATTCACATTGTTAAATTTTTTAATTTTGTTATCTTGTTTTAAAGATTGTTGGACTTTCTTCTTGCTTTAAAGAGTGTTGGCAGGCAGTTAAGCTACTTGCAGATCAATTTGAGCCCCTCAACACCTGTTTTGCAAGGGCAGGACAAGAGTATCTTTTACTTCAGGGATAGTTCAGCCCAACTATTAAGGTATGACTTCCCCTTCCGAAAAGGTTTTCAGCAGATGTCCTGGGTGATTGCTGATAATGCGCCTCTCTAAATGGTTGGAGCTTAACATCTCCCAGCCTCTATGAGTTCTAGACATGCCAAAAAAGAAAAGTAATTCATAACCTAGAGGAAAATCAAGTACTAGAAACAGACCCAGAAGTTATAAAGATGATGGAACTGGTAGAAAAGGACATCTTGGTATATTTTTTCCTTAAAAAAGTTTATCCTGTCTATGACTATATATAATTAAAGTGTTTTGCTTATAGACAATATAAAATTAGGTCTTGTTCCTTTTTTATGAATTTTGACAATCTCTGTCCTTTATTTGGAGTGTTTATAAATTTATATCTAATATAATAATTGTTGTGGTTGTGTTGAAATCTACCATTGAACTGAGTAAAAATGAAACCAAAAGTACATGAAAGGGAAGCAAATGTGGCCTGCCTACCACATGGGAAGTCCCGGGTTTGGGTTCTGGTGCCTCCTAAAAGAAGACAAGCAGATGCCCCCCGCACCCCGCCCAAATGAGCTAGATGCTGCCCCCACTGCAATGAGCAGATGCCACAAGCCAGCAGATGCTGCAGCCTGCAGGAAGCAGATGTGGCTCAGGCTATTGGGCACTCGCCTCTCATGTGGGAGGTCCTGGGTTCAGTTCTCAGTGCCTCCTGGAGAAGGCAAGCAAGCAATGAGCAGACAGATGAGAGAACCATCAGGGGAGTGGGGTAAATAAAGAAAAAATAAAGTAAATAAATATTTTTTTAAAAAGTACATGAAAAATGATGAGATGCAATTAAAGTAGTGCTTAAAAACAAAATTTTTAGCTTTAAATGTTTATATTAGAAAATAAAGTTTTAAATTATCTAAGCTTCCAACTTAAGGATATAGGAAAGGAAGGGCACATTAAACCCTACAAAAGTTGAAGGAACACTATATTAAAAATAAAAGCAGAATATAATGAAACAGAAAGGAGCAAAGCAACAGATAAAATCAATGAAATCAAAAGCAGCACACACCACTCAGAACTGTGTGGGAGAGAGTGTGGTCTACGATGTGATCTGTGGTCTGTGGTTGGTGGCAAGGCCCCAGGATGTGTAAGTCCATTGAGGGTGGTGGGCCACACTTGTGGGAGATGTTTGTGTGGGACGTGGTAGGAGGTGTGGGAGGTAGGCAACATGGGAATCCCAGGGAGTTCTGTGTAATATTTTCGGTAATCTAAGCATCTCTTAAAATATATTTTAAAAAAACTACTGTAAATAAAGCTACTTTATTTGTGCAAAAAAAAAAAAAAAAAAATGATTGAAGTTATTTGATAAATGCACAACTATGTGATTATACTGAATACTATTGATTGTACACTTTGAATGGATTTATGCTTTATTAACAAGTATCAATAAAATTGGTTTTTTTTAAAAAAGCTTTTTAATAGTATTAATAAACTATATATACAATAATTGGGTAGGGAAAAGGAGAAAAAACAAAAATTATCCATATCAGGATCAAATAGGGGATATCATTATAGATCCTACAGATTTTAAAAGGATAATAAGGGAATAATTTGAACAAAATTTATATGATTGAAACCAGCAAATGATTTGAAATGGACAAATTTCTTGAAAGATGCAAATTATCAAATTTCCTTCAAAAAGAAATAGAAATATGCATAATCTTATTTCTAATAAAGAAACTGAATTCATTATTAAAAACAGTCTAACTAAAATGCAAGCCCTGGTGGTTTTCCTGGTAGATAATAACAAAATTTCAAGTAAGAACTAATAATAATCTTAAAACAATTTCAGGAAATAGAAAAGGGACCCTTCTCAATCAATTTATATAAGGCCAATATTACCCTGAAACAAACAAACAAACAAAAAGCATTACAGGAAAAGAAAACTATAGACCAATACCCCATTTGGACATATATTCAAAAGTCCTTAGGATATACAAGCTAATTGAATCTAAGGGAATATAAATAGGTTAATATACTATGAGCTAATGTGGTTTATCCCAGGAATGGAAGGTTAGTATTGTATTTAAAAATCAACCAATATAACTTACCATATTAACAGATTAATGTATTAAAAACAGATGATCATCTAAAAAAGAAAAGAACACCCATTTAGGATAAAATTCATGAGGGAACTTCCTCAAAATGATAAAGGGATTTTATTTAAAAATCTATGGATATTGTCATATTTAATGGGTAAGACTAAATGTTTTCTTCCCTAAGATTGAAGAAAAGGCAAGAATGTTTGCTCTTACCACTTCTATTCAACATTGTATTGGAGGGCCTAGCCAGAGCAATAAGGTAAGAAACAGAAATAAAAAATAAGCAATTGGAAAAGAGGAAGCAACTCTGTCTTTATTTTCAGAGAACATGATCCCATGCATAGAAAATATAAAGTAACCGGAATTACTAGTGGAATTAGCAAGGTAGCAGGATACAAGATCAAGATATAAAAATCAACAGTATATTCATAAACTAGCCAAATTGGAAATTTAAATTTAAAAACAACATCCAAAATAATATTTTTAAAAATCCCACAAAATTATTGGGAATAAATTTAACAAAATATGTGCAAGACTTGTACACTAAAAACTACAAACCATTAATGAGAGAAAGACCTAAATAATGGTAAGGTATGATGTTCATGCATTGGATCATAGACTAAATATGAAAGCTAGAACCGTAAAACATCTAGAAGAAAACATAGGAGAATATCCTCTACCCCTTGGGATGGGCAAAGATTTCTTAGACAAAACATAAAAATTATTAATCATATAAGAAAAATGATATAGAACTACCATATGACCTGGCAATGCTTGAAGACATCATGTTGAGTGAAATAAGCCAGACACAAAAGGACAAATATTGTATGATCTCACTGATTTGAAATAATTAGAATAAGCAAATTCTTAGAGACAGAATCTGGACCCTATAAATTACCAGGGGACAGGGTGGGGATAGGGAATTGGAAGTTAAGGCTTAAAATGTACAGGGTTCCTATCTGGAATGATGGAAACATTTTGGTAATGGATGGTGGTGATTACGGTACAACATTGTGAGCACAATTAACAGCACTGAAATAATATATACATATGAATGTGATGAAAAGAGGAAATGTTAGATTATACATATGGTAACAGAATAAAATTTTAAAAATAAAAATCTTGGAACTCCACTATATGCACAGTGAACCCTGAGTTAAACCATGGCCTATAGTTAATGTACAGTTGTATAAATGTGCTTTCATCAATTGTAGCAAACGTTCCAACCAATGCAAGGTGTTAATAATAGGGTGGACTAGGGAAATCTTGTATTTTATGCGTGATTGTTCTGTTAAATCCAGTTTCTCTAATAAAGAATAAAGGAAAGAAAGAAAAATGACAAATGGGACTTAATGGAAATTAAAAATTTCTGCTGATCAAAAGATATCATTAGAGAATGAGTAGAGGAGTCATAGACTGGAAGGAAATATTCACTATACATATTTATGACAAATTACTTTCATCTAGTACATTTTAGGAAGACCTGCTACTTGATTAGAAAAAGGCAAACAAGCTAATCAAAATGTATAAAAGACTTAGACACTTAATTAAAGAACTTATAGGAATGTCCAATGAGTACATGAAAAGGTACTCAATAGTTATTCAGTATGGAAATGCACAATATCCACAAAGAAATTCCACTTCATTACCACTAAATTGGATAAAATTTTAAAAACTAATGCCAATAGTAAAGATTTCCAAGGATATCGAACTTTGATGGGAGTGCAAATATTAAGCCACTTTGGAAAACTTGCACTGTTTTCAAAAGTTAAACATACATCTAGTCTATCATCTAGCACTTTCACTCGTAGGTAGTTACCCAAAAGAAATGAAACTATATTTCCATATAATGATTTGTACAAGAATGTTATAGCCCCCATATTCCATAATCTCAAGTAACATGTAATTTGCCCCAAAATCAGAGAATAAATAAATTGTGGTATGTTTACACATTGGACCAGTACTCAGCAATATAATGAAACAAACCACTGATAAAGACAGCAATGTGGATGAACAGGCAAAATTTGTGTGTGGTGTTGGACATTAGAACAGCGGTTTCACTTGTGGGTGGGCAAGGGGCAGGCATAAACTGGAAAGAGTCATGATGGAACTTTCTGGCAAAGTGGAAATATTCTATATTTTCATTTGTCTAATGATTAATGATGTATACAGCTACGAAATCTACTCATTGAAGAGTAGATTTAATATCTAAGCATTTTATTATATAGAAATTAACACCTATTTTTTTAAAGTGTCCAAGATGGGACAATCACAATGGATACAAATGACAGAAAATCACAATCGAAATAAATGCAAAAAGAAGAGGAACTTAGTTCCTCTTTTATCTAGTTTATCTTAAGGAAATTTCTACTAGTGAGGGAAATTATGGAAAGATTGAGTACAAGATAACCAGGGAAGGGGCTAGAAGAGCATCCCAGGAAGAGGGAGAAGCATTTGAAAAGGAGCATGGTGGATCTGGAGTTGAGAAAACCAGGAAAATGGTGAATAAAGAAGAGGGTAGAGAGAGACTAAAAGCCAGATAATACAGAGCATCTTAGGTCAAGTTAGGGAATATTTACCTAGTCGTTAACGGCAAGTGAAAGTCTTGGAAGACCTTTGGTCAGGACTGTAACATAAACAGATTTGCATTTGAAGAAATCACTTTGGCTGCAGTGTGAACAACAAATCAAATTAGAGGTAAGCCAGAGTTGATAGGTGTAGGCCAGTTAAGAGGCTACTAAAACAGTCCAGGTGAGAAATAATATTAATTTGGCCAAGGTTATGGTGCATATGGTGGTAGAGTCAGAGAGAAATGAGAAATCAATAGGCTAAATAAACAGGACATGATGATATAGTTTTTAAAAATACGGAGCAAAGGTAAAGTGTTGTGTATTACTCATACGTTTCTGACTTGTACAACCAGATGGATGGTGATACCATTCTCTAAGATAGGAATATTGGGAAAGGATTGGGTTTGGATGGGAATGTACAAGAGAGAAGTAAAGGAAAATCATAGTTTTCCTTTTGGCCATTGTGTTTGAAGTATTGTATAAAGACCTCCAGGATGCAGTTGCTGATGTCAGGTGACCAAGAGGTTTACCAGGGAGTTTTAAAAAGGAGGGAGTGGGGAGTGGAGGATGTGGCTCAAGTGGTTGAGCACCCACCTCCCACATGGGCCACATGGGAGGTCCTGGGTTCTGTTCCTCCTGAAAAGACAAACAAACAAACAAAAACAACAAACAACAAGCCAAACAAACAAACAAAAGCAACTCAGGGAAGCCAATGTGGCTCAGTGGTTGAGTGCCAGCTGCCCACATATGAGGTCCTGGGTTCAATCCCTGGCCCCCAGCACCTGAAGAAAAAAAAAAAAAAGGAGGAGGTGGCAAGATTAGGCAGGTAAAGGCTTATCCTGAGATAAAGATGCCGATCAGAAGCTGATTCTGCCAACAAAATTGGTGGTTTTGGAGCAGATATTGCCCATTGGAAACCCATGTAAGGTAGAAATGCCAAACCCAAGTGCTTCCGTCACGCTCAGTTCTTGACTTCCCAGAAAGAGTTAACCGTGGCTTGAAAGCTGAGGCAGATCTTAAGAGCACTAACAGCTAGCGGCTGTTGATTAGCTGCAATCCTGAAGCCCAATGGCAAGGTCTTTTTTTTTTCCTTAGAGAAGTTGTGAGTTTACAGAAAAACCATGCATAAAATACAGGGTACCCATATACTATCTGTGACAGTTTGTAGCGTTTTGTGGATCCCAGAAAAGATCATGATCTTGGAGCTGATCCATTCCTGTGGGTGTGGGTCCCTTTGATTGGATTAGATCCAGTTGGGGGCCTTTGTCAGTGAGACATGACCCGGGATGGTTGTGTGACACTTATTGGAGTCCTTTATAAATATAGGACTAAAAAGTCACATACACATAGAGAAAAAGCTGCAGAGACAGAGGGAGGGAAACCAGGAGCTCATAGAGAACCCTGGGAGACAGAAAAGCCACAGACGGAGCAACCTGAAGCAGAACTAGCAATGAGGGCCAGAGGAGAGGGGAGGGATGAGTGCACTGGCATTGTGCCCTGCCATGTGCTTGATCACCCACAGCTGGCCTTGGGGAGAAAGTGGGCCTGGAGGAGAAGGCGGACACCGGGCCAGAAGAACCTCATTGTGTCTCACCACATGTAGGAGTCCAGCATGGCTGGCAGCTGACCTTTGGTGAGACAGCATCTCTGATGATGCCTTGATTTGGACAATTTCACAGCCTCAGAACTGTAAATTTTTACCTAATAAATTCCCATCTAAAAAAAAACCAAAAAACACATTTCTTGGTACATGGCTCCCAGCAGCCTTTAGCAAACTAAAACACCTTGCATTGGTGCAGTTTGTTTGATGACAGCACAATTTTATAATTATACTATTAACTATAGTCCATGGTTTAAGTATTTGTCCTTTCGTGCCTGACTTGTTCACACAACATGATGTGAGACGTGGGTTTTTCAAATATGCCTTAAACATGTTGAGGAAATTTCCTTCTATTCCTAGTTTTCTAAATGTTTTTTTTTTTTTTTTTTATCAAGAATTGGTGCTGGGTTTTGTCAAATGCCTTTTCTGCATCAACTGAGGTGATAACACGTTATTTTTTCTTTCATTCTGTTAATGTGGTATATTACATTAATTGATTTTCTTATGTCGAACCACCCTTGCATTTCAGGGATAAATCCTACTTGAACATGGTGAATGATTATTTTAATGTGCTTTTGAATTCAGTTTGCTAGTATTTTGGGGGGGATTTTTGCATCTATATTCATAAGAGATATTTGTCTGTAATTTTCTTTTGTTGTGGTATCTTTATCTTGCTTTGGTGTGAGGATGTTGGCCTTGAAGAATGAATTAGGGAGTGATTCCTCCTCTTTAATTTTTTGGAGGAGTTTGAGCAGGATTGGTGTTAATTCTTCTTGGACTGTTGGGTAAAATGCTTTTGTAAAGCCATCTCATCCTGGGCTTTTCTTTGCTGTTGTTGTTTTTTAATTACTGATTCAATCTCTTTACTAGTTCTTGGTTTAGCAAGAGCGTCTATTTCTTCTTGAGTCAGTGTAGATAGTGCATGTGTTTCTAAGGATTTGTCCATTTCATCTAGGTTATATAATTTGTTGACATACAGTTGTTCATTGTATCCTCTTATAGTCCTTTTTCATTTCAGTGGGGTCAGTAGTAATGACCTCCCTTACATTTCTAATTTTAGTTATTTGTGTCCTTTGTATTTTTTCCTTGTCAGTCTAGGTAAAGATCAATTTTATTGATCTTTTCAGAGAACAAACTTTTGGTTTTGCTGATTCTCTCTGTTGTTTGATTATTCTCTATGTCATTTATCTCCATTCTAATCTTTGTTATTTCCTTCTTCTGCTTGCTTTGGGTTTAATTTGTTCTTCTTTTTCTAGTTCTTCCAATTTTTTTTTTTTTTTAGGAGGTCCTGGGGATTGCATCCAGGACCTTGTACATGGGAAGCAGGCGCTCAACCACTGAGCTACATCTGCTTCCCACTTCTTCCAGTTTAGAAGTTAGGTCTCTGATTTGAAATCTTTCTTCTTTTTTCAATATAAGCCTTTAGAGTTATATGTTTCCTTCTCAGCACTGCCTTTGCTACATCCCATAAATTTTGTATGTTGTATTTTCATTTTCATTTACCTCAAATTATTTCCTAATTTCCTTTGTGATTTCCTCTTTACCCCTTTGGTTGCTTAACAGTATGTTGCTTAATTTGCTCATATTTGTGAATTTTCCATTTCCCGCTCTGTTATTTATTTCTAGCCTCATTTAATTGTGGTCAGAGAAGGTAAATCGCATGATCTCAATATTTTAAATTTATTGAGACTTGCTTTGTGACCTAACGTATGGTTTATCCTGGAGACTGATCTATGTGTACTAGAGAAAAATGCATATTCTGCTGCTGTTGGATGAAGTATTCTATATATATATATTAGATCTAATTGATTTAGAATATCATCTACATCTATTTCCTTACTGACCTTCTGCCTAGAAGATTGGAGCTGGCAGAAGAAAAAATCAGCTAACTCAAAGAAGACAATTGAAATGAGTGAAGCTAAGGATCAGAAAGAAAAAAGAACTATAAAAAGCAAAATAGCCTAAGAGAACTGTGGAATGCCATCAAGAGTACAAATGTATACATTATGAAAGGAGTCTAAGAAGGAGAAAAGAGGGAAAGAAGCAGGCAGAATATTCCAAGAAATAATGACAGCAAACATCCCAAACTAGCAAAAGACATGAATATGATATCTACGAAACATAGAGAACACCAAACAGGATAAACTTGAAGACAAATATGCCCCAACATATACAGGGTATTTTAATTTCCTAGGCTGCTCAAGCAAATACAGTGAAATGGGTTGAGTTAAACAGTAAGTATTTATTTGCTTACAGTTGAGGCTAAAAGAAAGTCTAAATCAAGGCATCATCAAGGTGATGCTTTCTCCCCGAAGACCGTAGCATTCTGGGTCTGGCTGCCGATGATACTTGGTCCTTAGTTTGTCACCAGGTAAGGCACATGGCAGCTTCTTCTGGTCTCTCCCTTCTCTTCCGGGTTCCCTTTATTTCAGTTTCTGGATGCTTCCTCTGTGGCTTTCTCTCTGTCTGTCTGAATTTCACTCCCCTTATAAAGGACTCCAGTAATAGGATTCAGACCCATCCTGATTGAGGTAGGTCACACCTCCTTAACTGAACTAACTTCATCAAAAAGTCCTACTTACGATCTGTTCACACCCACAGAAATGGATTATGTTTCAGAATATGTTTTTCTGGGAGTGCATAGAGCTTCAAATCACCACATGGGCAAGGTCTTTTTTGAAGGAAGATCCAAGCACGCACCTGCCGTAAGTGTTTTTGAGATGCCTAAGAATTGGCCATCAGAATGAGTAATATATTTGGAGATGGCATCCAGATCTCCTGATAGAGAGCCAAATTAATCTAATTTATAATTTCTTCTCCATCTCTGTACATATCCGCCAGCCCATATGGGGATCTTTGTCAATATATACTTGTCTTGGCAAATATTAGATGCTCTATCCTGAAGCTAATTATCAGAAGAGCAATCTTTGGCTTGGTATGCCAATGGCTAATCAGCTCACTAGAATTGCTAGTATTATCCACACATTGGCTAGTCTTCTCTCTAATTACAGTTTAAACAACTGCAATTTGGAACCATCTCTGCAGAATATTCATTTCAGTTTTATGTATAAATAGTGTTTATCATGCAATTTATTTTTGTTTGAATTCCATGTCCCCTTATCTAGAAACAGGCTATGGTCTTTTTGATAAATACATTGCAATTTAATTCTTTATCCCTACAATGTTCCTCAAAACATCAATCCATTATGTTTCTTTTATTGTTTCCATTCATGAGGGTTTTGGGGAGCATAATTTTAGCAAAGATGGAATCAGAAGGATTCTAATTTTTGAGTTATCTCTTTCTCTTCTGCCTTCACCTTGTCATTTGAATAGGCTCTATTTCTTGAATTTTAAATATAATTACTCTTTCTTCCTTTTCTAAAATGCATATGGATCACAGCAACCCGGTCATGACTAAAATATTTCTACCATGATAATCAAATATCACACATGGGCTAGAAAAAAGGTGGACAGGAATAATGACTGCTGAAATCTAAGGACAATAAAGAGCTTCCACACTTTTGTTGGTTTAGTATGAGGGACTCTTATAGTTTCATATAAATGTGCTTTTGGGCCTAGACATATTTGTTCAGTCAGGTCCAATGGATTTCTATTATGGATAATATTGGGAACCAGGATACCAAAAAAGTGGGGCAAAAGTAACAGCCACATGACTTAGGAGAAAAAGGAGCCTTCCAAACAAGATACCAGTTCTTGTGTCCCTGTTCAAGCAGGTATAAGTTATAGGAAGTCACAACCAATCTTAAGCTTTTTTTCTAGATCCTCCAGTACCTTTGTGCCCTTATGTTAGGCTAAAAGTTTAAAATTACTAAGATTGGGACCCTCTTTGGCCCAATATTTGCTCTTCTTCTTTCTATTTTCATTATTAAAATGAAAGCTTTAATCTTAAATGTCCTTCAAGAACCAGCTCAAGTCATATATCTTCCACAAAGCCTTTTATGGCAAACTCAAGCCTATGACGATCTTTTCTTTATATGCCTTATACTACAGGATCTAACACTAGAATGTATATCAATTTATTATCTTTCACTGGTTGTTTCATGAACTGAAGTCCTATCACAAAAATCTGACCAGGAATGCGCTTATTTTTTACACAAAACTTTTTAGCTTAACTAAAATAAAATGCATTTCTAAAGTATTATTTGGAATTCCCCTAACATGGTGGTTCTTAACAAAGGCGATGCATGAGATTCAGTTAAAGAACTGCCTTAAAAGACCTGAGTTTCCTCAGGTCTCTTGCCAGAGATTTTATTTCAATAACTCTAAGGAAAATTCTTTGGTATTTGGTATTTTGAAAAATCTCATGCAGAAATATCTCCTAAGTTGGGGCAGGTCATAATGACTTAAGAACACTAAAACCCCATTCACCCCATCTGATTTCTTTTTGTGGTCCTCAGAAAACTGGGTGAAATTCTCATTTAATATTACCAATTCAAGTGTTCTCTGAGTTGTTAGACCTTGACCTGCACATAAGCATAGTGGAATGCCCTTCCCTCACCTCCAACTCCCCATAAGGAAGCACACAGAGAGGGAAAAAAAAGCTGAAAAATGAATAAATACATAAACAAATAGAGCATCAGTAAATCGTGGGTAAACTTCAGGCAGTAAAATATATTTGTAACTGGATTTCATGAAAGAGAGGAGAGAAAAGGGGGAATAAAACAATGACACAGTAGTCGCTGAAATATTTCCACATTTGATTAAACAACTACAAATTCATGAATCCAAGTAGCTCAATGAACCCCAAGCATAACAAAACATGAAAGGCACATCATAATCAAATGTTTAAAACCAGTGATAAAAGTATGATCTTAAAAGCAGCCAAAGAAAAAAGTAACATTATTTAAAGAGGAACAAGTATGTGGATGAAAACATATTTTTCACCAGAAACAATGCAAGCAAGAAGACAATGGAGTTTCTTTTCTCAAGTACTTAAAGGAAAAAAAACAAAACCTGTCAACATAGAATTCTTTACCCAGTGAAGAAAATTTCAAGAATGAAGATCTTGAAGTGAAGATTTTTCAGATATACAAAAGTTGAAAGAATTCTTTATCCACAGACCTGCAGGACAAGAGATATTATAAGAAGTCCTCCAGGCTGAAGGAGTTTGGTACCTAATGGAAACCTTGATTTACAAAGAAATGAAGAGCAATAAAAATGGCAACTATATGGTACATATGGAAAATTTTCCTTACTATTTAAGAAATAAAAGTATATTATGGAAAGTTTCCTGTACTTTATGTGAAGTAGCATATTGTCATTTTAAGATGAGTTAAACATGTACACTACAAACCCTAAAACAATTACTAAAATAGCACAAAAGAGAGAGTTATAGCTAATGAACTAACAAAGAAGGCAAGAAAATGGGAGACATTGAACATAGAACAAACAGTACAAAGAAAAGACAAACAGAATGATAGTTGGCTCAACCTAACTATATCAATAATCATATTAAATATAAATTGTTTAAGCACCCCACTGAAAAGCCAAGGTTGTCACATTGCATAAGAAAAGGCAAGCACAACTATATGCTACCTACAAGAAGCAATTCTATGAGGCCAGCCTTACTCTGATACCAAATCAAGACAAAAACATTACAGGATGAGTAAACTCTAGAGTAATATTCTTCATGAACATAGATGCAAATTCAGCAAATTGAATCCAACAATTTATAAAAGTGATAGTACATCATGTTCAAGTGTGGTTTATCTTAGGAATGAAAAGGTAGTTTAACATTAAAAAAACAATAATCTAATTCATGATATGTATATATGAAAAAAAAAAAAAAAAAAAACCATGATCATCTGGAAAGATCCAAAATAATCATGTGATAAAATTCAATATCCATTTCTGATAAAACTGTCAGTAGGCTAGAAATAGAAGAGAATTTTCTCAACTTGATAAAAGACATCTGTAAGATTCCTTCAACTAATGTCATACTTAATGAAGAAAGACAGATTGATTGCTTTCTAAGGATGTCTTCCCTCAACAATTTTTTTAAAAAGATTTCTTTTATTTATTCCCGCCCTCCCCTTTTCTTGTTGTTGTTGTTTGGGTTTTTTTGCACTCGCTGTCTTGCTCTCTGTGTCCATTTGCTGTGTGCTCTCTGTGTCTGCTTGTCTTCTCTTTCTCTTGTCTTTCTCTTTATAAGGACTGGGAACTGCTCCTGGGACCTTCTGATGTGGGAGAGAAGCACTCAATCGCTTGAGCCACCACAGCTTCCTGGTTTGTTGTGTCTCTCATTTTCTCTTTTTGTTGCGCCAGCTCTCTGCGCAGGCCAGCTCGCTTTTCACCAGGAGGCCCAGGCAGATGAACCCAGGACCTCCTATATGGTAGACAGGAGCCCAACCGCTTGAGCCACATCTGCTTCCCCCTGCTCAACATTTTTGTTCAATATTGTACTAGAGGTTCTAGTCAGTTCAATAAGGCAAGAGAAAGAAATAAAAGCATATAGATAGAAAAAGGAAATCTGTCTTTATTTACAGATTACATGATCATCTACGTAGAAAATCTTATGGGATTGACAAAAAGTACTAGACTAGTAGGTGAGTTTAGCAAAGCTGCAGGGCACAGGATCAATACACAAAAATTAATTGCATATCTATATAACAGTAGACAATGGAAAATTAATACACACATAAAATTTAAACTATTTAGGGATAAATCTGACAAAATATGTGCCAATTTTATACTCTTAAGGCTACAGAACATTCTTGAATGAAACTAAAGAAGACCTAAATAAATGGAGAGGTAAACCTTTATGTGGTAAAATGATTCAATATTCTTAAGATGTAAGTTCTCCCCAAATAAATCTATGGATTCAGTGCAATCCTAATCAAAATATCAACAGACTTATTTTTTTTTAATTGGAAAGCTGATTCTAAAATTCATATGGAAATATAAAATAAAATAACAGCCAAAACAACCTTGAAAAAGACCACAATAGGAGAACTAACAATTTCTGATTTCAAGAATATTAAGAAGGCAATATTTTTCAAGACAGAGTGATATTGGCCTAAGGATAGAGAAAAAAAATCAATGGAATAGAATATAAAGTTCAGAAGTAGAGTCATACATCAATGGGCCACTGCTTTTCTATAAAACTGCAAAGACAATTAAGAGGAGAAAATTTAATCTTTTCAACAAATGCTGATGGAACACTTGTATATCCATATGCAAAAACACTGAACTTCAATCTATACCTCTCACCATAGCCAAATATTAACTCAAAATAGAACAAAGACCTAAATATAAAGCCCACAAATACAAAATTCTAGAAAAAAATAGGAGAAACTAGTTGTGACTTTGGATTAGGCAGAGATTTCTTAGATATGGCACCAAAAGTAAAATCCATAAAACAACAATTTGATCAATTGGATTTCTTCAAAATTGAGAATTTCTGCTCTTCAAATGATACTGTTGAAAGAATGAAAAGACAAACCAAAAACTGAGAAAAATATTTGCAAATAATATATATGGTAAATGATTTGTATTTAGAATACATAAATAATATTGAAAAACACAAAATAAAAACTGACCAAATATTAGGGAAAAAACTGTATAATAAAGAAGATATATGGGTGGCAAATAAGCACATGAAAAGATGTTCACATCAGTGGTCATTAGGGAAATGCATCCTAAAACCACCAGGAGATAGCATTAAACACCTATTAGAATTGTACAATTTAAAAATGCTGACCATACCAAGGGTCAGCCTGGATGTGGAGGTAATGAAACTCATACACTGATGGTGGATATGTAAAATGATACAACCACTTTGGAAAATAGTTTGGAAGTTTCTTTAAAAGTTAAACATAAACCAAGCATAATATCCAGACATTCCACTTCCAGCTATTTACTCAATGGAAATGAAAGTCTATGTCCATACAAATGTGTGTTCATAAATTTTATAATAGCTTCATTTGTAATAGTTCAAAACAAACCACCCAAATATCCATCAAGCAGTGATTGGTAAACAAATTGTGGTACGTTCATACAATGGAATACATTTAGCAATAAAATATGAATGAGCTATTAATACAAACAATAACATGGATGAATCTCTAAATAATTATGTTGAGTGAAAGAAGCCAGACCATAAAAAGTATATACTATGTGATTCCACTTATACTAACTTCAATTACAGACTAATCTATAGTGACAGAAAGATCAGAGGTTGCTTGAGGGAAGGTGTGGGGGTGTGAGGGAGGCAAAGAGCCAATTTTCTAAGGAAATTGAAGAGCTGAAGGATATGTTCGTTATCTTGATTGTGAAACATATGTCAAAACTTATCAGGTTGTACATTCTAAATATGTGCAGTGTGTTCCATGTCAATTTTACTTCAATAGAGCTGTTTAAAAATACTGCTATGGTTTCAGTTTCCTGACTGGATCTTAACTAGGGTTGTCAGATTTAGCAAATAAAATATAGGATGTCCAGTTATATTTGAATTTCAGATAAAGAATGGATAGTTATTTAGTATAACTATGTCCCAAATATCAAATGACTTTTCTGTTAACTCCATTCCTGACTGGTACACAGACCCATACAGATGTGGAAATTTTATATAAATGGAGGTATTACTGCAAATCACCAGGAACAAGAGGGCTTTTAAATAATTGTGCAAAGATAACATGATTCTTAAGGTAAGAAAATGAAATTGGAACACTGCTTCACACCATACACAAAACTCAATCCCAAATTGACTAAATTTGAAAAACAAAAACTTAAAAATTCAAGAAAAATTTGTAACAGCTTATTTTATGTCATTGGGGTAGGTATTGGTCTTTAGAAAGGACACAAAAGAGGATAATCCAAAAGAAGATATTGGTAAATTTCGCTATATTAAAATTAAGAATTTCTCTTCAACTAAAGACAGTGCAAAGAAATTTTAAAAGACAAGGATAAGAAATTAAAGCATGTATTTCTCCAACAAAAGCCTTGGTAACAGTTGCATATGAAGAAATTCTATATCCATAAGAAATAACCCAGTAGAATAATGGCAAAGCCATAAAAAGGCATTCAGAGAAAAAAGAAAGTACATAAAAAATAAACAGGTGAAAAAATCCTTACCTCTATTCTACTATTCAAGAAATGGAAATTAAGGCCACATTGATATCATTTTTGCTCAATAGTTTGGCAATAATTAAGAAGTCTGACACTACCAAATGTTGGAGATAAGGAGGAGCAATTTGAATATTTGTGGGAGTGTATATTTATAAAAATCCTTTCCAAAATTCACATTATATTGTAAAGTTGAATATTATCACACTCTATGATTCAGGAATTCCAATTCTAGATAGAAATGGAACAGAGAAAATTCTGGCATGATATACGTCAGAGAAACTCTTTTACATGTTCACCAAGAGGCATTTTCAGAAATATGTGTATTGTAGAATATTATAACATAGTGAGGATGAATAAATCACAGCAGCATAAATCTTAGAAACAGAATGTCAAGTGAAAAAAAAAACAGTCCTTGAAGACTGCATTCAGCATGACACTATTTTTTAATGCACAAAATAAATAAAACTAAACAATCAGGATACTTGCATATTTGATAAAAGTTATTGGAGAAAAAAGAAAGGAGGGTTAAACACAAATTGCAAGATAGTGGTTATTTCTTATAGGGAGGCCATTAATGGAATAAAAGAGCTGGACAGACGTAATTCTAGTGGCGAAGTTCTAAACGATACGTTAGAATCACGGTTGCTCATTTTATTGTTATACTTTATAACTCACATATATGTTAAATATATTCTGTGCCATAGATGTAATATTTTCCAATCCAAATAATAATGAAGAAACTGGCTCCTCCTTTGTTTTAATTCTTCAATTTCATTAAGAACGGTTTTCCCAAAATGTGTCCTAAACTGCGTTTAATTCCTGGTAAGAAATGCTTTTTCCCTGTGACCTAATACACACACACACACATGCACACACTCTGGTTTTTTATTAAACAGTGCATATGCTTAATACTTTGCAGTACCTTCTTAAATTCGCTTTTCTATTCTTCAGTGCTTACCCAGCCCACTAAAACAATTCCATGACCCACAACTAAGTCATGACCTCAGTGAGGAAACCATTGCTCTAGAATGTACCACTTTAGTTGGCTGTTAATAAATATTATGTGAACAAAGGAAGCTGATGTCTAATAAGTTTAAGAAGTTCCAGGTAACAAGGTGTCTTTATTATGGGAACCCTTTTTCCTTGGACACCACTATATGTTAAAATGCTATGTGACTCTCCAAATAGGGGGTCTCATGTGCGGCATTTCCCAGATTAGCTAACCATGGAGCATGAGACCGCACAGTGTACAACATGCTCAAGAAACATTTCCTCAGGGTAATATATCCTCTTTTCTCTCTTTCCACTTCCCTGTCTCACAAATTCTTTGTTTCCCTTTGAGATGCACTTAATTGAAAATGGTAAAATGGAATACTAGGTCCATCCACCCTCCAAACTGTTGAAAGTGTCAAGAAACTGTCCCTCACAAAAACATCCAGTGACATTCCTAATTTCCTCTTATTAAACCTCATTTACCTGAGGTTGAAAAATAATAATTTCAAAATATTTCATTTGAGTTGATTATCTTTCTATTCAATTTGTGGATTATTGCAATAGTTTTCTGTCTTTTGGTAGAAATCTATAAGGGCTCATTGATCTTAGTAAAATAGACTTCTGTCTAAGAACTGTCTATATGGTAATTTATATGGAATAATGTGCACTAAAGTCCATGCAACTGGCTTACAAATGCCTTACAAAACGTTTTTGGAGAGATTCATCAATAAGCTTGCATCTGCTTAATACTCTGGAATCTTAATAGATTAAGTCATTACCAATGATTAAGCTCCTTTCTGGGTATTTCATTTGGGGGAGTGGAGAAGCCTGAACTCTGCAGGCTCAGGCAGGCCTGAGCAGGCCACTACAGCTGGACAAGAAGACATTTCTGGAGAAGACTTCCCAGAAGAAGATGGGAGGTACCTAAGACAGATTGAATTTAATATTATCATCATCTTAATTTCTGCTTTGTGGATAGGAAAAATATGTTTACCATCTAGATTCCCATGGCTAGTCAGTTTAGGGTCAACTTTTCAAATTTCATAAATGTGCCTTTTCTCATAAATTTTGGCTTGTAAAACTTGACTTTATAGGCAACTGGTATTCATTTCTCCGAACTCAGTGGTGGGCTCAAGCTGGCTGTACTAGCTCAAGAAAGCTGATTGTGCGTATCTCTTCCCAAGTCTTTTTCATATTAGCCATGTTGGAAGTCTTGACAACAGGGCTGGAAAATGCCAAATTTTGCCTTTTTTGGTGAGGCCATTTGTCAGCCCACAACTGTGTGACATGGACCACTTACATCACCCCAGCTCTGTGACATTGTACAAATCTCCTGTATTCTCTAATAGAAGAAAAATAGTCCATGCTTTGCCTAGCCCTCAGAGTCAACCAGAGGCTCAAACAAATGCCTGTGCATCTGCTTTATAAATGGCAAAAACAAACAACCATGCAAATAAGCATTATTTTTATCCGAATCAGCTCTGTCTTCTTTATACCTGTTATTGAGCTACACACTAAATCTCTCCTCTTTTACAATTCCCACTTTGGTAGACTGCTACTTTTGCAGCCTCCAATGAGCTATGCCTTGTGCTCTTCAAGCCCTTGTGCCATACTCTTCCATGGGCACTGGGCCAGCCTCTGTGGCCTGCCTGGACCATGGAAAGACACAGAAGTGATGCTGTGCCACGTCTTGGCTTAAGCTTTAAGAGGCCTGGAAGCTGCGGCTTACACTCTGGGAAAAGCCAAAATACAAGACACTGCCATGCTGTGAAAGAAACTAAGCTAGCCACATAGAAAGGTTAAAGCTGGCTTTGCAACCATCCCAGCTGAGGCTCCAGGTGTGTGATAGAAGAAGCCACCTTGAGTGTTCCAGCCTAACAGACACACTGTGGAACAGAAAAGCGGTCTGCACCAATCCCTGTCTAAATTGCAGATTCGTGAGCAAACGTGGTTTTTGTTGTTTCAAGCCCCTACGTTTTAAAGTGGTTTGTAAGACAGCAATAGATAATCAAAATACTCATCAACCTTTATTCTACCAATAAAGCACCTGAGGACTCAAAGGCAGTGAGTAACTTGCCCAAGCTCACAGAGCAAGTAAATGTTGGATTTAGGCTGGAGTACTTGCGTCTCGACTCTTACGCAGGCCGTTCCCATTGCTTCCTTTGTTCATTCTTATGTGTTTTCAGTGAATACCTAAAAGCTCGATCGCACAGTAACCTCCATTTTGAGGTTATCTTTCCCCGTTGTGGCATTTAGGAAGGCAATACAGCAGCTGCCTAACAGTGGACTTGGGAGGCAACATGGTGTAGTGGAAAGAGATGGGCACAGAGAGAGCTGCACTGGAATCTTGCACTAGTCATTCCCAGCTGCGAGGCCTTGGGCCATTTTATTCTTCTGAGCCTCTGTTCTATCCTTGGTATGATGGGGACACTCAGGCTGCACTTGCAGAGCCATATGCATGGCTAAATGGTAAAGTTACACGGTGCCCAGTGCAATGCATGAAGATGACATTCAGGACATGTGAAAACAGTACCTGGAAACCAGGCTCTTAAGAAACTCTTCCAGAAAGGAAATGCCACCGTGAGGAATGTTCTTGCTTTGTTTCATAAAGCTCTTTTTTTCTGACAGAGAGGAGGAGTATGAAATAATTAGGAAATCCTCTAAATGCAGGCACTGCAGTACTGTGCCATCTTACTGTGATCTCTTATAAAAGTGGGCTCAATAGCAGTTTTTTTATTCTTTTGAAAACATCTTTTTAAAAGAGAAGATAAAAATACCTAACTCATTCAAATTGCTTTCCACTTCAAAATGTGTGTGACCGCAAATCCCTGATCACCCTGCAGCTCCTGCCTCCTGCCTCTGGCTTCCCAGACTCTACCCACCCCCCTGTCTGGGACTGTCCCTTGCCTGGGGCCTTACCTGCTGTATGTAATCAAGGTCACCTCCTGGTCTGGCCCATCACCAGGCCTTCTCATTCCCCAATAACATCCTCCACTCACAGTTAAGTCGAGGAATTCCTAGGACTTAATCAGTAGAGATTAAAGCTTTGATCACTGCAAAAATGAAAACCCCCCAGGAGCTCTGGCAGGATGAAGGAACCCAGAGAACTTTAATATCATTGAGGTGGGGTGGCAAGTGTAGTTGGAATAAAGTGGCACCTCTGCGTGTGAAAAAGGAAAAAGGGGATCCAAAACTTAAAGACAAACTCCCATTGTGTGAAAGTCTCCCTTTAAATGGGCCCTTCACTGAGCCTGGAGCCCTCACTGAGGACTCTTTGTTCCAGTTCCTCGGGGAGCCCTGGGAGGTGGGCACTGCCACAGGGAGCCAGCGCTTGCACACGCTCTTTGATGTAGGAGGGGCAGCCTCAGAGGTGTAGGAGGAGGGCTCATTATCAGGGAGTAAATTCCCTATTGAATAAGACTCCCACTGGTCTTATAGGCCGCCTGTAGTCGAACCATTCAACTCGCTAAACCGAAAAATGTCATGATTAGCTTCAGTCCCACACTGAGCCCTTAGCAGAAGGTTTCATGTGCTCAGTCTGGCTGCCTTTTAACAGCAGCAGGGAGGAAGGCTCTTCCAAGAGAGCCTCAGGATGGTCAGCAGAAGGGCTTAATAATAACTATGATTTCCACGCTCTTTAGACATTGTATCGATTATACCAATTGATTCTCATGCCGACCCTGTACGGGAGGAAGGCAGGAGTGCTGGTTTAATCCCACTTTCAGGGAAGCTAAGTGCCTGGCCCAAGCCAGGTTATGCTAGAGCCAGAATTCAGAAGTGCCCGATAGTTCTCCCACTTTTTCCCATTATAATTTAGGCATAGGACATAAAGACTGCAAATGGAAACTATTAACAGTGAGGAATAAGCCTCACATTGAGGGTTCTGATTATGGATAGAGAAAAGTGAGACTTTCTGGTCCCTCAGATACCGCTGTGGGAAGGCTGTAAATGAGTGGCATAGCATATTTGGGAAACTCACTTTAGTGCTTTCTTAGCCTCAGTAGTCTTCATGGAAACATTTTAAAATATTAGGCTATACCATTTTACACACACATACACACATCATGAGGTTGGCAAATTTTAAATTTTGATAATACCAAGTATTGACAAGAATAAGAATAAATAGAAACTGTTATACACTGCCGGTGGGAGTGTAAATAGATATGACTACTTTGGACAGCAATTTGACAAGTTTTAATAGAGTTGAAGATGTACATACCCTCTGACCTAGCAATTTCATTCCTAAGTGTTTTCTCTGGACAAATGTTCACATATGTGCACAAGGTACATTTATATATTTGAGCACTGATCGTAGTTAAAATTGGGTTTTAAAAATGGAACAGACCCTTGGTCATTCGCTTACTAATTTATCCATCCACTTGTGTGTGTGTGTGTGTGTGTGTGTACTACGTACCAGACAGTTCTGGGTACCGGACATGCAACAATGAACAAGCTTGAATAAAAGAGCCTGTTTTCACCGATATCTTAGTAGGAACAACAATAAACCAGGAAACATCATTTCAGTAGGGAAAAATGCTATGAAGAAAAATTAAGAATTAGGACATGGAGGGCATCTAGATTGGAGAACGGCTTATTTTAGACTTAGTGCTCAGACTGAGAGCCCTGTGAAGAGACAGAATTTATGCAGAGATTTGACTGACTCTGGGATAAGACAGGGGGTGGGGGGTGGTGCATTGGAACACCTGGGGATTGGAAGTGTTAGGAAATAGAAACCCACAGGTTCAGGGGCCCTGAAGTAGAAATTTTCTGAAATTCAGGTGTGTAGGGAATAACTAGAGATGCAGGAGGAGTGATGAATTTAAAATTAAAGAACCATTCAGTTTACTGGTGATAGCAAGGATTTATCCACTGAGCTGAATAAGCAATGCAAGCTAAGAGGAAGGCTTCCCTCAGACCTAGGCTATTATGGATGTGCACCTGACAGAATACCTGCTTTAAGACGTGTTAAGTGCTGTGATAAGCTTTTTTCATATATCAATTCATTTATTTAATTATTTATAACAAATGTAAAAGATCTGAAATGCGGGTATTGTTTCCCTCATTTTACACATGAAGAAATTACAGCTGAGACCATTTAAGAAGCCTGGCCAATGCCAGCTAGTTAGTGAGCAGCACACACAGGATGTGAACCAGCTCTGCCTTCACTTCATTAAAGAGCTGAGATGCCGGCATTAGAAGACCTGTTTCTTTACTTGGCAGGCCAGATATTGATGAAGACTGAAGCTCAGTTATCCATTTGGATGACATCCATCTTGGATTCTATTTATCCAGAGATCATGTATACTTCCCATCTCCTTAGGCTGATTATCCACTGTTTCTGGTGCAAGAATAGCCAAATCCCAGAGCTGAAGGGTAACTTTCTCTAGAGTAAGGAGCAGAGTTCATAGGACCAGTGCTTTGAGAATGGCTGAGATTCTGTCCCATCTTCTCTGCAATCTAGTTTCTCACAAATTAGCGGAATGTCTTCTGCACTGCTGGGAGGAGGAACATCTGTCCCTTCATGTGGTCCCCAAGCATGGAGCTGAGAGAACAAGAATGACAGATAGGTTTCATTTCATATCTTTGCTCCAATCTCTTGGTAGTGGAAGTATAGAGCATTGAGTTGAAAGAGACTTTGAGTATAATAGGGAATGCTGTCAACAGAACAGACAAGACAAACTTGGGTTAATGAATTCAATTTATTGATAATACTTCTGACCACAACAGCAGAAGAACATCCTGGTCTTCCTTGTCTTGGAGGTCTTGAACACGAAATCCAGAATTACCCTTTAAAG
Source organism: Tolypeutes matacus (assembly GCA_026826555.1). NCBI lineage: Eukaryota > Metazoa > Chordata > Mammalia > Cingulata > Chlamyphoridae > Tolypeutes > Tolypeutes matacus. The sequence goes on from JAKSZT010054489.1 coordinate 16,287,928, forward strand.
CACGACTCCATTTTGCTCCACTTGTGTTCTCATCTTTAGCAGCACAAGCCCCTCCCAAATACCTCTTCAAACTTTCTTCACAGGTAGATTTTTTATCCAAACCACACATCTTGTCCCTTTGATGATCATTTTCTTCATTTGCACATAAGTCTTCTTGTTATAATGAACACAGCAAGGGGCTCTGTTACCTAGGCAACCAGGTGTGGTGGCTGCCCTGGCCCATCTTTGCTAGAACTTGCCTATGCTTAGGGAGACTCTTACAGTGCTCTTGATTTACCCACTCTGAAGGCTAAAATTTGGAAACAATGACAGCTCCTTCCTCTCTAGCCCATGGACCAGGGCTAGCTCACTAATCATAAATTCTAGTAGTGTATTTTTCCCCTAATATTTCAATATAAAATTAAAAGTCTTCCAAGCCCCCATATTATTTATGAGATTTTTGCCTTATCCAACTGTGGATTACAATTTTACAACTTCAACTACACATTTTAATGCATTTTATTTCTACTACTTAAATCTGATATAATTCCCTCCTCCAATACAAAAGCTACCTACTCCAATTAATATTTCCAAAACATTATACTAAAGACTTCAAAGGTAGTAATTATTTAATTAGAATGTCAGATCCAGAGATATCCAAGAAATTATCTACTATTACACCTTTATTGCATAGATGGGGAAACTAAGGGGAGGGAGGTGAGAAGTAGGCGTGGTAGTCACATTAGAGCTATCACCATAAAAAGGGGTCTAGTGATTCATTAATTCATTTATTCTTTTATTCAATCAGAATATATGTTCCCTACAGACCCATCACTATTCTAAGAACTAGGACTTGAGCAATGAACACAAAAAACAAAAGTTCTTATCTTCAAGGCACAGCTTGATCAAAAGAATTCAAAAGCATAATCAGGAATCAAAGGCTAAAAGTTTTAAAGTTATTCTAACTAAAGTCCAAGTTTGAATGCCCACACTTATATTCAGAAACCAAAGGTAAGTTTACAAGACTTGAAGTAAGGAGCCATGGGTTTTTGCCTCATTTGAGTCACTAATGAGCTAAATTGGACAGTTTTCTTCACCCCTTTGGTCTCATCTTTAAAACAGCAGGATAGGGTGAGATAGTCTTAGGAGTTTCTTCAGTAGTAAACCCAAAGAAGAAGGATGATTTCAGTGATAATCTTAAGGAAAACACTTAAATAATAGAGCTATCCAGGCCCCATCCTGGTCTGATTGAATCATAATCTTTAGGGATGGGGCCTCAGGTAAAGGGAAAGTGTTCTGATGACTCTTTGACCCCAGCTTTTGATTTTATAAATACCCCTTGACTGATTGATTTTTATCCTAGTTGCCTTCTCTTTCCAACCATTTCCTAACATTAGCTATCATGAAAATTAAAATTCTGAACATTTCTAGGGAAAGACAATATTCTGTAGCCATTGTAACAAGTAGCCAACAAACTGATTTTATACCTATATAATTAATCAATGACTATTCTTTAACCATGGAAAAGCAAGCACTAGAAGTGGTTTTATACTCATTTAATCAATCGACAATACAAGCCAATGAAAAAGCTTCCTAAAACCAATTAATCAGCAATACTTTCTCACTTCTGACAGCTATATAATTGGGTACAAAATCATTCCAAACACATCCAATCAACAATATTCTCATCTTAGTAATCAAAATTTTATGACTGGCTTTAACCCACTCTTTTCCTGCTGAAAGTCTACCAATCCCTGAACATCATTCTTTCCAAAACTTTAAGATCAGTAGTCTGCTTTTAAACTCAGATATAGAGACAAATTAAGGCCTATAATTAAGAATTTTCCTAAACCTCTAGGACAGGGGTTCATAACCTTTTTTGTTACGGACCCCTTTGCTAGTTAGGTGAAAACCACAGATCCCTTACTAAATCCACACTATGCTGTGTATTATTTAATAAATATATCACATCTGCACCAATATGTCCCCACAAAAATAATGTTTTTCCGAATTTCAATTCAAGGTCACAGATCCCTTGTTAAGAACCTCTGCTCTAGGAGATATACCAAAATCTGCTATAGGATTCAGAATTTTGTTGGATACTTATTGTCCTGGATAGTCATATCTGTTCTAATTCTCTAAATTGTTAGCCTTTCAGACAGGAAAATTTGTTAAAAATATCAGAGTGGAGACTATCAGGAAAGAATTTAAATAACCCTGTTATTCATATATTCTTAAATGGCATTGACAAGGAAAAAAAGGAAAAGTACTACACACAAGCCATTTCAGAAGTCCTTCCCTGAAGAATAGATTGTATACAATTCAAAATTGTAAGCCACAAAGATGAATCAATATGAGTCTTTAAAAAATAGACTTTAGGAAACTTTAAAATAGTATTTTTGGGTAGACACAACAGCTTAAGTAAAGGGAGGTTTGTATTCTCTTTTCTTAAATAAGCTCAGACCTGAATTAAAGGAATTTATCAGGAAAAAGAAATGGAATGGGAAATTGCCAATTTAGAATATCTCAAGCATGTAGCTGAACATTTTCAGATTCTCTTAAAAAGTAAACAATCTAGAAATCAAAATAAATTATGGCCTTCCAGATTAAAGATCTGATCCCTGAAACAAATGCAAGATTCAAAGTTTATCTGTTCTCTAAGAATCAGACACGTATCAATAAGTAGACCTATAAATACTGCAATTAGAAGGGCCTTTGGGCAAATCAATGCCCCATATTGACTAAGAAACAGTAGTACCACTACCCAAAATCTCTCCAATAAGGCTGTTCTTAGTTTCTGAGGCAGCTAAGACAAAGTACCACAGACTGATGACTTAGGAAAAAAATCAGAAATGTACTCTTTCACGGTTCTGGATGTTAGAAGTCCAAATTCAAGGTGTCAGAAGGACCATGCCCTGTCTGAAGTCTGCAGAGAAGAGTCTCTATTCCATGCCTCCCTCCTGGCTCTGAAAGTGGCTGGCAATCCTTGGCATTCTTTGGCTGGTGGCATCACAAAATCTCTTTTCCCTTCATCACATAGCCGTTTTCTCTTTCTGTATCTATGACTCCTCTCCCCGTTCTTGTAAGGACACCAGTCATCCTGGATCAAGGGCCTGCCCTACTCCAGTAGGACCTCATTTTAACTTGCCTAATTCTGTCCATAACAACCCTATTACCAAGTAAGGTCACGAGGTCCTGGTGATTAGGTCTAGGGCACATCTTTTCAGAGGAAACAATTCAACCCACACCATGATCCAAGGGAGATACCAGCACCCAACAATTACCTGCCCTTCCTCTAGTCTACAAAGAGATATTATCTATAATGATAGATGAACAAAAATACACCTTCTTGTTGACATGGGTGCCACTTCACATACCATTAATCCCTCTAGCACAGAACATACGATACCTTAAACTTTTCAAAAAAAGCCAAATTGACTGGTAATATATATAAAAAGGCAAAGAGAGGGAGGTTTTGGCTTTCAAAATGCCTAATTGTGCCTGAAGATAGGAGACACCAAAAGTTTAACCTTGGGCTATTCAGTAAACTGTAGAAATCTTGAGAAAAAGAATGAGCTTAATTTGGTTTGATTTACTAAAACCTCTCTAGTAGTGTGAATTCCTTACAGTCTGAAGACATTTCTTATGTACCAATCTGCCCCTGTTATTTTCAGACGATTCTCAGAACACTTCCTTCTTTTCTTTGGCACAATCCTTCAATTTAATAGGTAGCATTCACTTTACAAATGGAACTTCCAGATAAAATGTACTACAGAAGTATTATTTTTAGAAGTCCCAGAAAAACCTTTTGCATATCATCAGACTGTATCTTATCTAGGCATTAATATTTCTAAGTTATATATAATTGAAGAACTAATTACAGAATTAACTATTTTCCCAGAATCCTTATGGGCAAAAAAAAAAAATCTTATATAGAGAAGTAGTATAATGTACAAAGATCAATCTTTATCATATTATCATAAATCTTTCTTTTGGGGATGTCCTAGTAGGTCATACCATACTGCATAGCCCACTAACGTGGCACACAAGAGATACTCGCTGCCTATTATAGATAATGTCTTGATCTAGTAGCCAAGCTACATTTTCTTTGCCTCAGAGCAATTGCAGTCTCAGCTGAATTAATAAAACCATCTCCAGATTTCATACTAGGATCATGTGATGATTCCACATGTGGCACAATCTCTATCACTAGCTGAAAACACCCAATCTATTTCTGCTGGTCATCTGTTAAATTATGAAAAAGCATTACTTTCTCCTTCACTCAATCTAACAACTCTTTTATCCTTACCTAAGGAAAAAAAAATTATAATTCTGTTTCTGTGGCTCAAGAAGTATCTGTGCCCAGAACAGATCTTCTCGATGTTACCTTAAATCCCGACTTGGTGTATTTTTGTTGCTAGGTCTTATTGTAAAAATGAAAGGAGACAACACCAGGTTGGACAGGCAATAGTTCAGTCTCTCTTGTAGAATCTAATTTCTTACTGGGAACCAAACTGATTAAAATAGCTGAACAATGGCCCTTTCCAGGGCATATCAAGGATAAACATAAAGTCAATGTAATTTTGAAGTAGTTCACTACATTGGAATGCCATGGAAACTATGGTGTTTCTTACCCCAAGAAAACTAAATATCATAAAGATAGAGGCTCATAGTTAAAGAGATACTATTAAAGTTACAAAAATACATCATCATGCCAAATAGGCTGCTGAAAAAGTCTTTGTTTATGGAGTTCTTATAATACAGAAATATAATTCCATGGCAAGCTTAAAGGATTCCATCTGAGATGCAAAACCTTTGACCCAAATTCTGAAGAAAATACTGGGAACAAATGGATTTTAAAATCTATGAGAATAATATTTATCAAAGCCAGGGTGGCTTCCTGCTAACACCTCAAATGGACACTTGCCAAAATTCTCTGTGAGAGAACTCACAGCAGGGGAAATCAGCTTCAGTATAATACTCTGATGGGGAAACTTTTCTAGGCTAGTAGAAGATGTCATTTATGCATGCTTTGTCCATAAATAAAAATTGTAATGGTGAGAGATGGGATTGAGCCGTACTGTAAAAGCTGTGAGTATCTCCAAATGGATTTGATATCATTGTCTCCCTCTATGGTTTATGAATATATGCTAATATATAGTATATATAATAATAGTGTATTTGTCTTCTAGAGGGGATAAAGCACTCTCTTATCATATCACTCACAGTAGCTGAAAAACAACAACAAAATCAACAAAACCACTAACTTTGTGATCCCTACATGTAGCATGATAATTTCTCAATTCAGAAACACCTTTTGCAGTGACAGGTATTTGTGAATTACACATGTCTTTGCCCTTTACTGTCATTATTACCCCCAAACCTCTGAAAACATGAAAATAAAATCCCTATCAGAATTGTAAATTTGTAACAGTTAGAAACTTAAAGTTCTCCGGAGAACCTCTAGAAGCAAATGGTATAAATAACAGAAAAAGCAAGGGCATTTGTGTCCAGGCAGACCTGGATTCAAATCCCAGGTCTCTTTGGGGCCTGTTAATGAAGCTCTCCTAGACTCAGAGATCTTGTTCATAAAGTAGGGATGATAACTATTTCACTGAGTCGGTGTGAGAAATGCAGGTTTTATGCAAAGCACGAGGAGCACTGCCCAGCACATTATGGGCACACAACCAATGTGGGTTCCTACCTCTTTCACACTCTGAGTAATGGGGGCTCCTACCTTATTTTGCACATAAAACCAAATATAGGAGGACAGAGATATCAGGCTATGTCTGCAGTACAAATTGTCTTGGAGAAAAAAGTAAGAAGAATTACCATGATGAAAAATAATCTTCCCAACAGAGTTCAAAGACTGAAAAAGTCTCTATGAGGGATGCTTTTGCCAAACAGGGGAATAGGAAACAGATGTGACCATCCTGCCCTGGCAGAGTAATGGTCAGTTTAACCCATTAGGTGTTTACTGTCTCAAGTTCATTTGTTTCTTGACTACAAGCCACTAAGCAGGGCATCTGGGGTGGGGAGGGCTGTCTAGGCCATAGCCATTACTTCTAGTTCTTTCTCTTTCCAACTGGTCCTGACACAATGTTTCCGGCACTGATAAGCTAACCCCTTTTTACTTACAGCCTTCCCTAAGATGGGAGATATTGAAGGAAATGTTTATTTGGAGTTGGTGGTTGTGAAGGGGTATAAGACAAACTTAAGGTGCAATAAAATGGAGGAAGAACATCAGAAAAATAATTTCCTGGCTCAAAGTGTTATTGGATTGTAGCTCTGCAATCCACCTGGGACAGGTTAGGAGCTCTTCATGGGAAACAGGTGAGCAGAATGGATAGCCGCACCAAATGATGAGTAGTGGAAAGCTGTTTGTGAACAGGCTACACTGAAAATCCTGGGGACCCCTGGATGCCTTGTTTGCTTGTTTGTACACTGCAAGAAATTTTATATTGCTTCCTGTCCCACAGCCTCAAATAAATCAACTTCTCTAGAAAGTTCATGTGCATTTTAATGGCCAAGGTAGGCATCTGCCCCTCGCACAGAGTTCCTCCTACAAGACACTGGGGGCTGCCCCTTGGTGATTTGTAGCACGGCGTTCCTACATCCTGCCAATCCTCTTGGTTTATGAGAATTAACTGGGTAAAATCAGATTTAAAAATGGGTTAAGATTTCATGAAACTGTCACCATTTTCTATTCTCCCAGATAGAAATGCCTATAGACCTAAGCTACTTTGTAATTGTAAGTAATTAACTCCACATATTTCTATAGCATTGTATTAGTCAGGGTTCTCTCGAGAAACAGAATCAACAGAAGATATCTGCCAATAATATGAGATTTTATAAGAGTCTCTCACACGACCGTGGGGATGCACAAGTCCCGGTTTCGCAGGCAGGCTGCAAACCAGGGCCTCCGATGAAAGTCCAATGAAAGGTCCTTGATGAGTTTCTGGGAGAAGTTGTCTGTCCAAACACGAGCTGGGAAATTCTCTCTGAATGTTGAAATCACTTCCCCTTTTAAGGCCTTCAACTGGTTGGATAAAAGCATCATCCATTGCTGACGCAATCTCCCTGATTGATGCAGATATAATCAGCCATCCTGGCAGTAAACTCACTGGTGATCGAAATCCATAAGTGCTTTTGTATTACAATTAGCCCAGTGCTTGCTGGACCTAAAACCTGGACACAATTACCTGGCCGAGTTGACACATTAGCCTAACCATCACAAGCATGTTACCTTGTACTTCTCTACATATCTCTTTAGATACATATAAAATCCTTGTAAAGTAGTCAGAGCATGTCTTGCATAGATAATTTTTTGCAGATGAGGAAACTGAAGAAAATAACCTCCAAATGTCACCAAAGAACAAAGAATTGTTCTTTGTTGCTAGATATTCTGACCCACATAGTACCACTGACATCCAACCAATAGTCAAGGATGCACAGGGATTTTGTAGCTATGTACTTTTCTCATTATCCTTTGTATTATTTTTTTGCAAAGTTCAGGAGTAATTTATTGATTCAAAACTGAAAAAGTTGTTTTTAACAACTTGATAAAAATTCTGATTATTTTTTCCCTTGGGAATGGAGGGTTAAGAAAGTTTTTACTGTGATGGAAAAATAGAAAAATAGTTATTTTGGGTGAGGTAGGTGGGGTGCAAAATCCAATAACTATCAGTACTGCACAATCTCTACTGCACTTTAGGAGGCACTTTGGGAAGCTCCCTTTCAAGTCACGGTTCCAGGCCTTCAAGAACTTTCATCTGGTTTGGGCGATAGGCATACAATCATTAAATAATTTAGGAACTTAAATGGGGATATCTGAATATATGTTGAAATAAAGGAAGAGACAATCATTGCTTGAAATTCCAAGTAATAACATCATTATGAGCTAGAGTGTAAGGAGAGGTGTTTTTTTTTTTTTACCAGAATTAACAGGATTTATGGACAAAGGGGGGGAAAGTGGTGGGGGAAGATATTCCAGTAATAAAATAGTTTGTGCAAAGGCAAAAGGCCAAAAATTTTAGAGCTATAGTAATTAGGGCTTGAAATGACTATTGTAGATTTAAGGGAGGAGGCTCTGAAAGCAGATTATTGGAGTTCAAATCCTGGCTCCCCATTACTTACTGGGCAAGTTATTTGACAGTTTTTCCATCTGTAAATGGGCATAATAATAGCACTAACTTCATAGAGTTTGTGAGAATTAAATAATATATACAATGTCCTTCATTAAAATAGTACCCATACTTAGTGAGAGAAAAAATATTGCTAGGAGCTAGAGAGATGGGCAGACTTGGAGTATAGACAGAATGCTCATATAATTAGTAATTTCAACCTTAAGCCTTTGAAGTAAAAGGGGATGCTTAATGGTTACACCAGGGTGCCAAGTAGAAATGAAGAATATTCAGGCTGAACCTGCATGTATGGTAACACTACATTTCAGAAACTCCACTCTAAATATTTCCTTGACTGTCCAAATTTTCCTGGTATGTCATAGGCAACATTCCATGATCAAACAGCACTATGTAGTCCAGATGCTGTGAGCTATTTCTATAATATAATCCAAAGTATTGAGCTTTCGACCAAGAACATTGATGGTGGAAAGGATCTTAGAGGTCATCCAAACCTTCCTACAATTCCAGTTTTAGAAGGGATCTGGGTGAACGCAGGCAATAATAGGGTATCTGTGGTTTCATTAGTCGATACTTACGCAAAGTACCCACAGCTAGAACTGAAAAGAAATAGCAAATGCACTCTTCTGAAGATCATTTTACAGATTTTTGATTATTGGATACATCCAGAGTTTTTATACAGTTGAGGAAATTCTTCCAGAGAGCATATGGGCCTTATTCAAGATTTCCTAACTTGCAGTTCAGGATTATTTTCAACACATCAGCATTTCTCGAAGTGTTTTCTATAGAATACTCATTCTGCAAGATGCTCTTGGGGGAGGGAGGGTGGAGGAACCTGGTGGTGGTAGTGGTGGTGGTCAAGGTGGTAAAGGGGGTGAAGGCCTTTGCTGAGTAAGTTTGGGCAATGCTGCATTTAATATTACACTCTTGGAAATTCACAATGTATGATGAATACTTTAAGAAGTCTTTGAATAAGGAAAACAATTTCATTTTGTTCAAACCAGCATTTCTGAAATGTGTTTTGTCACAAAACCCTTTTTTCATGCAAGACAAATTAACATTCTGCTGAATCACTGTGCTGATGTTACATGCTTTACACAATTTAATATCTTGTGAAGAATTTCCAAACCTATAGCAACAAGAAATAGAGTGTTGGAACATTTTCTCATTTCAGATGGATTTGCATGTAGTCATAAATTCTATGTTTCTCTGGTCAAACTCATTCTTTTAGTTGGTTTAAATAACATATTCGACCAAGTTTATTCTCCTGCAAAATACATTGGGAAAGGAAGACAATTGGATACCCCAATTGACCATATCCTCATTATTGAATAGTTTGCTTTCACTTCTGTCAAAAGCAGCAATATTAATATGGCAAAATAATTTTGGCTTAATTAAATATTTTATAACCTCAAAATAACTGCCCCCCCAAAAAAAAAAACCTTGAAGAAAATAGTTCAATATTTATTCAAACCTTTAGAGTAGGGAGGGCTTTTGAATTTTAAAAGCAATAGAAGAATGCATATGAGCAAAGGAATCAACTGTGTAAAAATGTTATATTTCAGTATGTGCAAAAAAAAAAAAAAGACTAATAAAGAAATGGCAACAAAGGATTTGTAGTTAAATATAACAGCAAATGAACCTTAGCTTAGGCACATAAATGGCTTACGTAAATTGAACGAACACAACAACAAAAACCATTAAGATAATAATAGAGAAAAGGACCAAAGACCTGAACAGAGGGCCGAGAATGAATAAAGGAGTCACTTAACTTTCCTCCACATGCACTGACCCTGCTGACCTCTTTTTGTCACCCATTTCCATCTTCCACAGCCCAGCTTTGTACAGGTTCTGAGTGATATGCAACCTAGGGTTACAGCACCCACAGGAGTCATCATTGGCTATTTTATAAGTGTTTGTTCTCTGTGAGTGAACGTCTCCTAATACCTGAAAGTATGTTACATTTATAGACATTCAATCTGCAAAGCATATTTAAGGGCATATTATATACAGAGTAGGAAACTTTTGTAAACATATTGACCTTGGAGTAAACTTGCTCCTAAGTGTAGCTTGCCAGATTCCCAGGACCTCATTGCATGATCTGATTCATGAAAGAGACAAGATAAAACTTTCACCTCCAACTATCATTTCTGCTCTCCAGTGGCATTATTTGATTAGCTTGGTTTCACATTTTTGGATATTTGTCTTGTCAAATCTTCACTACTCATTCCTCCGAGAAGCCATAATTTCTGTAGTTTATATGGTCTAGCATCCTCTACATTTGAAACACATGTCAATCCATCTTCCCCTGTTTTCCAGAGGAAGGGAGACTTAATTACTTTTGCCATCAACTTCAGTTATCAATTACTGTATAATCAATCACTACCAAATTTAATGGCTTAAAACAACAAATTTTAACTCTCTTTCGTTGTTCTGTGAGTCGACTGGGCTCATTTTGGTGTTTCTTGCTTCAGTCTCTCAAACAATTGCAGCAGATAGTGGCTGAAACTCGTGTCATGTATAGTCTCAAGTGGACTAGATGAGAAAGACGGCTCACTCACGTCTGGTCCCTCACGGCGCGCCATGTGGCCTCTCTCCCAGCAGAGTGGCCAGGTCTTCTCATGTGCTATCTTAGGTAACAAGAACGACCCAAGAGAATGTTCTAAGAGATCCGCACACGAGCTGCAAAACTTCCTACGATCGCAAAAGGACCAAAACATCACTTCTGCATTCTATTAGTCAACAAGTACTGAGGGCAACTAAAATTGAAGGAGAAGGAAATTAGACTCCATCTTTTGATATCCATGCCTGTATAGGGAAGGGAGTGTTTGGGGCCATGTTTGGAGACCATTTACCACACTGGCATTCACCATCTTGTTTTTCTTCTTCTCTAGCCTGCTTTTACTTGCATGATCCTAATACTACTCGTTCAGCTTAGTTCTTTACCACTCTACCTCCTTTCCTCTGTGATTCATAGGAATAACATTTTAACGTATAAGAATATTGTCCTGAAGTGACATAATCTGACTTCTTCAGGAAGCTCCAGATTCTTTCCTGCTTTATTACATCCTCCTCAAGACTGATAAAGACTAAGGCCAAGGATCTCATTGGTCCTTTATGCAAGAGGTTTGTGCTTTAGCAAAGACAAGAAGTTGGGTTATAATCTTTTGCTTCTATGTGGAGTGTTCTCTCTTTGAATCTTTCTTTTCGGGTCACATGTTCACAGGAATTCTCTTTGAAACCTTTCCTTTCTCCTTACTTTCCCAGGTGCCTGATTGCACCAGAGGATATTAGGATTCCGTACTTGCTTGGGAGGAGCTTTTACCTCAATTTTAGAAGCCCAAGAACAAACCAGTATCTAGTTCAAAAAATAAGAGTGATAGGGCAGGTCTATATGTTCAAGACCACCATTAGCATATGGGACCCCAGGCAAAATTTTTGCAAGACTCCTATCTATATAAACAGTTTGATTTTTCAAACTTACTACAAAATTCGTCACACATAAGGTTTAACAATTTATCGAAGAAGGTTTAGAAAAATGGGTATTTCTCTAAAATTCTTTTTTCTTTAAAAAGAAGAGGTATTTTTGGTTTTGTTCACTGTCTAATTAGTGCATGCAAAGATTGTTTGTAGTGTCTAGTCACCATCTCTTCCTGTCCAGGTCCAGGAATCATCTCTTCATGGTTTCCATTGTCAACTGCATTGTTCCTGACTAATTTCATATCTCCCACTATGAGTAAAGGACAGCAGTGCTGTTATTACTCATTATACCATGGCTTTGTGGAACCTATTTGTTTTGAAGCAATATAGATCTTTTTGCCTCTGCATTTCTCTCATACTAATTATTTAATGTTAGTTACATCATTTCTCGAGATGCTGCATCATCTATCATGCTGCCCATGATAGATGCTGCCCAAATAACTCTCTTACAGGTCTTACTGTGCTTTGTTGATGATGACCACAAATGCAAATCTTATCCAAAATATGCAGGAGAATGTGAATGATAATTCATTTTCTGGACATGTTAAATGAACTGCTCAGATCTTTATAATATAAAGGTAGAACCAGCACATCTTCCAACCATAAGTTTTTTGGTAACTCTTCAGGCTATAATCACTGCATTCCTAGAATGTGACCCTCTACAATGCTGACCACACCCTGCCACCATCAGGGAGGATAGGCAAGGGACCCATAAGTAGAGCAAGAAAAGCGGTCCTGTTAGTGCAAAGGATGTCGTCCCCTGCTCTAACGTGGACTAAGATGGACCTGGCAGAGTACTATGTCAGTGCACTGATCAGAGGCAAGAGAAAACTTCAATCAGTAGGGACCATTGGAATAGTGGGGCCACACTCCTAACAGCTCCTGGGGGTGATAAGCAAGCCACCCGTGGATTGCTACTTGGCACAAGGCATGGTACCTGCATAGGAGCCAGGATGACCACCCTGGGGCAGGGAAAAGAACAACAGGACAAATCTGCCACCTGCATCACCCTCAGATGCTGTCCAGAGGCAACACCATAGTGGGAACACAGAATAGTGATTGCCTATGATGGGCCCACAGACGTAGCTCTAGCTTAAGGGTTAAGAGTGGACTATCAGCAGCCCAGAGTCCTAAACTAGTCCTGTGATTAAGTAAGAGTTATCCAACATCAGCATAACAGGATCATCCTGGCATCCCACTCTCTTGTGCTGTCAGGAAAGAAATACCATGCTGTTTAGGATAACTGATCTGCTTTTAAGAATGCCCTCCTGGAACTGGGGTCCCAAACAATCCCAAGGGTTTATGCTTCAGAGCTTCTTGGGGCATCTGGTCAATATCACATGCTAAGTAGAGGATCAGAGAGCACCCTGAAGGGGAGAAACAGGAACTGAATCCAATGCTGGCCACAAATGGTTCCAGGCATTGGAGGGCAACTTAGAACATTTCAAACAAGCAGTGGAGCCTGGTTCTAAATGCAGTATTCCACATGTCAAAGATCATATGGTGACTAGCCTGATGCATTTGGTGAGCAATCAAGACCTTATTTCTGAATCTGTCTCTGACAAATGTTAAAACCAATACCTGCCAGCACTGAGCAAACTGAATTTGGCAAATATCCAACCAACAGGGATTTGAGAAGGAGGTTTGTTCAGATACTTCTGACTATAAGAGCAAATGCGTTCCTTAAGGTGTAATGCTTATTAAGCCATGACAAACAGGATTCAGTCCCAGAGTGCTGTCACAGGTCAAAGATCACAGTCTGTGATACCTGGAGTCATTTCAAAATAACACAAGTCCACTATTTGTATTTCTCAAGTTTCAGTGATGTGGAAAATTTCTCAAAACTCCATGTATTTGCACAAATATGTTATCTCACATACTCACAAAGCTTCCATTTCTCTCCTCAACTCCCACATTTTTCTTTTCTGTACTCCTCTTTCTCTTAATTTTGCTCAATAAGAATTAAAAAAGGTGTTGAAAGAGACCCACTTTGGAATTCAGAGTGGGGAGAAATTTAAAGCAAGCTGTATTGGTCAGAGCAGGCCATCTGATGTAACAAACAGCCCTTAAATCTCAGTGGCTTAATAAAGTACAGGTTTATTTCTTATTCACTGACTCGCAGTCCAGTGAGGTTTGCAGGGGTTGGATGGGGGCATACTGTGCTCCACACAGGCAATCAGGGACCCAAACCCCTTCCATTTTCCACCATCCTCTGGAGTCTTTGCATCCTCTACCAGACTAGCTCCTCTGCAGCCATGCAGCACTTATTTCCTTTTGCCTTTTTTTCCCATTTCAGCGTGAGTTATAACTTTGAAACTGGAATTTAGTCTAGAGGAAACATGGTGAGATCCTGCTACCCTTAAATAAAGTTAAGGTCAATCCTCATTATTCAAGGATTCTGTATTTTCAGATTTGCCTACTCACTAAAATTTAGTTGTAACCCTCAAATTAATGTTTGTGGTGTTTTCACAGTCGTTCATGGACATGCACAGAGCAGCGAGAACTTTCAGTCACCTAACATGCACATTTCCAACTGAGGTGGAACAAGGTGCGCTCTGCCGTCTTATTTCAGCTACCTTATTGTAAACAGTGTCTTTTGTGAGGTACATTTGGTGCCATGTTTCTAGCATTCCTGTGCTTTTTAAGTAGTGATTTTGCTGTTTAAAATGCCCCCCAAGCATAGCATAAAAAGACTGTCCAGTGCTCTTAACCATAAGAAGACATAAGTTCTAGTGCTGTGGGCTGGGAGCTCAACGCTAATGAATTGACAATATATGTTAAATAAGTTGACTTCAAACAGAAACACTCATAAAATAAGTTTATGCATTTTGATTAATTGATGGAAAGTTTGTGACCAGAGGCTTGCAGGACCCCATCTCTGAATTCATTCTAGAAGCAATGGTTCAGTATTTGATAATTCAGTATTTGCAGAGATTATAAAACATAACTGTGATTTATAAGAATCAACTCTATATAACAAAATGAAATATTTATGATCTTGTTTGAGTAACAAACATTAACTAAGTCATGGATATTTTGAAAACTGAGTGTTAAAACACAGTATTTGATGGAGGACATACTGTTTTCACCTGGCTTCTGAGGCACAGGCTTGAGAAACTCCAACAGCAGTGACAAAAGCTAAGAGTGATTTGGGATCCTGATGGAGAAGGTGAAATAAAAAAAGAGGAAGAGAGGATTGGACCCATACATATTTCAAGGCCATAGATTTTGCTGGAAAGGTGCCTGATATCAATGTATAGCCACCATACAATGCAAAAGTCTGACATATATTATGTGCTCAGGATCTGTTGACTGAGTGCTCAACAGGCAGAACAAGAAAAGGGGAAGGCTGTGCCCCAAGTTAGAACCCATTCCCAATTCTGCCTTGGGGTGCCTGAAATGCAAAGGTCAGAGGAAGCTGGAAAGTGAAATGCATAGATTTTATGTTAGAAAGATGGGGAAGAAAGGAATTTAGGAAAGACCTAAAGCATATATCTGCTGTAGTCTGCAAACCCATACATTCTCCCATTTTTAGATAGTGTCCATTTTATACATCATTTTCCAAAAGAAATGGCAGTCTTCACCTAACCTATAAAATACATAGCATTATAATTAATGTCTGAGTTGGAAATTTCTCCTGAATGAATTTTAAATTGGCCAGACAATTGGCAAAGATTGACAGTTACTGTAGTGAAGCTAAATCCAAGGGAATTTCTTTCATTTTCCTTCTCCTTTATCCTCTACTTCACAGGTCAGAAAAGTATGGCTTATGGACAAAATAGAGCCTGCTGCCCGTTTTTGTAAATAAAGTTTTACTGGAACACAGGCACACTCATTCATTCATGCATCATCTATGGCTGCTTTCATGCTCCAGTGGCAGAGCTGAGTTGTCATGATTCATAACAGATGCTCCACAAAGTTGAAAATGTTTACTATCTGGCCCTTTACACAAATATTTTCCACAAAATATTTGCACAACATAAGTTCCCAGAAAACATTCATGTTTTGCCATAGTTTGTAACTAGTAATTCTAATGTAACCCTGTAATTTTACTGTATTGGGTTCTGGGATACCATTCATTTTACTTGGAAATTATGTTAAATAAGGAAATAATTCTTTTATTGTAAATTGTGGCAGTGGAAGTATTTAATTCTATGATTTGATTTTTCATTTTGAATATATTGTCTGCTGTGGTTTTGTTTTTATTTTTGTTTGGATTTTACCCTCTAATCAAGGACTCCCTATTCCACAGATTATGAAACAAGGTAGGAATGAGAGTGTCTCAAGAAAAATGACGCATGGGAGAGGCAAATTAATCTTGTGTCTTATCTAGTCAAAGTGTATCATTGTAGCATATGTGTGTTCCTCCCAGATTCACCAGGGTAAGGATTCTCCTCAGGGATTTGGAGCCCAAGTCCCAGTTAGAAAGAGTAGCTTCTATAAGAATGCAGCCTCTGAGCTAAGCACTTTACGTATGTTATCTCATTGAACCCTTACACTACAATATGAGGTTGATTTTGTTACAAGCATATTGTATGGAATTGAATCATGTCTTGCACAAAAGATATGTTCAAGTCTTAATCCACATTCCTGTGGGTTTGAGCCCATTTGTAAATATGACTTTTTTAATAAGGTGTGGGCTCATTTGTGAATACAATCTTCAAAGACCCTATTTAGCTGAGACCAAATTGAATCAGGATGGATCTTAATCCTTATTACTGGAGTCCTTAAAAGGCAGGGGAAACGTGGATGCAGTCTTTCAGAGAAGGACCCAAGAAGATACAAAGGAGATGCATAGCCATGTGACGGAGACACAGGTGCAAGCCAAGGAAGCCCAAGGATTATAGCAATTCGGCACCAGAAAGCTAGACTCCAGAGGAAAACATGGCCTGTCAAAACCCTGCTTTTGGACTTTGAGCCTTTTAGGCACGTGTGATAATTAAGGAATCACGGGCTCAGAACTGTTAAATAATTTGCTGAAGGTTACATAGCTAATAAAAGGCAAAGCCATAATTTGACCTCAGGGCTATCTGTCTTCAAACTCTACTGTCAAAACTGTGTTATATTTAACTAGACTTTTATCTGCTGTGCAAATGTATCCCACTGAGCTAGACAGGCCCTGCACAGGAAGAAGAACTAGAGATTCTAATTCTGGCCATATACTGATACCACTAGTGCTGTGCAAATAAGCAAGCAAGCAAACAAGAGTGGAAGGAATTTTACGTGAACGCCATCTATGATGTGCTACATTGATGGCAATAGAGGTGTTTTTGTTCTTTTTTATTTCCTCTCTGTTTGCACCATTATCTTCAAAATACATTCATTATATTTAACATAGAAAAGTAAAATAGACAAATAAAACTGAATAGTTGTCACAGGGTCCCTGGCAGGGTATGTGTGGATGGATCCAGATCTCCTGCTATCACAATTAGCCTCTAGGGAAAACACTCCCCTTCCTCCTCATGTCCCTTTCTCTATATTGTACCCTGTAATTATTTGGATCATATGAGAAATTAATATAATACATATATTATATGTAATATAAGTAACATATGAAAACATTCAAGGAAAGAAAGGGGATCTCTCCCATATTATTTCACCACAGGTGAACAATTGGGTTGATTTTACTTTTCTGAAGGGTTTTGCCCCTTTTCTCCACCTAGCAATCAGCTCCCTGCTTTTCCAGATTAGTTGGTCCCCCTGGAAACATTGATTTCACGTGAGGAGTTCTGCAGGAGAATTTTAGGTCCAACCTCTCTGTAGGTGAGCGCTTTTGCTTTTAGTATATCATGGAAGCATCACTTTGTAAACCTATTACAATTGTGTTAGCACAGTCCCCCTATATGTATATACTGTTGCTAGCATGGACAAATCACATAAAGCCTTTCCTGATGTTTTTCATAATAATCTCTTTTAACATGTCGAGAGGAACTTTCATACAGGACAATATTGGCCTTAGAATTAGTTATGCCTATAAAGGCCCCAGAAACAGCATATTATGTGTGATGAGAAAACCATTTACCATTTCCAAAATGTTAGAAGGTTGATTGGGCATGGGGTCAAGCTTAAGAGAACCTCCAAGCAATGGGTTGACAGAGTTCAATGGGAAATGTGTCACCAAGACACAGGGACTGTGATACCTGAGTATAGGCAGTTGCAATCTCATCCAGCAGAGGTCAAGACCCAAAGCACGGAGAAGTCTGGATGGATCTGATACCTGGTTCTTCTCCAGATGCCTTCACTATTTCTCTAATTCCTCTAGAACAGTGTTTCTCTAAGCATCATCCTAAATCAACACCATCATCTGAAAATGTTAGAAATACAAATTCTTGGGTACCTCCCCAGATTTACTGAATCAGGAACTCTGGGGATAGGGCCCAGCAATCAGATTTAACAAGCCCTCTTGATGATTCTGATGCATGCCAAAGTTAATGATGCTCACTTGAATTTCTTTCAAGTTCCTAGGTGATGTCAAAACTGCTGCTGCTGATTCAGGAACCATATTTTGATAACCACTTCTCTACAGTCTAGAATGGGGTTTCTCAACTTCAGCATTATGGCATTTTGGACCAGATCATTTTTTTGTTGTTGGGTTGCCCTGTACATCATAGGATACTTACCAGCAACTTCAGTCTCTACCCACTAGATGCCAGTAGTACCTCCTTCCCAAAGTCATGATAACCAAAAATGTCTCCAGATGTTGCCTAATAACCCCTGGGGGTCAAAATTGCCCCCAGTTGAGAACCACATTTAGAAAATCATTTCTAGAACGATCTTGGAAAATTATTAGTATTTGGATCCCAATACCAGAGGAGTTTTTCTTCTTTCAACAAATATTTATTACAAGCACATTTTTTTTTTTACTTTTTATTTTAAAATATTTTTAGATTTACAGAAGTATTTCAAATATAGTGCAGAATGTTCCCATAAATGCTTTATCCAGATCCCTCTGTCATCTGATGTAACATTGGTGTATTTCTCACAGCTAAGATATTAGCATTGGTTCAATACCATTGACTAAAGCTCAGACTTTATACACATTCCCCCGGTTTTCCCCTGATGTCCTTTTCTATTCTGAGATCCAACCCAGCACACCACATTGCATGTAATTGTCATGTCCTGTTAAGTCTCCTTCAATCTGTGATAGTTTCTTGGGCTTCTCTTGTCTTTCTTAACCTTGACATATTTGAAAAGTAGAGGTTAAATATTTTGTAGAATTTCTCTCATGTTGGGTTTGTCTGGTGTATGCTCATGAATTGACTGAGGTTGTAAATTTTGGGAAAGAATACCACAGAACTCATGTGCCCTTCTCATTGTATTATATCGGGGAACACATGATACTGATATGACTTATTAATATTGTTGTTGATGTAAACTTTGATCACTTGGTGGCGGTGGTGTCAGCAGGTGTCTCCATTGTAAAGTTATTATTGTTCCCTTTTCATGCTGTATTCTTAGAAGTGAGTCATTAAGTCCAGTCCAACTCTAGGAAAGGGGAGTTACCTCCACTCCCTGGAGGAAGGGGTATTCTTTTAGTTTACGAGGACTGCTATAACACAGGCTAATTGGCTTAGACAACAGAATTGTTGTTTATTGTCTCACAATAAACTCAAGGTGTCAGCAGGGCCATGCTTCTCTTGAAGGAGAGAATCCGCACTTCTCACTCGACTTTTGGTAGGTGGCTGGTAATGCATGGTACTTCTTGGTTTGTGGCAGCTTAACTCAACCTCTGCTTCCATCACACTGCTTCTCTTGTCTCTGTCTCTCTCTGTGTCCAAAGTTCTCTCCTTATAAGGAAACCAATCATTTTGGGTTAAGGCCCACCCTAATTAAGTTTGGCCTAACCTTAACCGATGGCATCTTTAAAGATTCTATTTACAAATAAGTTCAGAGTCATAGGACTGAGAGTTAGGACTTGAACATGTCTTTTAAAGGGACACAACTCAACCAATAATACGTATTAAAGAATTTGTATGGTCATATGTTAAAATCACCAGATTAATTAGTAAATTTGAGGGAAGATGCTATTTTGCCCTAAAGTTTTTCTGCTAAGTTTAGCAATTCATACATATATATTGCCTCCAGAAATTATTACTGATGTTATAATGAGGATTTTCTATTTTGCTCATTTCTTCTACATTTATTAATTAGAAATCTTCTGTAAGGAAGTGTTGTCCCTTCTCTATTATTTATTTGTTTATTCAACATTTATATCATATATTTATATGGACTCATGGATATTTATTTAATCTTTGGATTATAATTCAATATTATCTTTATTTATGGTCTTGCTCAAATTGTTCCAGCTTTGGTCATTGAGAACTTTCAAGATGGTAGCTGTTTCCTTTTGATATAATTCCATCCTCTTTTTTTCTGTCTTTTTGTCTTTCCCTTCCCTTCCCTTTCCCTCCCTTCCCTTCCCTTTCCCTCCCTTCCCTTTTCCTCCCTTTCCCTCCCTTTCCTTTCCTTTCCCTCCCTTTCCTTTCCTTTCCCTCCCTTTCCTTTCCTTTCCCTCCCTTTCCTCTCCTCTCCTCTCCTCTCCTCTCCTCTCCTCTCCTCTCCTCTCCTCTCCTCTCCTCTCCTCTCTTCTCCTTTCCTTTCCTTTCCTTCTTAGCATTCCCATACTTACTGGCATTAAAAGATGCTCCAGACTCATCTTGCATTCCCTCTGCTCCAGGCCTAGAATCAGCATTTCTGGTGTGCCTAGCAACTCTGTTCCTGGGACTCAGGATTAGGATCTTCTCAGTGATCCTTCAATCCCCATATGGTAGGGTATCTTTAATTTTCTAGGACTAGGACATATTCTTGCCCTATCCAGAGATGTTTCTGTTCCATTCTCCCAGCTGCAATGGGTCTTGACCCATGCCTTGAAGACCACAGGCTTTGATCCCCTTTCCCCAGTGCCCTAAGACTTTTGTTTAATTGTGTAAATATGGGAGAAGAATCCAGGCAGGGCTCCATGCCTTCCTTCAACAGCTGTTGTTTCCCTTCTCCAAGCCTATACCACAACGACTGCTTTTTCCAAATTCTGTCTAGTCTTTCCTGTGAGGATCTACCTGATGGAGATCTGTGGAGAAGAGCCCACAAGAGGGCAAAACTGTCTTTTGTTTTAATGGCTCCCAGGGACACTATACTCTCATGTTATCCCATACTCATGACTTAGCAATTTGTTGAAAATTTTAGCTGGATTCTTCTTACTGACTTGAGTGGCATCTGGTATCTGTTGCAAGCACTTCATCCCACCTCTCCTTGGGTGCACCTGTCTTTGACTAGATTTTGAATTAGATGATTATCCTACAACCTCATCTTTTTTGGTAGATTCAAGAAAAGTTATGGCTTTACAAATTATGCAGCTTTTTCCATTGTAATAGAGAGATCAATGCTATTTCTAGCTTTCTACATCCTAAATGAAAGCTGGAAATTTTCTATTTTATTTTGAGAAAAATAGAGAGCTATTAAAGATTAATGAACTGGAGAATGAAAAGGTCAGATCTAGTTTTTAGGAAAAAAAGTATTCTGGTTGCATTGTGCAGATGGATCAGAGAGACGAGTGGAGAGGTAAGTTAGGAGATTGTTGCAGTAATCTGGGCAAAATATGAGCAAATCTCAAAGATACCATGCCTGGGGACTGAAAGGTACAGATATATTTGGAAAATGTAGAACTCATTTGACAGATTGTGGAAGTGGGTGCATGTATGCATATTCATACACTTAAATGTGCTGGGGTTTGGTGTGAAAAAGAGGGAAGATTAAAAAATTGTACTCATGTTCCTAATCTAGACAACCTAGAAGATGGTGGCAAAGGAGACAAGACATTAAGGCTGAAAGCAAAGCTAGGAGTGTGGAGAGTCTGTAGGTGGACATTGTCCTTGGAGAACAAGGTTGTCAGCTCACTGAAAGGACTGTGAACAGGTAGGACAGAAGGACTTCAAAAATATTTTTGGACAAGTGAATGCATATATCAGAACCTCAATTGGGATCTATACCTTTTTAATAGGACCAAATTCTTCCTTTTTTATTCTACTAACGGAGATTGTTTTTTTGACATTTGTAATAGTCTAGTGAGAATAATTTGTGCAAAGTGAAATGCCCCCTCCCCCCAAAATGTGAGCTGAGATACTGCAACTTTCCCTGGTTGACCTGTTCAGGAACTTTCTCATTGCTCCCCATGACTGGAATTCTATGTTCTCATTGCATGGGTTAATTAGTATGAAATTTCATTTATTCTAATCTTCCAGAGACTTCTTAATAAGCTTGCTATGTAATCCTCAGGTTTGGGGACAATTAAGTACAATTCGTAGTGTGAAGGCATTTAACTAACTTGTTAGGTAGCAGAGAAATATTTAATTTCCTATTCAATCTTTTAGAAACTAGAAGGGGATCATTAGATCACAAACATGTTGATGTAAAATTTATTGTTATAGTTTTACAAATTAAGGCAAATTTTCTATAACATGAACTTCCCTCTCCCGTTCTTCCTCCAGCAAGCATTTATGGAGCCCCACTCTGATCTAGGCGCTGCCTTTGGTGTTTTTGATGCAAGGATGAGAACAGCCCTCTTAGAGGAGATGCAGCCCAGTGGGAAGATGCCCACAATAAACATTTGCTAAGCGTAAAATGATGGGTGCTAAGCTAAGGGGAGCACGAAGGAGTTGGAAGAAACATTATCAACGGGTGCTGGAATCATAGAACTTACCCATTCAAGTGAGCCCTTTTCCTCAAAACAATCACTCTGAGAAAAATATACACTTCCCAATCATGTTCTAATCACTTAAAACATTTCAGAATTTCTTCTTGGTATTGTCTTCAGAGAAAATTTACAAGTTATAAAAAAAATGTTAGGATTGCCTTTCACTTTTTTTAACTTTATTTTAAAGAAGTTTTTTACGGAAAAGTTACATAAAAAATATAGGAGATTCCCATATAGCCCACACCTCCCCCTCTCACATTTTCCCCTATTAATAACATCTTACATAAATATGGTACATTTGTTACAGTTGATGAACAAATATTGAAGCATTGCTACTAACCATGGTCAATAGTTTACATTATGGCTTCCACTTTGCACTGAACAACTTTATAGGATTTAACAAAATGTATAGTGGCCTGGATCCATCATTGCAAAATCATGCAGAACAATTCCAATGTCCTAAAAATACCCTATGTTCCACTTATTCTCCCCCCTCCCTTCAGAACCTCTGGTAAACTATCTTTATATCAGTGTTACAAGTTCTTCTGTTACTACAATAATAATAAGTCTACTTTGGTCCATTGCTGCATTCCCCCCTTATGTTTGCTCATTCCTCAGTCTTGAGGATTTTAGGACGGCGATGCTCACCCTGCTTCAGTTTGAGAGGGGGCTTAGACCTTATGGAGCAGGTGGAAGAAACTGAACTGTTTTATTACAGTTATAGATATTCTTTGCTTTTTGGGGTGGGGGTTGTCCATTATCATCATTTTGTCAGTTGTCCTGGGCAAGTCTAATGAACTAGAAAGTAGGAGTTGGCTGCAACTCTGCTGAGATTCAGGGCTCAACGCGTATGAACAAACTGAGATGTAAGTCTCTGGGATATATATTTAATGAGTATAGTGCTAACTGTAGGTTCAAATAAAAGTGATAGAGGAATGTTGTGTAGGGAAATATAAATGAACCTAACTCTGTTGCAGTGGGGAAATAGGTTATCATATATTCCAAGGTAAGGCCTACTGATGGGGTGCTGGATATTCCTATCCAAAAGAATGAAGGAGGATCACCATCTCACGTTTTATACAAAAATTAACTCAAGATGGATCAAAGACCTAAATATAAGAGCCAAAACCATAAAGTTCCTAGAAGATAATATAGGGAAGTATCTATGGATCTGGTAATGGGAAATGGCTTCATAAACTTTACACCCAAGCATGAGCAATGAAAGAAATATTAGATAAATGGAACTTCTTAAAATTAAAAAAATATATATGCTTCAAAGGAGTTTGTCAAGAAAGTGAAAAGGCAGTCCAAACAATGGGAGAAAATATTTGGGAACCACCTATCTGATAAGGGCCTAATATCCAGCATAGATAAAGAAATCCTACATCTCAGAAATTAAAAGACAAACAACCCATTTAAAAATGGGCAAAAGATTTGAATAGACAGTTCTCCAAGAAAGAAATACAAATGGCTAAAAAGCATATGAAAAGATGCTCAACATCACCCTATATAACCACTGTTGGGTATATACCCAGAAGAACTGAAAGCAGGGACACTAACAGCAGTGCACACCAATGTTCATAGTGGCATTATTCACTATTGCCAAAAGTTGGAAGCAACCCAAGTGTCCATCAATAGAAGAATGGATAAACAAAATGTGGTATATACACACAATGGAGTATTACTCAGCTGTAAGAAGGAATGAAGTATTGACACATACAACAACATGGATGAATCTCCAAGACTTCATGTTGAAGGATGTAAGCCAGTCAGTAAAGGACAAATATTGCATGACCTCACTGATATGACCTAAGCATATTGAGCAGACTCACACACTGGAGTCTGGAAGATGAGTTATCAGGGGATAGAAAATGAGTAGAGATAGTGAGGCAATGCTCAATCTGGATAGAATCTATGATATGGTGGATGGGGGAAGTTTGGCAGTGGATGGGGGTGATGGTGGTGCAGTGATATGAATGGGGTCGACGATGCTGAAGTGTGAGTGTGTGTAGGGTTGGGGAGTGGGTTGGGCTATCCATTAGAGCTAGGGGAAGGGCTGGAGGAAGGTAAACTCTGGGGATGTAGAAAATAAAATTGTGAGAGTGTTCATTTGGCAACTATGGCAGGGGAGGGTCACTGGTGCGGTGTGTTGGTGGGGGGGAGGATGTGTGGGGAAGTGTACACCTAAGCATGCCTCTATGAATATAATTGTGTTCATGTGGTCATAGGGTATAATCTCTGTGGGTGGAAACCTACACAATAACCAATAAAATATTAAATTCCCATCCTGGGGAGTCCTGCTACATTCTCTAATAGACTGGCAAGAATCTCTAGAGTACATAAACAGTGTCTAATCAAAGAAAACAGACCAATACACCATGCCCTCAATACTAATGCTTGTACTTATGAAACTTACTATTGTAAAAGTGAAAATTAGCCTAATAATATCTATTGCCTAAGAGTTACCTCCTGAAAACCCCCCCTTGTTACTCAAATATGGCCTCTCTCTAAGCCAAACTCAGCAAATATACTCACTACCTCCCCCCTGGCTTGAGACATGACTCTGGGGGATGAGCCTTCCTGGCACTGACCAAGTGATGCATTTGGAACACGCCAACCAGCGATGCATTTGGAAAAAGACCTTGGGGGAAAAATTAAATACAAAAGAGTTTTTATGGCTAACAGGTTTCAAAGTGAGTCAGGAGGTCACTCCAGAGGTTATGCTTACTCAGATCCCAAGCAGATCTCACTAATTGCCACAGTAAAGAAAGCTTCAACCAGGGTTCTCTCGAGGGCTGTAGAGACATCTGGACACTATAGTCGAGACACACAACCCCAGGAAAACTGCCTTTCATTTTTAACAGTGCTTTCCAAAGTATATTTCCTTCAAGAGTTGGCTATATAAAGATTAAAAAAAAAAAAAAAAGAACTAGTTGTCTACATAGATGACCCATGAAACATGGCCACCATGATCAAATAAATTTAAGAAAATTTACATATGCTCTCTGCTTATTTGATGTACATCAGCAGATCCAAATCTGCAAGAAGGCTTGCAGTAAACTTATTTATCTCTGTAAACGAATGCTTCCCCAACCTACTCTATTTCATCAAATCTATGACACCATCAGTTATAAGGTACACCATGAATTTATGTACCTTTAAGAAAGAAAATAATCTTCCAATTAAGCTAAGACCAGATGCTTCCTTATCACTTAGAAGAATTTTTATTTTATACTTATTGAAAGAATTATTTTAGAGTTCTTGAGACAAAGACTTTATTACATGTTACACTTGGGCCTACAAAGAAAGAAAATATAAGTGAAACAAGTCAGCCAATGTATGTCTAAAATTTCACAAACAAATCCTAATACTTCTGAATCACATTTTATCTCAGAGCTGCTGATACCTGTTTTTCACGCACAAGGTCATTCTCTGTACCATCAAGAATATCAGTGATTTCGCCTTTTTAAGAATGTTCCACTTCTTGTCTCCAAGATTTTTATCCAAGCCACTGACACCTATTCTGCCAATATCCATGCATTGGTGTAGGCAAACCAAAATGTCAAATCTGCCACCTGGCTGAAAGTGATTGGAAGATGTGTTTTAATTTATAGATATTAAATTGTAAAAAAAAAAAAAAAAATGAGTCACAAGATCAGTGAAAAGCATTATCGGGCCACAAAGTCTCCTTTTATGAATCCCATGCATCCAGGTTTGTTTGGAGCAATCTTTGAGGAAGCTGTTTTATTCTGCTTGATCAAAATTGGGTAAAAGCTAATTACAATACATAATTTATAATTATCATATACTATATATTATATATGTGTTCTATCACTTAGTGCATGGTTAAATAATGATATATATAATAAATATATACTATGTGATTATTATGTTGTATTATATAATATGATATGATATAAGATTTTATTATATGAATAATTATATAATAATCCTCTATCATAGCAGAATTAGATGCCAGGAACTCAGAAGGAAGTCCCTGGAAGGCAATATACAATCCTGAGCAAGTTGCTTAATGTCTCTGTGGTGGTTTGATGCTGCATGTACCCCAGAAAAACAGGTTTTTTGTTTTTTTTTTAAGATTTTATTTATTTATTCATTTATCCCCCCCTTGCTGCTTGTGCTCGCTGGGTCAGCTAACCACGCCGTGCGGGCGGGCTTGCCTTCACCAGGAGGCCCCAGGAACCGAACCCGGGGCCTCCCATATGGTAAACGGGAGCCCTACTGATTGAGCCACAGCCGCTTCCCGAAAAACAGGTTCTTAAATCGAGTTCATTCCTATGGGTGTGGACCCATTGTAAGTAAGATCATGTGATGAGGCTACTTCAGTTAAGATGTGACTGACCTCACTCAAGATGAGTCTTCATCCTCTTACTGGAGTCCTTTATAAACCGAATGACTGGAGAGAGAGAGAGAGAGAGAGAGAGAGAGAGAGAGAGAGAGAGAGAGAGAGA
>JAKSZT010054489.1:16314699-16401840 GCA_026826555.1 Tolypeutes matacus
AGAGAGAGAGAGAGAGAGAGAGAGAGAGAGAGAGAGAGAGAGAGAGAAAGAGAGAGAGAAAGAGAGAGAGAAAGAGAGAAAGCCATAGAATCAAGAAGCTGAGAGCAACAAAACCTAGACGAGAAGGGAGAGACCAGCAGATGCTGCCATGTGCCTTGCCATGTGGCAGAGGAGCCCAGGCTGGCAGCAGTTGGTCTTCAGGAAGATAGCATCGTCTTGATGATGCCTTGATTCAGACATTCTCAAGGCCTCAAATTGTAAGCTAATCCCCACTGTTTAAAGCCAACCCATTTCACGGTATCTGCTGTGAACAGCACAGGAAACTAGAACAAGTCTCCAAGTGTCTGGCTCCTCATCTTTAAAAGAGGGATACTGAGGACACCTGCCTTTTAGAGCTATTCTGAAGCTTGAATAACAACAACAAAACATGCTGTGAAGCCCTTAGTCAGGAGCCAACCCATTTCAGCTACCATTATTATTTTCTCAGGCATTCATGACAAGTGACCGCCTTGCTCAATCTAGCTCTGAAAGTATCTTGGCTATTTCTGAAAATTAAAATGACTCTCAAATGATTAATAATTTCTCCTGTGAATAGATTGTCAGAAATAAGCTATAGGGTCCGATGATGATTACTAACATGAGGCAGTTTAAACGTACTTTGGGCAATGACAGCATCATCAAAATAAAGGCGCAAAGTCCCGCATGCTTATTAAGAAAGTCATGACACTCATTTGCAAAAAGCGCTTCAGGTGTGACTGTCACCCTCGCTGCCTCTACACTGCGGGAAGATTGGATAAAGACTTGTCTTCTATTTTCTGCTTTCCATTTCTCTCACCTCCCAGGTCCTAACAAGTTGAAAGTCTTATGAGAGGCTGCATGGCAAAATGATGAAAGAAAAGGTTTTTTTTGTTTTGTTTTGTTTTTTAGTTTTTTTTTTTTAACACAGGGATTTCATTTACTAAGTGTGTGACCTTGTCAAGCCAATTAAACTTTCTCAGCCATGGTTTCATCTGTAAAATGGGGGTGATAAGAGTATCTACCTCAATGGGCTGTCTGGGCATTCATTAGCATCACACATGTAAAGCTTGGTGACACATTACCAGATGCAATAATTGTGATGTTATTGATGTCATTTTATTATGACCATATCTGAGCACTAGGGTTATCATCTTTTATTCGTTTCTATTGCTTCTGTTACAATCTTGGTGGCTTAAAAAAAACGCATTTATCTTATAGCCCTGACAGTCAGAAATGTAAAACAGGTCTCACTGGGCTAAAATCAAGGTGTCACCAGGGCTGCTTTCCCTCTGGTAGCTAAAGAGGAGAATCTTTTTCCCTGCCCTTTCCATCTTCTTGAGGTCACCCACATTCCTTGGCTTGTGACCAGCCAAGGCCAGCAATGGCCTGTGAGTCTTTCTCAGATCCCATCACTCTGACACTTAGAAGGACTTTATGGTTATGTGGAACCCACCTAGAAATTTCAGGATACCCTCTCCTTCTCAAGATCAGCTGATTAGCAAACTTAATTCTCTCTTTCCCTGTAACCTGACATATTCACAGATTCTGGGAATTCAGATGTGGACATCTTTGGGGGCCATTATTCTTCTACCACAGTCATCATCACTTAATCTAGTATCTCTTGCTACATAACAAATTACTCCAAAGCACAGTGGCTTAAAACAACACCACTGGTGATACCACAGTCCTGTTGATTAGGAGTCTGGCCTAAGTGGGTTGTCTGGGTCAGGAGCTCTCACAGGCTGCACCCCCGGTGTGCACCGAGGCGCCAGCATCCCAAGGCTCAACTGGGGGAGAATCTGCCTCCAGGCTCATGCGCTTGCTTGTTGGAGGGTGCGGTTCCTCAGGGGCTGTGGACCAGAGGTCTCCCCCAGTTCCTTCCCACGTGGGCCTCTCCACAGGGCCGCCTACCGCATCATGGCAGCTGGCTTCCTCAGAGCGAGCACAAGCAAGGAGAGAGAGGAGACACACAGAGTTAACGAGATGGAAGTCTTAGCCTTTCTTTTATTCAAACTGTATTTCAAATTCAAAAAATAAAATAACAGACAAAAGGCAGATCGACAAGTTATGGAAGCATGACTCCTAAAAAGTTCTGTCCAGGCACTTTTTCTCATTTAATCCCAACAACAAACTCAATTGTTCCTCCAGTGTTCAGAAAGCAGCACAGATGAGCACAGGTTAGTTAAATGACATAGTCAAGGTTTCCTTATTAATGACGAAAATGAAGAAGAGGTCAAAATGCTTACTCATATTCCAGTCTCACACTATATGCTCCATCAATACCTCACAGCTACATCCTGCCCCCACACATGGAGCTGTTTGCTCTTCTGTGCCTTTTCCCTCTGCCCACCTACCCAAGCAGCTCCCAAAGCACACAGACACCTTTTATAATGTCGTAATTATTGAGCAAATCCACAGGTGTGTTTATAAAACATGTGCAAAGTATAAAGAACAACAATAAAACAAGCAGGCATGAACCCACCAATTAGCTTGAGGAAAGAATAATGCTTTTCACTGAAGTTTCCAGTGTATCTTCCTTGATCCCAACCCTTCTCTCCTGTAATCACAGCCCTAAATTTTGTGTTTCTAGTTCTCTTTCTTTTCTAAAAAGTTGTAACACATGTGTTTTAAGCCCTAAATAATAATATTGTTTAGTTGTACATGTTGCATGGACTCATACTATATATAATTTTTTGTGTTTTTTCTTTATCATTCACTGTTATTTTCCTGAAATCCACCCATATTGTTGCCTGAAAATAAGGACAGGCATATACCTGAAATACCTCCATTTTCACCATTATATCACAGTCAATTTTATGAATACCTCACAATTGATTTATTCACTCTAATGCTGATGAACATCTGGGCTACTTTCAACGTTTCTGCTGTTAATAACACTACAGTTAAAAAATTGTCTGTGTCTGTTGGTGCACATGTGAAGATGTTTCTCTGGGTATGCAACAAGGAATGGATTTGCCAGGTTATTTGGTTTGTGATGTTCAAATTTACTAGATACGGCCAAGGAGTTTTCCACCGTATTTGTACCACTCCTTTGAGCAGTGTATGAGTGATTTTCCATCTTATATCTCCATATTCTCACTGTCACTTCATATAGTCAGACTTTTTATAATTTTTGCCAATCTAGTGGCTGTCACTCATTATTGCATTCACCCAATCACTAATTTGGTAGAACATCTATTTACATGTTTCTTGGCCATTCAGAAGGTTTCCTCTTCTTCAAAGCATTACCCACATCTTTTGCACATTTCATTATAAGGTGGTCTTTTTAATTTGTAAGAGTTCTTTACATATTTTTTACTCTAATTATTCCATTTTGGGGGTTGTATTCCACTCTCAATGGTGATTTTTGATAAACAGTCATTCTTATTGTAATGTAGTCAATCTGATTCATCTTTCAAATTATGATCTGCTTTTTATGTCTTTTTAAAATAAATTCTTCCATACCTGAAGGTCAGAAAACTATCCTCTTGAATTGTCTTCTAAAAGATTTAAAGTTTTGACTTTCATATTCAAAATTTTTATCCATTTGGGATTAAATCTTATGCATGATATGAGGTAAAATTTGAATTCCATCATTTCCCGTATAGTTAATCAGTTGTTAGAACATTACTAACTTATTAATTACATAGTCCATAATTTCTATTCCGAGCCACAGGACAGTTGTTTCATAAATGGCAATTATGTGGGTTTCTGAGCTTTCTTATTCTCTTCCATTTGTCAAAATGTCTATCTCTGTGCTGCATTATTTATTACAATTATTACAATTTTATATTAAGTATTTTTTGTCTGGTCAGGCAAGTTTTTATTCTTTTTTAAAAAAAAACTTCTCTAACTATTCTTTGCCCTTTGCTCTTCCAAAAATTTAGAATCAATTTATTGTATTTTGGATTTTAATTGTGTTTTATTTTGAATATTAATGCACATTTTGATATGTCAAAGGGTAGGTGAAACTGAAAGAAATTCCTGACCACACACACACACTTGGTTAGTGTGAGATTTACGTGTACTTCCTTCAACAAGCTAAGCAGGGAGCTGGAGAGTGGGGTAGGGCAGGGCTTGCTCTCCCTGTCTTAGTGGAACCAGTTGGTCTATCTTTGCCCAGCAGCTGCTGACTCCCAACAAGGTACAGCAGCAGGCGCTGCTAGCCAGAGCTCATTCCTCTCATCTTCACGAGGAGAGTGCAGGCATCCCACAGCCCGTGGAGAGTGTTCCAAGACAAGCCAGTCCTGCGTTTTTGCAGAGGGACAGGGAGAGCAACACTCTCTGCTTAGTGATACTAACATTTTCATTATGGGATTCAACTTACAACTGCCACAAGTTTGAGCACAGATTCTTATCTTTTCTCTCAAATACAAATAATGTATTTATATTATTTGATTTTCAGTATAAACATGTTTTCTTGTTTTTCGTTTTAACTCTTCTCAAATGTAAAATGTTCAAGGGGGTGGAAGTCGCTCAAATGGTTGAGCGCCTGCTTCCCCACATATAAGGTCCCAGGTTCCTCCTAAACACAAAACAAACAAACAAATGAAAAAACCAACTCTCACCGGGGAGCGGATGTAGCTCAGTGGTTGAGTGCCTGCTTCCTATATATGAGGTCCTGGGTTCAATCTCCAGTACCTCCTAAAAAAAATTTTTTTTTTAAATAACATATTCAAAAACAAGTTTGACAAATATCAAATTTATGACATTTCCTAAGAACAACATGCTTATAATTTGACAAAGTGTGGTAAAAACGCATTGTCAGATTAAGTTCACGTTTGTGGGGGAGGGGGAAGCATCTTTTATAAATACTTATACAAATCATGCATAGCACAGATTGGGATTTCTCAGAATTATAGCAGAATTTTGAAAGACTTGTCAATTTTAGAATAATGAATCTTCCAGTCCATGGATACAATGTGTCACTCTTTTCAACTATTCATTAATGTCATTAAGTAATGGTTTATAACTTTTGCCTTAAAGGTGTTATACATATCTTTTGTTAAATTTATTCCTAGGTACTTTGTATTTTTCTTTACCCTATTATAAATACTATTTTAAAATTTTTCATTTCCTGAGTACTACTGTTGAATAGAAATGTAACTCTTTTGATATTGGCTTTGCTTTTAGCAAACTTATTAAATTCTCTTATAATTGTAATTTTTTTCTTTATATTCCTGTTTATTTTCTACATAGTTTGTCTTCTCATCCAAGAATAATGACAAGCTTGTTTCTTCCTTTTCAATACTTATAAATTACAAATTCTTCTGGCCTTACTAAGTTGGTTTTGGTTTCCAAGCAAATGTTGACTAGAAGGGGTACTTATAGCTATACTTATTCCCACTTTAAAGAGAATGTCTTTAACTATTCACCATTATATATGATGTTTTCTCTGTTGCTTAAATAGCCTATACCGACTTATTTAAGTGCCCTTCTATCACTAGATTTTTAAGAAATGAATAGGTATTGAATTATATCTAATGCCTTTTCTACATCTAATGAAACGCTCTTATGGCTTGTGAATTTTCTCCTCTAAGTTTTATATTGATTTTCTATTATTCTTTTATTCCTTGGAATTAACACATTTTGGTCATGATATATTTTCTTTTAAATGAAGTGCTCGACTCCAAATATGTAGGTCTGAGATGAAAAATAATAAAGTAATATTAACAAAGTGATAAAGGAAAAGAATTGCAAACATAGGATAATATAACAAACTAAATTACCACTTAAATATGAGTCTGAAATATAAATATTTTCAATAATGAATGTCTTAGATATTTTACTTCAACAAAAGCCTTTCTGAAAAAAGTCTTAGAGTAGGTACCTCATCAATAAGAGTATGAAAGCAGTAAGATATGAGAAGTAAATAACTTAAAATATGTTGTTGTCTAAATAAACAATAAACAATGATCTATTTCCCCAATTATTAAAGTATATCCACAGTGTAAATCTAAGTGATAACTGTGGTTATAGATGAGGACCTAGGAGAAAGATCAGAGAAAGTGAAAGAGAGCTATACTCCAAGGAAAGACAAATATTGATAAACCTACAAGGTTGGGGGAAAATAAATTGCTGTATCAATAACTTAGGGATAACTAACAAAATTAAAATAGAACATAAGAACTTTAAACTACCAGAATAAAATTTGATCTATCCATGGAAGCTAGGAAAAGATTAAAATAAAAGCAAAAAGAAAATATAATAAAAAGGAAACATGAAATGATATTTCAGAAATAACTGAGATGTATAATAAATTCATTTAATAGGTTGAATATATCAATCAAAAGACAAAAAGAATTCAACAGAGATAGTGTTAAGTGTTCACTATTTCTTCTTCTTGGACACAAAGAAGGAAGACATATCCTAGCCTTTCTTATAATTAAGTTGGGACCATGTAACTGAGTTATGGAGGGTGGTAATTGTCCAGAAATGGTGTAAGTCACTTTCAAGTCTGGCCCTTAAAAACTATGACATTCTAATTTTCCCTTTCCTTGCTGGATCAACTTAAAAGCTGGTATGTTATAGCTTTTGTAGCAACCCAGATCTCTGAATCACCATTTGAAGAAGAGCCACATAGAATAGCCACTTTTCCCATTTCAAACTAGAATGTGAGTGAAAAATAGTAAATCATTATTGTATTACTTTGGTTTTTGTTTGTTACTACAAATTAGTGTAGCCTCACCCTGTCTAATATACATAGAGAAAGAGCTCTATCCATGTGTTATTTCCAAAAGACAGTGGGTATAAGGGAGGATTCTTGGGAAAACTGGAAATCTAAGTGTTTGGAATGCTATCCCATGCTGGATCTGGACTCTCCGGTGCTGAATTTAGTTCAAGAATCAAGATAAACTGGATGTTTACAGGCCTTCTCTTAAGTGAAGGCAAATTGATTTCTAGGGTAAGCTCTTCGGAAATTGCATTGTAAGCCTGAGCTTAAAAGGACAGTGGTGCAATAAAAAGTTAGCATTTTCTCCACTCTGTCAGGGTACAGGCTTCATGGAAAGCAACCCTGGCAGCAGTCCATACAGCAAAGCAAAGCAATGACACAGTCATGTAAAAATATGCTGTTTCTGGTCTTGCTTCTGTACAACTTTGCTTCCACGAAATTCT
The DNA here is from genome assembly GCA_026826555.1 of Tolypeutes matacus. Lineage (NCBI taxonomy): Eukaryota > Metazoa > Chordata > Mammalia > Cingulata > Chlamyphoridae > Tolypeutes > Tolypeutes matacus. The sequence continues at coordinate 16,321,834 of JAKSZT010054489.1, forward strand.
GGAATGTTCAATTAAATAAATCAGGAATTTATGCAATTATAAATCAGGAATTTAATAGCAGGTGTGTATATGTACTTTTCCACCAATTCTTAATTTCATGCGCAACCCTGAAGACACTTAAAATGAAAAAGAAAAGGATGAAAAATAATATACCAGGCAAGTGTGATTGGAAGGAATATAGTATAGCCACTTTAATTTCAAACTAAGTAGAATTTAAAGCAAAAATCATTTGAGATAAAAAGTGACATTATATGTGGACAGATAAAAGATCAGAAAGATACCCTCCTAATGAATACATTAGCATGTAAAAATATATACATAATCTTTGAAAGAAATTGATGAACTAGGAGGAGAAATAGCTAAATCAGTAATTATAATTAAAGATTTTAAAGCATTTACATTAGAACAGATAGCTCAAGGAAACAAAAAATCTTCATATATGATCATTAATATCTGTGAGCCAAAAGATAGATAAGCAACTTTATATCCAGTGAGCACACTTCTTTTCCAAGCACACAATGTACATTCACACAATTCAACCAATTACTGGATCAATAAAAAATCCTCAATAATTTGCAAAGAAGCTACATCTTATAGAGTTTTCCAACTACTAGCCAATAAAATTAGAAATGAAAACCATAAAGAAAGTCTTAGAGAAATCCTAAATGTCTGTAAACCAAAAAAAAAAAAAAAAAAAACATACAACTTGCACAGCACTTGATTAAAGAAAAACTCATAAATGAAAATATTACGTTTCTCTGAATGAGAATAGAAGCACTAAATGTAGAACACCTGAGAACCAGTTAAGGCAGTACTTTGAGGGGCACATATAGCATTAAAATTGTTTATCAGAAGACAAGAAATGTTATACATAAGTAAGGTAAATATGTCCCCCAAAACTAGAAAATAAACAAGACAACAAATCCAAAGAAATAAGAAGAAAATAAATAATGAAGACAAGGACAGAAATTAATAAAGCAGAAAACAAATATTAGATAATGATAATAGCTAACACATTTATAGCACATACCATGTGCTAAACACCATTCCAAGTGCTTTACTTACATTAACTCATTTGATCTTCACTACTTTCCTTTGAGATAGGTAGAATTATTCCTTCTCAGTTTACGGATGAGTAAAGCAGTGCACAGAGAGATTACAGAATTTGTCCAAGGTCACAAAGCTAATAACAAGAGATTGATTTATCATCTGGGCTTTTATCAACTGCACTATATAACCGCTGACTTTTCTTTTGAAAAGACTGCTAAAGTAGATACGCTTCTAGAAAGACTAAGCAAGGAGAGAAAGCGTGAGAAAAAGAGAGGGAAAGGGAAAGGAAGGGGGGGAGGGGGAGGGGGGGGGGGGGGGGGAGAGGGAGAGGCAGGCGCAAGGAGAGGGAGAGGGGGAGGGAGGGGGCACTGCTATATCAGTCAGAGTAATTAAGGATAGGGGATACTAGTAAAACCTTAAATATTATTGGCTGAAAACAATAAAGATCTGTTTCTTGCTTATATCACAATCCCTTGTCAGTCAGTCAGTTCTCCAGCGCAGTCCTCCAAGCAGTGACTTAGGTATCTATTGTAGCTGTGGCAGGAGAAGAAAGAGAAGGATGAGGCACACTGGCTCTCCACTGCCTTGGCCTGGAATTTACACTCTCCGCTGGCCTTTCGCTGGCTGGGACTGGCCCCATGTCCTACTCTAGCTGAAGGTGAGGCTGGGACTGCAGGAAAGCACAGCCACGTTTTGGTGAGTACTAACAACTTCTGCAATAGATACAAATCAGGTAAATACAGTGTGTCAAAAGGAAAAAATCTATAAAGTATTTTAAATATAATGTTTTCTATTATTTTTATAAAGGAATATTTTGGAAAATGATTCAATAATAATAAATTTGACTACCTAGCTGTAACAGACAAATTCCTGGGGAAAAATTATATGCCAAAATTGGAATAAGAAGAAATTAAACATGAGCAATATCCAACATTAACAAAACTGAAATAGTAATCAAAAATCTCTGTCTACCCTTGCCTCTGCAAAACAAAAAACAACGGCTCTGTGTCCGATATCAGTGTATTGTTTCTCCTCTCCAAATGCTCCTTTCCTCATTCTGCTCTGTGGTCCTGGTATGGAGCTAATCAGCACTTCTGCTTTGCCGGCTGGCTTGATGTTAAGCTTTGTCATGAGTGCCCTGGAGGGACAGTGCAGGAGGAAGAGACTTTCCTCCCCATTTCCCTGTCCTTGTCCTTGTCTTCTGGCTCTTGCATGAGGGAGACTCAGCGGCCCTCAGTGACCCCTGGCAAGTTTAAGTGGCAGTCCCTGGTGACATTTTGGTGAGTTCCATCAGCCTCCCAGTCAGGTTCCCAGGGAGTTGAGTAGCACCTCCACAAGGGGCTTCTTGGCAAGTTCTGCAACTTCCCAGCAAGCAACTTTATGGTTAGTTCTGCTAGCATCCCGGCCAGCCCACTGCCAAGTTCACGAACACGCCTGTGGACAGCTTCCCAGCGAGGTCCTCCAGCACCCCAACTGGCTTCACAGCGAGTTCAGGAAGACCCCAGCAGGTAGCTACCCAGCAGGTTCTACGGCCACCCCAGTTGCCTTTCTGAAGAGTCTCAAGAATCCCAGTGCGTGGCTTCCTGGCGAGTTTTAGCAGAACCCCAGGGGCAGGCTTCCCATGGAGTTCCACCTGGACCCCAAAGGGAAACTTCTGCCAGTTTTGTCCGCATTCCATTAGGCAGCTTCCTGTCTACAGCCTCAGCCATAGGGCTGAACTACACACTCTCCACCCAAGTCCAAATCTCTGCCTTTCATCTGGGGGTGAGGGAGTGACACGGGCTGCTCTTCCAAATTCATTCTTTCCTTGGGGAGTCTGCCTCAGCCCTAGTTGTACGGACTTTTCCATATACATGCTACGTCTTGTATTCCTTAGTGTTTCCTTGTTACTATTTAATAATTATTTTATTTCCATTTTCTGTTCAAATTACTCTGATTTCTAATACATGATTAGATTCTATCTGAGATGGTCCAAGGCCCAGCACTTTTAAAGGGAAGTTCTACCAAAATTTCAAGACTCAGGTCATCCCAATTTTTTACTAATCACCCACAAAAGAGAAAAAAGAAAGAAAATCATTTTATGATTCTAGTATAACCTAGATTCTCCATTAGATTAGAACAATACACAAAATCACAATTACAGGCCTACTTCACTTTTGATTACTAATGTCAAAATCATGAGCCAGGTATTAGATAAACAAATCTGGTATTATTTAAATAAATACCCAATGATGAAATAAGGATTGTACATAAAATAATAGGCTAAATCAGCATAATAAAATATGTTAATATAATTTAGCATTTTAATGGACAAAAGAGAAAAAGATAATAGATTGAGAAACATATCTGATAAAATTCAGCACCCATTGATGACAAAAACTATCACAAACTGGAAAGGAACTTTCTTATCCTGATAAAGGCTATATCCTCAAAATCTACAGTAAACATAATTCTTAATGGAGAGCATATGAAAAAATGGGGAAAAGTAAATACTGTTTTTATAGAGAGAGGATATAATAATTTACCTTGTACATTCAGCAGAATCAACAAATTATTAGAATGCCAGTTCATCAAGCTTTCTGAACTTACAAAAATCAATAGTATTTCTCTATTCCCGCAATAAGCAAATAGAACAGGTAGTAGAAAATAAGATACCATTTACAAAAACTTTAAAGGGCAGTATATAGAAATTGACCTAATAAAATGCACAAAACCATCATAGAGAACATCTATAAACCCTATTAAAGGTCATAAAATAGGCCTGAATAAATGGAGAGGTTACCGCATCCATGGAGGATTTGAATCAACATTGTGAAAATGTAGTAATCTCCTAAATTTTTCTTTAAATTCCACTGAATACTGGCTCCTTCCTCCCAACTCAACCCTGAATGAACAAGGAAAGAGAGCAGGAAGCACGGATCTGAGGATATTACATCTACAATAAAACAAACAAAAATTAGTGAGAAGCCTTTGGGGGGCAGAAGAGAATTTATGACACAATGTGTCTAGAAACGGGCAGTGTGGCATAGGTAAATGCCAGCACCACAGTCAAGGAATTAGAGCTATATTATTGTTAACCTTTTTATTATAGAGAATTTTAAACATGAACAAAAATAAAGAGAATAGTATAAGGAATCCCCTTGTATTCATCATTCTGCTTCCCCAATTTTCAACTTATGGAAACTCTTTTAAACCTCGACCCTTCATATCCCGTTAGGGAAGTCAAAAACACCTGCTAAGCAGGCATCGCCCAGACCTCACCTACCCCCACCTCCTTTTCTGCAGAAGGTGAAGATAGCACACCTCAGGGCCATCTTCTCCTCTTCCACTGCCCCCACCTCCTTTTCTATTGTGTACCTTTCCACAACCCTGGGGGAGATGTTAAGTCTAGTGAAAAGGCCCTGCCAGACCCTAAACCCAGGAACTGGGAGCAAGCAGCCCCAAATGCTTATCAGAACAGGAATTCTCAGTGCAGGGCCACCACCGCCAGAGCTGGATAAAAAACACACAGTATGGATTTGTCTCTCTTCTCCCGTACAAAGTGTGGTGTGTGGAGTGCCGTCTGTGGACCCCAACCTGGAGCAGGTTTTGGCCACCCCAGGAGACCGGTTGTGATGGGACTTCTTCCCTTGCTCTGTTGGACTCTTTGTCCTGAGTAAGTGACAAGGAGATGTGCCCTTTCTGGACTCTTTATTCTGTACAATAAAGGGATCATTTGCTAAATGTTTCTGTTGTGTACTGAACCTGTGTTCCCACGACACACTGTTGTAGCAACTCGCTCCACGACTCCCACCCATGTAAATAATTTTACCCAACTCAATTCAAGACTCAATTGTAATATTGATTTTCAAATGACTGAACAAAGACAAGCATGATCCAATTTCACTTACGAATGTGCTTTACATGAAAATCTTAAAACATTAGGTAATCAAATCCAACAATTGTATTTAAAATAATGTTTTACAAAGAATATAAGATGTTATATAATGCAACTTATCAGCAACATATGACACTCCAACTTTATTTTCTACTGATTCTCCTATCCTACTCCTCGTCTTCTTTTCTGATTCCTCTCCATCTCCCCAATCTTATTCATTAAATTTCCCCAAGACTCAGCCTTCAGACCTCTGCTCTTCTCTTGTAAACTTATTCCTGAGATGATGTCAATGGTTCTTGTGACCTGAAATTATCATGCCTTTTATTCTGGATACTACTATGACAATACCACACAATGGGGTGGCTTAAAAACAGGGATTTACTGCCTCTCAGTTTGGAAGGCTGGAAGTCCAAACTCAAGGCATCTGCAAGACCATGCTTTCTGCTTGAAGTTTGTTGCGTTCTGGGGCTGGCTAGCTGCAACCTTGGTTCCTTGGCTTGCATCTCTGCCTCTTGTCAAGCGATATCTCTTTCCTGGTGTCTGCTCTTCTGATTTCTGCTGACTTCCAGCTCCTTTCTGTGGCCTTCTCTTTATAAGGCTTTCAGTAACATGGATTAAGACCCATCCTGATTCAAGATCAAAAGGTTCTATTTACAAATAAGTTCTTAAGATGAAGAACATGTCTTTTGAGGGGGTACATAATATAATCTACCTCACCATCTGTACACCCATGACTTCCAAATTGGTATCTCTCCCTCAGACTTCTTTCCAAAACTCTCGAATCATGTATTGCAATTGCCTCCTCTACATCTAAACTTAAATGTTTTATATACACTTAATGTTTACAGAATTAAGATTTGTACCTGCTCACCATCCCAATGAACTTTCTTTTATCTTCTTCATGTCATTAACTATCAATTCTATCCTTTCAGTTGCTCAGACCTAAACCCTGGATTCATCTATTATTTCTCTCTTTCTCTAATCCATCTCATCCACCCAAAATCTTATTTAACATGCCTTCAAATATATCTAAAATTAAACTACTTTGTGCCATCCCACAACTACTACTGGCCCAAGCCTTCATTAGCTCTTACATGGCTTATGGCCACGGCCCCCTAAATAATCTCCCTGAACCCAAAACACACTTTAAATCTATTCTCCACATCAGAGCTAGCAAGATTCCTTTAAATATATGGTAGATAATGTTAGCCATGTCTCAAAATACTAATAAAAATTCACACTTACTCTTTGCAGGTAACTGTTCTAAGTTACTATCAGTGCAATTCATATGGTATCCCAGCCATTCTAAGGTGCACGTTTTCTTCTTTTCGTATTATAGGACCCTTTGAATTGTGATGCAGCTCATTACCACTGACCAGGCAGTAATCATGATGATTTCATTGTTGCTGCACTGCACACTCACCAAAACTTACCATAGATATCAGGGGCACTGAAGTATTCCCTGAGGAGAAAATCTCAGAGACAGCAATGGAGCACAAGATTTTTATCTTTTAATTTTTACTCTAGTAATATAGACATCCTAAAGTTTCCTCTTTTAATCACATTCACATATACAGTTCAGTACTGTTGATTACACTCACAATAATGTGCTGCCATCACCACCCTCCATTTCCAAACCTTGACTAATAGCTTAAATAAAAATTCTGTACAAGTTAGGCATCAACTCCCCATTCTCTAACCCCAATCTATTTCCCAGTAACCTACATTCTAGATTCTAACTTTATGAGTTGCTTATTATAATTAGACCATAACAATGAAATCTTACAGTATCTGTTCTTTTGTGTCTGACTTACTTCCCTCAACATAATGTCCTCAAGGTCATCCGTGTTGTCGCATGCATCAGGGTTTCATTTCTTTTTACAGACGAATAATATTCCATTGTGTGTGTGTGTATGTGTGTGTATATACACAGACCACATTTTGTTTACCCTTTCATGGGTGGATGGACACTTGGGCTGTGTCCATCTTTTGACAAATGTGAATAATGCTGCTATGAATATGGGTGAACAAGTATCTGCTTGAGTCTTAGAGGGTTTTCTTTGATTCAACTAGATTTCAATCTCTCCTCTCATGCCAGGAGTAGACCAAGGATGCTGTCCAATGTTCCAACCTCTCAGCAACCATGTTAGGTCCACTCTCCAAGATCTCAAGTTCTTCCATGAGTGAGGAGACCTGAGGGGACCACCCTCCAAGTATCCCTCCCCTGGCTTATGTATGGAGTTTTCATTTCCATAGAATCTTCCCTTATTTCAGTCTGTCCACATTTCACTGTTACATAATTTAGCTTCACACATATAACAGCATTCTCTTGACTTGGTATGAACCCAGATCACAAATTTTCTACTGATTCTTCAAAGTTCTTTTGAATTACATTATTGTTTAGGTCTAAATAATTTGCATTTCTTTTATATTATGCATGCCCAAGATTGGGTAATACCAAGTAGGAGCTAAGCCACATTCTCTCAGATTAGTATGTGCAACTTAATGAAAAGTAAGTCTCATCTAATTTTGTTTGAGATTCTGATAGTTTTGTTTAAAACTCTAATGCTATATTTCTAAAATATAATAATAGGGTGTCAGAGTGTGTGCTCGAATGACCTCTAAGCCATTATCTATATCTCTTTATCACAATATTCATTGACAGGACAAATATTCAAAAGCAGAAAATAAAGGCAACCCTTCTATGGTAGCTGTATATAAAGAATTCATAAATTCCATGTGCAATTTTTAATCTGTTTGGTTACAAGGGTAGTATCACCTGGCTGCCATGCCATCCTTCCCCAAATACTAAGAAAAGAATCCTAATGGGAAGTCTACATATTTCCACTTAAAAAGCATATAAATATTTATATTTTATTATATATATATATATATTACATATATACACCTACATATATAGATATTTACATTTTCTGATTACATTTGTCAAAGGCATGTACAACAAATAAAATATGGAAAAGCTCCAAAATCCCTGTCTTTTAAAAGTTTCTCCTGTCATTATAGTTGGAAATGAGATGAAGAGCTAACTAGGAAACAGAATTATTTTGAAGCATTATTTATGGCCCAACTTAGTTCTAGGGACAAAGAATTCATTGGGACACCAGTCTCTGGAGTCATGTGATTTTTCTCCCCAATAGTTCTTTGCAACACAGGTCTACATGCAGAAAATGTAGGAAATTGAATTGCTTTTGTTAGAAGCATCACTGGCAAGTATGACAGAGGTATAGCAAGGCAAATGATTTTCTGATACTGCTTTTTTAAAATTGTCCGTTTAGTCTAGTCTAAGCTCTATAAAATAACCTATTAATAGGTACAGTTTATTAGATATCTATGATGTACCAGGCACTGGGCTAAGTACTTTACATAAATTATCATATTCTAAAACTCACAATTCTTCTAGTTCATAATAACTATTATTACTCCTATTTTACAAATAAGGTAAATGAGTGGCAGCAAGGTTGAATGGCTGAGGTCTACCTGATACTAAATCCACATATAGACTGCTTCAATCTATGGAGGCAGGAGGTAGCTGATCAGGTAAAGTGGAAGAGACTGTGGGGAAGCAAGCTCAGTGTGGCTGAAGATTAGTGTGCATCAATGATTAAGAGAGCTGGAAGAATAGAATTCTATGACTAGAGATTGAGAGTTTGAGTTTAGGATTTCAGAAATGGTCCCATTTTAAATTAAAAAGACCAATAGGTGATAGAAGTAGAGTGAATATGAAAACTCTTTGCAAAAGAGAAAAAAAGAAGTGGGAAGCAAGGTATTGGCTATGTCATCTATTTTATAGCTTAGTTTGCCAGGATAATGCCTGCCACTGAGTTGGAGAGGCTGCATTTAGTCAGTTTCCACAGTTTTCTTTAAAGGAGAAGACAGAATATATAACAGTAAAGAGAAGAGATAGAACAGATGAAGCTAAATGAAACAAGAGTAAGACTTAGGAACTTTCTCATACATTTGAAAACTGTCTAGAAGTCTCATTGTTGGACCAGAAAGTGTCAGTCACACCTTCTAATCCTGGGGTTTGTGGGTGTGTTAATTAGCTATGGCTGCAACACAAATTACCTGGCGCTTAGCATTTAAAATGCACACACCCATGATCTCAATTTCTGTGGATTAAGAACCTGGCCATGGTTCTGAAGCAGTAATCTGCTTCAGGGTTTCTTACAAGGTTCCAGTCAAATTGTTGGTCAGGGCTTTGGTATCACATGAGGGCTCACCTGGGGTAGGAGCCACTTCTAAGCTCACCTGGCTGTTGACAGAATCTTAGTTCCACAAAGGCTATTGGACTGACGGCCTCAGTTCCTGGCTGGTTGGTGGATGGAGGACACCCCAAGTTCCTTGCCATGTGTGCCTTCCTAACATGGTAAGAAGTCCCAACCTTCTAACCTAATCATGGGTTATCCTACCACTTTTGCTGTATTCTATTAGTTAGAAGCAAGGCAGTAGGCCAGCCTGTAGCAGTTTGGCATTGTTTATGAATTCCAAAAATAGTTATTGGATTATGTTTGTAAACTGGTCTGCCAGAGGTATCGCTTTTAATTGATTAAATTATGATTAGGACTTTGATTGGGCCACATCAGTAGGGCATTGAGTCCCCACCCAGCAAGGGCAAAGGACAGAGTTGGGAAAAGACATGGCAAAGGGTAGAGTTGGGAGTTTTGAGCCTGGATCCCGGGAAGTAAACATGCAGGAGAAGTAGATATGTGAGGAAAGAGAAAAGGTTCTGTTAGACTTGGCAGAGGCCCTGGGAAGAGAGATGAGTCGTTTGCCTGAGAGTTTATAGCCATTAGTCAAAGAGGTGCTGATGCAAAATACCAGAAATCTGTTGGCTTTTATAAAGGGCATTTATCTGGGGAAGCAGCTTACAGTTACCAGGCCATAAAGCAAAAGTCTGTTGCCACGTGTTGGGGCAAGATGGCTGCTGACGTCTGCAAGGGTTCAGCCTCCCTCTTCCTCTCTTGGCTCCGTGGTCCCAGCTTCTTCCAATATATCAGCTGTAGGCTAAGTCTTGTCTCTCTCCCGGGGCTCATTCCTCTCTGGGCTCAACTGCTCTGTTCTCTCCACAAGGTCAGCGGTAGACTATCAGGCGAACGGCTCATCTCTCTTCCCAGGGCCTCTGCCGTGTCTAATGGAACCTTCTGTCTTTCCTCGCATATCTGCTTTTCTGTGTGTTTACTTCCCAGGGGCTCCAGCTCAAAACACCAACTAACACCTCTGCCTTTTCTCTGTGAATCCCCACCCCCTACTGATGTGGCCCAATCAAAGCCTTAATCATAATTTAGTCAAGTAAGAGTGAAATCTCTGAATCTAATATAGTCTAATGTACCCAGAGGAACAGAGCATTTTACGAACATAATCCAATATCTATTTTTGGAATTCATAAAAATACCAGACTGCTACAATTGGGATTACACAAGGACATGAATTCCAGGAGGCAGGGATCATTGAACCATCTTAGAGGCTGCCTACCACTTGGAGTGTGAGGGAAAGAGAAGCATCTCCTTGAGAAGACTGCAGAGGAGGCAGTATCCTCAGAAATATACTGGGTGTCAGATAAGGACAGGAACTATAGTGATTATCAAGAGGGAGTGTGATGACTCAAACTAGGAATAGAGATTCTAGAAGGTGCAGAAGAAAGGTTTGGGAGAGGAGGATACTGTAGGAAATTGGGTGAGAGAAAGGAAAGCATAGATTAATATGGATAAGAATTCTATGAGGAAGAATAGCTGACCAGAGTGGCTTCTGACAGTAATAGGACATGGCCTATCAGATATTTCCCTAGTTATGAAGGTTGAATGTGGGTAAAGCAGACTTAACACCCTGACTCAGTCTCAAAAGTAAGTGTCGGTACATTCATTGGTGAGAGGTAGACTAGAACTGAAGATGCAACTTCTGTTCAACAATTGCAACATATGGGGGCCAGAGTAGACAGCTGGACTTCATCACCTCAACCTTCCTGCCTATAGCAAGTCTTCATAAACCTCAGCTATCTTCCTATTTGCCTGAGAAAGGAAGTAGAAAAATGGACTGCCATGCAGATTCCTAGAGCACCTCTGAGCTGAAGACACAAATAAAGCTATGTTGTTAAGGGGGTAGGGCGGGATTTTTTGAACAAGCCAATCAAGCCGAGAAGGATGTTACCATTCCTGTTACCCAAACAGACTCTAGGGGATTATGCACGAATTTTTGCAGTTTCTTCTTCTTGGTTGATGAAATATGGTTTAATGTTTTCAGTTTCTGATAAATAATGGTAAAATCAAGGAATTAGAATGTCTGCCTCTACCCTTGAGGAAACCACATTCCTGGAGAACTCTAGCTACTGTGTTGCAAATTGTGATATAAAAGGAAAAGATTGGAATCCACTGAGTCAGAGTCCTCACTCCCATCCCATTTGCCTTTCCATCCTCAAAAATCTGTATTTATTTTAAGACCCTGAGATAGACCAACATTATGGAATGTTGATGGGATTAAAAGCTTTCCAAATCCTCCCATCACCAAAGAGTAAAAGACAAAAATCAACTTCTTGCCCCAAACTTTTTATGTATTACCAATAATGAGTACACTCTCTGTGAGAATATAAAATCTCTTTCATTTGTACTTTCTCTAGGGAAGTCATTTCATGACTTTTTATTATCCCTTTATAGAAGATGTTCTAACGATTATTTAGCATTCAAAGGGAGTTATCAAGCTGCGGGCTTTAGGTCTGTGGAGACTTGGGAGTTTCAGAAAGTGATTCTGTTGAGTTTAAAAACATTATTGAACAAATATTATCAAAAGGCTCAGCATTCAGTGGATGTTTCTCTGTCTTTTTAGCTGTCTATTGGGTACCTTCTGAGAAGAATCCTTAGTGACTGACTCAAACACCAAAGCACCAATTTGTTAAAAACTGGACAGAAATGCAAAGCCAGAATAATATCCTTTTGTTTCTTTTCTCATAAAGCAAGTTTGTGGGGAGAGTAGAGGTGGAAGAGAGGGAGGCCAAACCCCTTGTGGTCTCATTGTTTGGAAAGTTTTGAACAATATTGCTTTGTGTCTTTTGTCACTTCCCTTTCAAATAGGGGGATTTTTCTAGTATGCTAAAATGCTGGAGTAATACCATGATACAATTGGAAAAATTGTCTTTTAGGGAATATATACAGATAATTGAAGCAAATTTATTAGGACTGAGGAGATGGATATTGATTCTTAGGACTCATAAATTTCTTTTTATTTGGTTTCAAAATAAAAAAGTCATTTTGTTTGGTTTCAAAATAAAAAAAATTTAGCTCTTTTACTACCTACATTTTCTGCAAAATATAAATCATAAACTTCTTCATTTTTTCTATTTCTTAGAATTCATTAACCATTATCATATCTTATTCACATTTACCATATATGTGTTTATGTGAAAATTAACTGAAGTCTTCTATCCATTGCAAGGAAGAAACCATAAGTGTGCTTCTGCTTATGTTTCTATTTTGAATTTCAATTTCTATTAAAACTATGTATTAGTATTAATAAAAGCCTTTTATTTTAATTCAGATAAGAACTTACAAATCTTCTTATTAATCCTCGATCAATTATATGATAAAATTTTGAATTTAAAACACAATTTTTAAAAGCATAAAACTATTTATATTTTACTACCTTACTCAGGGTGAACTCTCTGGTTATGTAAACAATTTGGTTTTTGGAAGAGAAAAAAACAGAAAAATATTTCAAAAATGCCCTATCTGTTCATTGCTATGGGATTGCTGGTGTAAACAAAACAGAAAATTCCACTCTTTCAAATAGAAAGAGAATCTTCATGGGGGAGGGCTTGGTATTAGAGCAGTAGATGCAACCTTGTCGTCCCAGGTTTCTTATTTCCTCTGTTTTCCTTATGTTCTAACTACTCCCACCACCTTGCTGGCCCCAGGATCAAATTCTTTGCCTCTAAAGTTCTAGCTTAAGCTGGGGGTTGGGAGGTGGGGCAGGCATCTTTCCTTTGATTCTCCTTAACACTGGTGAGCAGTATGAAATAAGTGAAACAATGTTACAGAATAGAAGGGACAGCATAAAGAAAAATAAATTGTAATAAGCATAAATACCACCAAGCTGCCTAACTACAGAGTGTTATCCTCTTTCTTGAGATTATTATATTTTAACCTCAAAAGGTGGTGATGTCTTATTATGCACCTTGCTTATGCATGTGCTTCTGAATTCCCTGGCATCGTTTTGTGCCCTATCACTTGAAAGCTAACTTTATATTCATGTAACCCCCTTCAAAGCCATAGCTAAGAGAAAGAGTGATCTAACTCTGCTTCTTCCTTCCACCCTGCTCCAGTTTCTTGACTGAGGGATGAAACCATTCATTCAACACATATTTATTGGAGGCTAGGATGTGTCAAGCAATGGTCTAAGTCCTGAACATTTGTAGTAAATAGGATATAAGGTCAATAACCCTCAATCTCATGGAACTTATATCCTAGTTGGGAGATAGGAAAAAGAAAACAAACAAATGAAGAAATTTCTGAGAGTGACCTGAAAGAGAAACAGGGTGATGTGGTGGGGGTGGACAAGAAATTTCTTTAGCAACTGTGGTAGATTAATCATGTTCCCCAATAAAACACATTTTCCTAATTCCTATTGGTACAAATCCATTTGTAAATAGGAATTTTTGAAGATGCATTATCAGTTAAAGTATGGACCCATTTGTGCATAGGGTATTCTAAGAGCCTCTTCAGGCATTGCCAACTGAATCAGGGTGGGTCTTAATACATATTACAGGAGGCCTTATAAAGAGAAAGCCACATGAAAAAGCAAAAAGCTGGAAGTTAGCGGAAACCACAAGAGCAGAGACGCAAGTCAAGGAAACTCAAGGATTTTGGCAAGCCAGCACTGAACACTAGAGACTTTCTGGAGAAAGAAAGACCTTGCTAATGCCTTGGTTTTGGACTTATAGCCTCTGAAACCATGAGACAAATTCCTGTGTTTAAGCCAACCAGTCCGTGGTATTTGTCATAGCAGCCCTAGTAAACTAAGACAGCAACATTGTCCAAGGAGAGCTCCTCTGAGAAGACTGCTTTTGAGCTGACTCAGGAATGGTGAGAAGGGGCAGCCATGAGAAAATCTGGAGACAAGATATCTAGGTAGAGGCACTAGCACCTGCAAAGAGAGTAGGACTGGATGGGCTTGGAGTATTCAAGAACAGAAAGACCAGTTTGGCTACAGCATGATGAGCAAGAAGTCACTCATGAGGTGGAAAAATAGGTAGGAGCCAGCCTGCCAGGACTTGGTAAGAAGTTTGGATTTTGTTTCATTGCCATCAGAAGCTACTAGGGGGAGGAGAACCATATTATCTGATAATGTTTTGAGGAGAATACCCTTGCTCTATCAAAATAACTAATACTGATTACTCTTGGTATATTGTTATTTCTGACAACAATTTAACTTCTTTTAACTTTTCAAATGTTCCACATCAAGCATGTATTAATTTACCACTCTGCATTAAAAAGAATCAGGGCTTCTGGGAGAAATGGTTTATTTCAGGGGTGAGGGAGGGAAAATATAACGTGAGCCTGGAACTTGAGAGCAAGGAAATGCTCAAAGACTGTCATGTCAGAAGGACGGCTTCAAAGGACACTGAGAAGCAACATGTTTGAGAAGGCTATAACACACTGAATTGTTTAAAAATACCTAGTAATAGTCTTTAGTCAGAGATAGAGAAAGAGAAGAAAAAAAATAAAGATCTTTACTGAAGAATGCTGAATAAATATAGAAGCAATTATAATAGTAAAAAAAGAAAAAAAAAAGCAATGCCCAATGTAAAAAAGTGATTCAGGAAAGAATCATCAATTATTATCCTTGGATGAACTATGGTGAAGAACAAGCTATTCATAGATATTCAAAGTTTCACCCCACAGATTATTTACTAATTTCAAGGAGAAAATATTCCTGTATAATAAAAGGGACTACTTAACCAAGTCATCAAACTTAGCATCAGAAACACTGAAAACAAACAAAAAAGCAAAAATAAACAACTGACATCATGTGCCTCCTGATGGAATGGGTTTAAAGATAATTTTCCAAACACAACAAAATGATGACACTCACACACACAGATATAAATGAATACGTTTTAAAGATTTTAGTTAACTTATTAATCTTTGAGGGAACTAGGCAGATGCTATAACTGGTTCAAAGGAGAACCCAAGAAACAGAAGAATTTATAGATTAGGAATAGTGAAACGAATGTGTAAATAGAGGCCAAAGTTGTTTTTTCTACCGGGGCGATTATGAGGGAGAGGAAAAGGAAACCAATTCAACTTCTATGAGATGGGAAAGAATTTGCATAAATATAGATAATAACTAAACTACATTGCCATCAGTTAACAATTTACAGAGTGGTAAAATAGTTTCCATAGAATCAGAGTCAGATAACCCAGAAGGGTTCCTCTAGACAACATAGCTTTCTATTGAACCTCAAATTTTTAACGGGATGAAATAAGAAATAAACAATATGGATTATGTAATATTTTTTTGCCAAAAATGTTTCATCTGAATGTAATCAAACTAGAATATAGTAAATTCTATACGTTAACTAGCAGAGACCTCTCAAAAAAACTAAATGACATGAAAAACTATAGAAAGATGGGAAGAATGTTCTTCATTATAATAGACTAAAGAAGCATAATAACCAAATATGATGGATAAATCTTGAATGGATCCTGGATTTAGCAAAAACTAAAAAGCATTTGGGAGGATCTTTAGGAAGATTAATACATGGACTACATATTAGTTGAAGTTATTGCATCAGCGTTAATTTTCTTAGGTCTGATAATAGTTCTGTGGTTATGTAGGAAAATGCAGAAATTCCTTATTCTTAGGTAATACATGCTGAACTATTTAGGGTTAACATGTAATCATGTCTGCTTATTTCAAATGTTTCTTCAAAATAATACCAATAATAAACACAGAGAGAACAAATTAAGTAAAAGATTAACAATTGGTGAATCTAATGAAAGGTACAAAGATGTTCCTTGAACTATTCTTTCACATTTTCTGGAGGTTGGAAAATCACGTTGAGGAAAAAGTTAAAAACTATTTTAGAACAAAACAATATTCATAAAAAAGGAGTTTAAAGAAAATGATACACATTAAATATGGAGCTATCAAAATAGATAAATAGATGATAGTGATATATGGAGACAGATTAAGGGAGAATGAGAGAAAAAGAGAGCAAAGGGACTTTAAATGCATGAGTTACTAGCTATCACGTATTTGTCAATACCCAAAAATAGTCTCTGACCTCTATTCCAGACTTAGCCTGCACCAGGGGTTTCCAATCTTTTCTAGTTAAAGATGTTGTGATGGTTAGGCTAATGTGTCAACTCGGCCAAGTAGTTGTGTCCAGGTGTTTGTTCCAGCAAGCACTGGGCTAGTTGTAATACAAGACCATTTATGGACTTCAATCACCAGTGAGTTTACTGCGTGGATGGCTGATTACATCTGCATCAATCAGGGAGATTGCATTATCAATGGGTGAGGCTTTTATCCAATCAGTTGAATGCCTTAAAAGGGGAAGTGATTTCAACATTCAGAGAGAATTTCCCAGCTCGTCATTGGACAGGCAACTTCTCCCAGAAACTCATCAAGGACCTTTCATGGGAGCCCCTGGTTTGCAGCCTGCCTGCGAAACCTGGACTTGTACATCCCCACGGTCGCGTAAGAGACTCTTATAAACTCTTATATTATTGACAGGTATCTCCTGTTGATTCTGTTTCCCGAGAGAACCCTGACTAATACAGATGTCTTTTTATTGTAAAAAAAAAAAAAAAAAAAAAATTGCCACTATTATGGCTGTTGGTTTTTAGGATCTATTGATTAAAAGAAAAACTTAATGGCAAATGCACCCAAGAATTTAAGAAACACATTAAAGTTAATTTTTTATGTCATTAAGCACAAGAGCATTTACATAAATATGTGACTTGGGAATTCACATGTTGATGAGACCCAGTGTTAATGCAGAATGATTCTGGATCCAGCATTGATTTTTAACATTCTGTTTACACAGGAACTTGTGCTTGAAATGGAAAAACTTTAGGATGTTGATAAAGAAGCACTCATTTTAATCTATCACCAAACATCCTTTTGCACAGGAAGATTAAAATTAAGTTCACCTAACCTTCAGACAGATGGGAGTTACCAAGGCACTAGAGTCAGGCTGACATGGGACAAATTTCGATTCTATCACTTTCTAGATGCTGGATCCTGGGAAAATTGCTTGACTTCACCAAGTCTTGGTTCTATCATCTGAGATGAAATAATAATAAAGATGATGTTACTAATGTCTCTGGGTAATTGTATTTTGCTTCATTCTTTTGAATTTGTGCATGTTTTTATATCTTATCATAGTCCAAAAGGATTTGAGGCAACATGGTGATATCATAGAGATTAAAAGGGATAATTTAGGGAATGTGTTTCTACATAATAGATGCTTAGCAACCTTAGTTTCTTCCTCCTCCCCCTCCTGTTTTAAATTTTTAGCATTTGATAGCTCAGTGATCTTGAACATTTATTGTCATTCAATGCCTTAATTTTGCCATTTGGGAAATGGAAATAGGATTCATTGAAATTTTAGGATTTAGGAGTCAGAAAACATGTTTCTATGACCTTGAGCAAATCATTGAATTCCATTGTGCCCCAAATTTTTCTTGTACAAAACTGAGAAAACTGCCCATTCAAAAATGATTGAATGAAACACCATAGCTGTAAAAGGGCTTTGTACATACTATAAGAGAATAGACATGTGAATAATACTCAATCTATCAATGAAGTTAAGAAAGGCAGTCAGCCAGGCAAAGTTAAATGCACAAATAATCTTTTAAATTATACCTCTAAAACTGTAAAGATGGAAAAATATCAGATGCTTGATAACTCCATAAAATACTTTTAATTTTTATTGACATTTTGTACCAGCAAGACTTCAATGTGAAAATAGTGACTAACTGGAGAATTTATATGAAAACTTCTGAATTCTTATGGGAAAATATACCATAACATTTCAAGATATTATTATATGATTTTCATTACACCTTTTCTTTTTTGAAAATTATATGCATGATGAATGTAAGTCAACTATAATTAAATGCTGTTAGCTTCTATGTTAACAGAAAGAAAAATACATTTTGTAAAGAGAAGAGAATAAAAATGACCATTCTCAGTCTCTCTCCCTGGGAGAAAGTTTTATATTACAGGTTCTCTGGTGTGTCAGGATAGTTTAATTTATAAACATCCCGAGAAAGTATCCATCATGACTCTATCAGATTTAATGTATTTTTCATTCCATCATTCAAAAGTTAGTGACCTATATATATGGTCAATGAGGGTGTAGGTTTTTCATTAAAGCAACTGCTGATCTTGCATCCTTAGAATGTCAAAAGAACTGGAAATGGTTCTTGCTAAATTCTATAGCTTCAATGGCAATGTCAACTGCATGGAAAATTCAGTTCTCTTAAGGAGAAACCCTCAAGCCATGCAATTTCCATAAGGATGATTTGTTTCAATCAGAAAGTATGGCACATTGAAAGATAAAAAGAGATTGCAACTCAAAGGGACAGATTCTCGTCAGGGTCCATATCACTTCTGGGTGGTGTTGCAAGAAGGAACACTAATACTTTCAGGCCATTAGGAAAAAAAAATGTATTATTGTTAACAAGCATGAAAGTATCCCACAGAGTCATAGGTGAGTACATTGATGTTCCTGATAACTTAATTTACTACTGGGAGGAATTGACCTATAACTCACAGACGGGGAATGGAACTTACTTCTACTGAGCACTTATATATATTGTTTTATTTAATTCTCACTATAATCCAAAAAAAGATATTAACACACTCTGTTTACAGATAAGAAATGGAGGCTAGAGAGATTGTATGATGCTCTCAAGGTCACAACTAACAAGTAGCAGAACCACAATTTAAACACAGGTCTTTCTGTACCAAAGTCCATGATGTCCTAACTACACAATGCTGCCATCAATAAAGTTCAGAAAACAAATTTCTTCCTTTCATAATCTCACTCTCAACCATCCTTCTTCCACTATGTTCAAACACACCTACCAACTGGGTATAGTGGTGTCTACACTCTACTGAAAATCTGGGCTAGATGAGGGCCCCATATTTTTCCCTCAGGCCTGTGCTGTTTTTGGACACAACAATGAGAGCTAGATTAAAGGGAGTTACTCTATCACCAAAGTCCTATTTGGGAAAATAAAGGTTTAAAAACATTTTTGTCCCTGCTTTTGGGCAAGAAAAGAGGAGAGAAGAGAAATCCAGTTGACAGATCAGTAGCTTCAGAGATGGACCTTGAAGAATGGATTAGGTTTCAACACATAGAGAAGGCATTGGAAAGGACATTGAATGAGTAGAGTACGACATGAAGTAAGGCTCAGAGGGACACAAGTTAGGAGCAAGAAGGTTAAGGAAGAATTAAAGATTCGCTGAAGATTCAAGCCCAAATCATAGCAATTGTTGGTGCAATTAAGAGACAAGTGATTTGAAGAAGGAGATGACAAGCAAAGTTATGGACATGGACACATTGGTCATTTGAGTCATTCTTCCAATTGCTCAGGCCAAAAACTTTAGAGCCATCTTTGACTCCTCTTTGTCTCTCATATCTGGCATTACAATCCACCAGCCAATCTTGTTGGCTGTACCTTCAAAGTGTACTTTTAATTCAACCTACTTTTTACCATCTCTATCTATACTAAACCCTGGTCTATGCTACCATCTTTTTTTTTTTTTTTTAAGATACTAAGATTACACAAATGTTACATGAAAAGTGTAGGGGATTCCCATATGCCCCACTCCCTACCCCTCTCACATTTTCCCACATTAACAACATCCTTCATTAGTGTGGTACATTTGTTACAGTTGATGAACACATATTAGAGCATTGCCACTAAGTGTGGATTATAGTTTATATTATAGTTTAAACTCTCTCCCATACATTTTTGTAAGTTATGACAAGATATATAATGGCCTGTATCCACCACTGCAACATCATTCAGGACAATTCCAATGTCCTGAAAATGCCACCATATTACATCTATTTTTTTAAGGTACTTAGGTTACATAAATGTTACATAAAAAATATAGGGGATACCCATATGCCCTGCTCCCCACACCTCCCATATTTTCCCACATTAACAACATCCTTCATTAGTGTGATACATTCATTGAAATTGATTAACATATTTTGGAGCATTGCCACTAAGCATGGATTAAAGTTTACACTGTAGTTTACACTCTTTCCCACCCAATTCTGTAGCTTATGGCAAGATATATAATGGCCTGTATCTGTTGTTGCAATGTCATTCAGGACAATTCACAAGTCCCAAAAATGCCCCTGCTTTACAACTGTTTTTTTCCTCTCCCTGACCTCAGAACCTCCAGTTGCCACTTCCTCCACATCAATGATATAATTTCTTCCATTGCTAGAATCACAATAAGGCCATAGTAAAATACCAGTAAGTCTATATTAGTCCATAGTTCATTACCCAATCCTGAGGATTCTGGGATGGTGATATCCACTCCATCTCTAATTGAGAGGGAGCTGCAATCAATTAGGGTCAATGGTTGGCACTCTCTTGCTTGCAGTTGTAGACTCTCTTGGTTCCTTGGTATGGTAGTTGTCCATCATCACCTCCTTGTTAGTTGTCTTGGGTGAGACCAATGAACTGAGAGTAGGTGCTGCAACTCCATTGAGATTCAAGGCCCAGCTGGTTCATGGACAGCCCAAAGATTTAAGTCTCTTGGACGTGTACCTACCAACTCTAGTACTAATTATAGGTTCAAATAGAAGAACAGAAGAGCCATGTGTAGGGAAACCACAAATGAGTCCAACTCTGTCATCTGGGGGAGCATAAATTCCAAAGTAGGGCTCACTGGCAAGGCACCAAACTCATGAGCTATCTGCCCTGACTATCATGTCTGGATGTCTCCAGAGCCCTTAGGAGCCCCACTATTTTGGGTAGTATCTACTCTGGCAGTCAATGAGATCCTGCTGAGCTATGCATAAGCATAGCCTCTGGAATGACCTCCCAACTCACTTTATTTATTTATTTATTTTTTAAGATTTTATTTATTTATTCATTTCTCCCCCCCTTGCTGCTTGTGCTCGCTGGGTCAGCCAACCATGCCGTGCGGGCAGGCTTGCCTTCACCAGGAGGCCCCAGGAACCAAACCCGGGGCCTCCCATATGGTAAACGGGAGCCCTACTGATTGAGCCACAGCCGCTTCCCCCAACTCACTTTGAAGTCTCTTAGCCATATGAACTCATTTGTCTTTACCTTTTCCCCCTTTTGGTCAAGGTCTTTTTCCAGTTGCATTGCTAGTAGGTGCTTGGTAGTAATCCCTTGGTGCCAGGGAAGCTCATCCCTGGAATCATATCCCACACTGGGGAGAAGGTAATATATTTATATGCTGATTTTGGCTTAGAGAGAGACCACATTTGAGCAACAAGGAGGCTCCCAGGAGGCAACTCTTAGGCACCCTATAATACTAGGCTAAGTTTCCATTTCAAGAGTAAAAATTCATAAGCACAGTCATCAGTATCAAGGGCCCATCAATGTACCATCCTCCTTCAGTAGTCATTGCTCCTGTACTCGGGGGATTCTTGGTGTTCCATTAGAGAATGTAGCAGAGCTCCCCAGGATGGGAATCTGATATTCCTTCAGTTATTGTGTGAATCTCCACCCACTGTGACGATGCCCCATGAACATCTGAACACATTTATATGCCTTATATGTATGCCCAGGTGAGCTTCCTCCCATGTATGCCCCATCACTGACACCCCACTCCAATGATCCTCCTCTGCCACAGTTGTAACCCATCTGTGATCCAAAACTTCTTCAAAAATGAAGCCAATAAAATAGCTAAATACAGTGAATGAGAAAATGAAATAATAATGACAGTTTTAAAAACAAGAAATAAAATACAAAAAAAAATTTTTAATAAAAAAATTTGGGATAATAGAAACTATTGAAAAAATATTAAAAAACTTTTTTTTTTACATTTTGCCTTTCATCACTGTAAGAACTGTTGTCTGATATGTACAGTGGCATTTTCTTCTGTTTATCTTCCAGTGTCTTGCTTTTTTCATTTTGTCTTCAAAGAAGTTTTAGGTTATAGAAAAATTACATACTGAATACAGGGTACTCCCATATACCCAACATCCTCCCTCTTTTCCCCTTTCCCCTATTAATAACATTTTATATGTAGACCACCATCACCTTTTACCTGGATTATTACAATAGACTTTAAATTTTTTTTTAATATACTTGAAAAAAATTTTTAAAGATACTTAGATTACATAAATGTTACATTAAAAATGTGGGGGATTCCCATATGCCCCATTCCTTACCCCTCCCACACTTTCCCACATTAACAACATCCTTCTTTAGTGTAGTATATTTGTTACAATTGGTGAGCACATTTTGGAGCATTACCAGTAAGTGTGGATTCTAGTTTACATTATAGTTTTAATCTCTCTCCCACACAATTTTGTAAGTTATGACAAGATATATAATGACCTGCATCTGTCATTGCAACATCATTCAGGACAATTCCAATGTCCCGAAAATGCCCCCATATTACACCTATTTTTCCCTTTCCCTCCCCTCAGAACCTCCGGTGGTCACTGCCTCCACATCAATGATAAAAGTTCTTCCATTGTTAGAATAACAATAAGTCTATAGTAGAATAACAGTAAGTCTACTCTAGTCCATCGTTCATTCCCCAAAACCTGAGGATTCTGGGATGGTGATGCCCACTCCGCCTTTAATTAAGAGGGGACTTAGATCCCATGGGGCAGATAGATGGAACTATCTTGCTTGCAGTTGTAGACTCTCTCTGTTCCTTGGGTTTTACTGCTTTTGTCTTTTCTTGCATTCTCAACACAGCAGCCAACAGTAGTCTTTTAAATTTTTTTCTCTGCTGAAATCAGTATCGTTTGACACAGAGTAAAAGCAGAGTTCTATAAGATCCGACACAATCGTGCCCCTACACTACTACTCTCCACCTTTCCCACTGCTGCTCTGCCCTTCACTTGCTCCATTCCAATCTCACTAGCCTCTTTGCTATTCTTGGTACACATCAGCCATGATCATTGTGTAGTTAGGGCCTTTGTACTTGCTGCAACTTTTATCTGGAAACCTCTTTCCCCCGACAGCTATGTGGTTATCTCTCACTTCATTTAATTCTTGGCCCATTTTCTCATAGAAAGTTTCCTTCATGGTCCTTGTAGTCCTTCCATAACCCAATCATTCCTTAGTTTCTGTTTCTATTTTTTCTACAGGTATTATCACCTTCTTATAAATTAGTATTGTTTTTATTGTCTGTGTCCCCCTGCTAGAATGTAAGCTCCATGAAGACAGTAAATTTGTCTGTTTTATTCACTGTTGTATCCTCAGTACCTAGAATAGTGTTATGCATGAATTGGGGGCTCAATAAATACTTGTTGTAGGAAGAGGGAATGAATGAATGAGGTAAAAAATTCAGGGGGAATTTAGAGGACTCAAGTTACTGAGTTGGAAATCTTTCACCATCAGTAGAAAAATCGGTATGACAGATCACCAAAGGAAAGAGTGGAAAGACAAAACATTGAAGAATGTTTGTGTTTTTGTCCAGGCAGCAGCAGGAGATGGAGCAAAGGAGTCTGAAAAGATGCTATTTGAAAAGATATGTAGAAGAACAGAAGAAGAGTCTCAACAGAGCTTAGAGAAGGGAGTTTTGAGGAAGATGTATTGCTCTGTGTTCTCAATTGTCCCAGAAAAGCCCAGAAGAAGGAAAACTAAGAAATCATTGAATCTTCTGAAATTCAACCTTTGGAAAGCAGTTATACTGGTGAAAAGGAGGAAGGCAGTGCCAAGAATTATGTCGTCATGTTAAAATGCACCAAGGAAAAAGAGAGGTGGAAAAGGTTTCCAGTGGGTTAATAAGCTTGGTATATGATATATTAATCACTAAACCAGTATCTTTACAGCAAGGCTTCATGAAGCCTTTAATTTGTGAAGGGGCAATAACAGGCAGTGAATCAAAAACTCATTTGACTACACAACCTATATGATGGAACACCTTCAACATCTTTCAAAATGGGTTACTATACATTGAACTAATGCTTTTTGGAAGTCTAGCCAAAAGAGTATGACACTTGACATGGGTGAGAGAGAGTCAAAGGAGGATTTTGGTTGCATTGGGAGGTAAAGTATGTTTGTAGGCAGGAGGGAGAGACTGAAGGGAGGTCAAGATTGAAGTTGAGCACAATAGAGTAGAACAGAGTTTCTCAGTGTGGTCCATGCCTACATACCTCAGAATCATCTGAAGGCCTCATGAAAACTGTAAATACATGAGCCCCACTGAAAACAGACTGAGAAGGTGGAAGCTGTTCAGAAATTGTGTTTATAACATGGTTTTGTGTGATCTAATTGTACATCAATGATTGGGAAACCATGGCCAATAAAGAATATGTTAAATATCCTAAATACCATTCTTGATCAGATTTTCAGGAGAGATTTTTTTGTTTTGTTTTTAAATATAAATTCTGAGTTCTTATCACAGACATTAAGAACTCATCTCCAGAGTAAGGCCTCAGATTTTTGCATTTTGACAGATTCCTCTGTGCAATTCCTTTTCTTCTCTTTTTGTTATTTTTCATTCTCCCTCTCTTATTTAGGAGTAGGGGACAATTATATATAGCATCAACATGTAGTGCTTTCATTACTTTTCTCTTTTAAGCATTTCATAATTTCTTTTATGATTTCTCTTTTAAACAGAAAGATTATTTCATACGCTATTTAAATTGTAAACCTGTAGATTTTTTTTTTTTTTGGCTATTTTTGTTATTCATTTCTAAATTTACTGCACTATCTTTAGAAAACATAATCTTTATGATATTGATCCTTTGGAGTTTAATAATGAAGCTTCCTTTCTGGCATAATATATGGTATATTTTTTAATTATTCCATTTTTATTCAATAATAAAATATATCCTGTTTGCTGGGTGAAGAGTTTATATAGATATAGATATAGATATAGATATAGATATAGATATAGATATAGATATAGATATAGATATAGATATAGATATAGATATAGATATAGATATAGATATAGATATAGATAGATATATAGATATAGATATAGATAGAAAAATGATAAGATATGATAAAAGAATACATATTTGTGTCTGTAAAGATATATATAAAACTCAACTGTATCCAGGTCAATGATATCTCTGGTTTTGTTTGTTTAATTATTTTGGTTTTTTCTTTTGTCTGCTTGATCTCTCAGCTCCAGAAAGGAATATTTTAATATCTCCAAGTATAGTTATCGATTTGTCTACTCCGCCCTTCAGTTCTGTCAGTTTGGGCTTTTATGTTGTTGGGTTTTATGTTATGTTATTCTATTTCTATTGTCCTTTTACCAGGACATAATATCTCCTTTTTCTGTTGCCTACTGAGGAAGTTCTTCAATCTGATTTCTAAATCACTAATTCATTCTTCTGCTATTTATTCCACATACTGTGTTTCTTATATCAAATTCATCATTTCATATCTAATATCTCTACATTTTTCTTTTTCATAATCTTGAGTAGTGGCTTTATGTCATCCCTTGCTTCTTTATATTTACTTTTCTTGTTTTAAATTCTTGTTCTGTAAGTTCCAATAATTCTTCTTTGGTTGGCATATGTTTTTTAGTGTGTGTATGTGTTTTGTGTGTGTGTGTGTTTTACAGTGAGTACATTGATCAAAAGTCTGGCTATTTTAGACCTTGAGCTTATATTCCCTGAGGGCACTAGTTATTCCATCTTATAAAGTTTATTGGGGAAGACCCCAAAACTAGGCCCTGGCCTCCATCTCTTCTGTGACTTTAGTTAGTGGGGATCCCAGAGAGTCCCAGATCCTGCAGAATTGACTCATCCCATTTGCTACCTTGCTGAGAACTCATCTATTCTGGAAAGCAGACATGAATCCTTCTAAATAAGCAACACTGCAATGAAACCATCTCCATAATCGTAAACATCAGTCCTAAGATTTTGAAGGGGTACAAGGAAAAGGAGAATGTGAAGGTGGCTAATTGACCCCATCTGTTTTCATTGGGGGGATTTGCTCTGCCCTAACTTCACCCCCACTGATGCCAGTGGCCTGGACAATCTCTGGAGGAAGAACGTTAGCTATTGCTAAGCCAAAGTGGCTAGAAACAAGGGCAAAGCTTCCTCCGACCTATTCTTCTCCCGCCAGTCAGGCCACCTCCACCCTATGCTGTTGTATTCACCTTCCACATGCTAGTCCCAGGCAGTTGCCAGTTTCCCAGGAATTTATGTCAGGTAATTTTCCTCTGGGCCATGTTTTTGTCCTTTAGTCCATGATACTATATTGCTTCTGTGGGTTCTCCAGAGCTGATTTTTGGGAAGGAAGCTATGCCAATTTACCGTCTCGACCATACCCCAAACAATTCTTAAGCTGCCACCTTTGTCACTGGGGCCCCACTGTAGTTAATTACGTATTAGAACCACCTAGCATATAGAAAACTCTTTATGACTTCGTGCCTAGAGCATGCTTCTCTTGGACTGCTGAGAAAGAGTGGTACTTAACGGTATACAGAATTGTCCAATATTCATTTGGAGGGGAAAAAAATGTTAGCCTGGCCCTCCTCTGTCATGTCAGGCCAGCCATCATTGTCACCAATGGGAGAAGTATTCTAAATGTCAGTATGGTGTTGGGTTTGCTTCATTTTATTATTTCCCCTCCTGGAATTTCAGCTACAGATGTGACAAAGATCAGAATGTGATGTTTTTCATTTGAATAATCTCCGAGCCTTAACTGTATCTGTCCATCAGGTTAAACAATATGTGCACTTTAAATGTGCATTCGTACAATTTCACAAGAAAACTGACCTCTGGGGCCACTTTGGATCAGCACTATACATCTGGCATCCTCTGCTGTGCTAACTCTAGCTCTTCTAAGGCTATTTGGAAGCCATTCTTTATGTAAATGCAGAATTCCAGTTACTTTTTTTCTTCAGATAGTTTTTCTTTGTTCTCATCATGCCCAATTAGAAGAAGCAAAGGACTGGCTGTGTTGAGTCTCATCCCCATTTTACTATTCGCATGCTGAGATATTACTCATTAGAAGAATCCATGGTATCTGGAAATTATATTTCAGAGGCATCTAAATTTCTTAAGAGGCATTTCAAGATGCCTTGTGGCTTCTAGATAGGACATCTGATAATTCCACCCAAATGCTAGAAGTCTAGATAGCACTTACTCGAATAACAAACTACTTGGCAGAGACATTTAGGTATTTCAAAAAAGCAGGAGAAGAGGCATTTAGATAGTAAATCCTAACTCCCTAATCTCAATCCCAAGCCACCATAAATATTCTTAATTCTGACTCTATTCCTGCATGCATTTTTTAGCTTATTAAAAAAAAAAAAATGTTAGCTACTTCCTCAAATTTTTTGCCTAAAAATATTGCATATTTGG
Source organism: Tolypeutes matacus (assembly GCA_026826555.1). NCBI lineage: Eukaryota > Metazoa > Chordata > Mammalia > Cingulata > Chlamyphoridae > Tolypeutes > Tolypeutes matacus. The sequence continues at coordinate 16,349,292 of JAKSZT010054489.1, forward strand.
CTAAAGGCATTGTTTGTTATTACTCCTTTCTCTTCAAACTCAGTAATATTAATTTCATTTTCAAGGAAAAGAAACTCTTTTTCACAGGTCTCCACTGAAAATGCTAATGCCGGTGGGTCCAACTGAGCTCCAAGGAAGCAGTGACCGGCCAGCACGTAGCCTCAAGGCATCCAGGTTAATAAGCCATGTTTAAGGTTAATGCCTGTTCTTACATGGCCATCAATCCTCTTTAAAAGGAGCTGCCATAATGGGATTTGCCAGACCTGTCAATCAGTTCTACTCCAGAGACCAATAAGGGGCAAGAACAAAAGCTAACACCAGGAGGAATATAAAGGTCAAACAAGTTTGACAGTTTGATGTACATAAATCAGCATTTTATATTGGCCCAAACAAAGTCGCTGCTACTTTTTCTGACCATTCTTGTGTGTGTCAGTTTGGGGTATTCTTCTTCATGCTTTGTTGAATGTTAGAATGAATTTTTGGTCACTAAATGTATATGTTTTAAGCTTTGTAATTATTACTCTTGTAAGTAATTAGCACATGTATTTTAATAAATTCGAATCTTTCCATTTGCAATATCACATTCTCAACATAATGTCCACCTTCACTACTATCTTCTAAGTGGGTCTGCCGCCATCACCAACTCAACCTTCTCCACTCTCATTCACTCCATCAATATTTAGTGAGAGCCTACTATGTGCTCGACCCCATGCCAGACTTTGAAAAAGACAAGACTGATTTTCTCCTCTCCAGGAGCTTAAATACTTAGTGCAAAGTGATATCTATATAATATCCTTCTATTCGTATTATTATCCACCCACAGTATAAAAATTAAGTTCACATTAAAGAAAAAAAAAATTGTGAAAATGATTTGAAATAAACCAAAATATTTCAGGGTGTCTTCAATGGAAAGCTAGGCATAGTCTAAACATAGTTTTTTAGGTTACTTAATTATATGGCATCTCTGAGACTTTTATTGTCTTTGAGCCATTTTACAACTCTATAATTTGTAGATAACAGATAGCAATGCAAATGTTTCTTTTCCATAGGAATGCAAATGAAATTTGTCCAGGGGATGTAGGGGAATTACAATCGAGTCCCCCTCCCATAAGCCAGTTTTGCATAAAGTAAATTCATTTCAGCGTTATTCACTGCCTATGTATGTGACCCTTTGGAGTCCACTTGTGAACCAGTTGTAAGCATCTTACCCATCCCCTCATCAATTAATGAGCTAAATAAAATCTTTGACATGTGTTCATTTATATGAGGAATGATTATTATACCCTTTTTTAAAAAAGTACCCTTTAACAATTTCTAAGACACTTAGAAAAAAAAACTTCCCCACAGCCAAAAAATCTTTCCCACAAGCTTCACCGTTTATCAATATTGCCTCCACCAATCTTTGAGGTCCTCTATCTGCACATACTCAAACCTCCAACCCCTGAGTTCATGTACATTTGCTGAGCACATCCTACACTTTCCTGACTCATTGTTCTCATTTATTCTATTTGTGTGGTTTGCCACACAAACTGTCTCCACTTTTTCATGTGTTTATTTCTTATTCATTTCTCAAGATTCAGTTCAAAAATTACCTCTTCTGTGAATATCTCCCTAATTGCCCCAGGCCAAACTAAATTTCCTTCCACTGTGCTCTCCCAGCACCTTGTCAGTACCATTAACACAGCATTCTTCACATTGTATTATAACTCATGCACAGTGTCTGTCTCTCTTATTAAACATAAACAGGAAGCTCCTGGAGGGCATGTCTTACTCACTTTTTCATCTGCATGTCTTGGTTAGAATCTGGCTCATAATCAATGCTCAGCACATGTTTATGAAGTAAATGAGTAATTGAATGAATGAATAAACAATTACAATTCTTATCATCATAATCATATTTCTAATGCTCTGGATACTTATTTAGATCAATCAGCACAGTAAGATAAGCTCTCTATATGGGATGCTGAATATCAATAAGTGAAAGAACATATATTTACAAATATCAGCATACAATTACCAGCTGGCACCAAAGCAAAATCCAACATTATGTGCAAGGGAAAGGAATAAACCAAACTTATATATGTTTTTGTCCCACAGCTACCTTGTAAATTGATTACTTAGAACTTCAAGGATCATTTCCCACAGTACAAATGTAATGGAAGGTAGTTTCCAAGCCCAGCCAACCAAAGCCTCTTTCTCCTGTAACATATTTGAAACTGTATCTATATACAATAAAGTAGTAGAAAGAAGATCCCAGATATGAGATCATAGAACAGTATTATGACATTTAGTATACTCTTTGTAATACTAAGACTTATACAAAATATTTAAATTGACTAAAATATCACTTTTCCATTATAATCTGAAATTTGAGGGGAAAGGCAGCCTTAATAGAGCAGGAAAAAAAAAAAAAACAATCAGATGAATAAGAGTCTTTCTGAGCATGTTGACCAATGTTTGGTCAGAGAAGTCTTAACCTTGACTACGTCTAATTTCATTTTAAAAATCATGGCATTTCTTTTCCTTAATGGGGCATAATCTGCAGCACAACCTTCATCTGCTCTTTTTTGGATTGCTTTCTGGGTTTTACATGTTGTTTGGATTTAGGGGAAGTTAGTTGTTCTTTATTCTGTGGTTGTAAACATGCATTGTTGATTTTCCAGAAGAGGAAAAGGAAAATGGACGGAGGGGAAGAAAATAAAAAAATGGGAGAGAAGGAGTTTGGTAGCTCTTCAGGAAGTTAAGTATAGGATTACCATATGATTTAGAAATCCCCCTTTTAGGTATATACCCAAAATAATTGAAAGCAGGGACTCAGACAGATATTTGCAACCCATATTCACAGTGGCATTATTTACAATTACCAAAAGATGAAAATACCCCAAGGGCCCATCAACTGGTGGATGGATAAATAAAATATGATATATACAAACAATGGAATAGTATTCAGCCATAAAAAGGAATGAAGTTCTGATACATGCAACACCATGGATAAACCTTGAAGCCATCATGTTAAGTGAAATAAGCCAGACACAAAAGTACAAATATTGTATGACCTCACTGATAAGAAATTATTAGAATAAGCAAATTCATAGATTCAGAAACGAGAATACAGGTTAACAGGCTGGGGTGGGTGTAGGGAATTGGAGTTAATGCTTAATTTATACAGAGTTTCTGTTTGGGGTGATGGAAAAGTTTTGGTAATGGATGGTGGTGATGGTAGCACAATATTGTAAATATAATTAATATCACTAAATTACACATTTGAATGTGGTTAAAAGGGGGAAATTTTAGGTTGTATATATGTTATTAGAATAAATTTTTTTAAAAAAAACAGGACAGTCCAATAGCTAGTGAACCCAAATATAAACTATAGACTATAGTTAATAGTATAATTATAATAATATTGTTCCACCAGCTTTAGCAAAAATACTACACTAATGAAAGTATTAATAATAGAGAAAACTATTTTTTTCATGATTTTTCTGTAAACCTACAACTTCTTTAATACATTTTTAAAATTGGAGTGACACACTCACACACACACACACAAAAACAGATTTTGATACAGTAAATCTGGGAGGCCCAAGATTCTGCAAAGTGAAAGCTCCCAGGTGAGGCAGATGCAGCTGGATCTGGACCACACTTTGACTTACAAGACTTTAGTCTAGATTCAAGATGATGTGCTTCTTTAGGTGACAAAGGCAAATCTGTGTCTCAGGAGCAAATCCTGCTCTTCATGAAGTGCCACATCTTTCTTGTGCTAAAAGCAATGTTCTAATCATCATAGAATCTGATTAGACACAGATAATAACAATAGTAATCAGCTTTGCTTCTATCTTCTAAGTGTCATTTCTGTGCCATTGGCTAACTTCTTATCAATAGCTAATAAATTTCCTCATGCTGGCACTTTAACATAAGTACAGCTCATTATAACAAAGAATCTCTTTGCTTTTATCTTATCTGACAGCTGGACCACTTATCTAACAAGTTCAGCTTACAATTTTATTTTCTGTTCCTTCCTCATATCATTTTCCTTCAATGATAACCCTGGTTTTAGTATCAAATGTCTGTTGTTAGGCTTCAAGAGTCAATGGGGAGTCCAGGTGGAATTTTTCCTGTAAAGGCTTCCTTAGTCTGGATTTTTCCTAAGAGCCTAGTGCTCAACCTTTTCTTCATTCTGTCACTGTCAATCCATTTCAAAAATACCTTCCCCATTTACAATAATCTCACATTTCTCACCTGGGAGAAAGGTTGCTTACTGGAAGCAAACTGCACTATGATCAGTGAGAATCAAAAGCCAAGGAGAGAGCATAAACATCCTGAGGGGAGGAGGAAAGATGAAGTAGAGAAGAAATGTCGGTTCTACAAATTTTTTCCTCTGTCCACTAGACGACATCATCACCCATAATCTGACCAGCTTTGGGGGCTTCCAGGAATTCCCATGTGCGATGTAGTTATCAAGTGGATGGTAGTAATTCAACACATGCTCATATTTCCGTTCTAACAAAAGACCCATGAAAATGTAGTTGTAATTTCTGAGCAGGCTGTAACTACCAAGCAGAATGCTGCAAGGAAAGTGCATGGATTTTTAAGTTAGAACCATTTGTCTTTAAAGATACATCACTTACCAGCTGTGATTGCATCCTTGGGCAAATGACTTAAACTCTGCCTCCATTTTCTCATCTTTTTTTTTTTTTTTAAAGATATTTAGATTACATAAATATTACATAAAAAATATAGGGGATTCCCATATACCCTGCTCCCTACACCACCCACATTTACCCACATTAACAACACATTCATTGCAATTGATAAACACATTTTGGAGCATTGCCACTAAGCATGGATTATAGTTTACATTGTAGTTTACACTCTTTCCCACCCAATTCTGTAGGTAATGGCAAGATATATAATGGCCTGTATCTGTCGTTGCAATGTCATTCAGGACAAGTCCCCAAAATGCTACCATATTATACCTGTCTTCCCTTTCCCAGCCCTCAGAACCTCCAGTGTCTACTGCCTCCACATCAATGATATAAGTTCTTTCATTCCTAGAATCACAATAAATCTACAGTAGAATACCAGTAAGTCCACTCTAGTCCATCGTTCATTCCCCAATACTGAGGATTCGGGGATGGTGATGTCCACTCCACCTCTAACTGAGAGGGGGTTTCAGTCCCATATGGCTGATGGATGGGACTCTCTTGCTTGCAGTTATAGACTCTCTCCATTCCTTAGTATGGTAGTTGTCCATCATCACCTCCTTGTTAGTTGTCCTGGGTGAGTCCAATGAACTGGAGAGTAGGTGTTGCAACTCCATTGATGCTCAGGGCCCAGCTGGCACATGGACAGCCCCAAGATTCAAGTCTCTTGAATGTATATCTACCAACTCCAGCACCAACTATAGGTTCAAATAGAAGGGACAGAAGAGCCAAGTGTAGGGAAACCACAACTGAGTCCAATTCTGTCACACTGGGGAGCACAAACCCGAAAGTAGGGCCCACTGGCAATATTTCCTCATCTTTGAATTGCTGATAATAAAAAGTCTTACATCATAAAACACTTTTCAAGATTAAATGACAAAAATATGATAGACTTTACATTAATAGTTATTAAAAGAATGACTTTTTAAATTTATTTTTTAAAAATTATAAAGTAGTTTTAGATTTACATAAATGTTACATAAAAAAATATAAGGGATTCCCATATGCCCCGCTCCCTCCCCCTCCCATACTTTTCCACATCAACAACATCCCTCATTAGTGTGGTACATTTGTTACAATTGATGAACACACATTGAAGCACTGCTACTAACCATGGATTACAGTTTACAAGTTTACACTCTGTCCCATGCAATTTTGTAAGTTATGACAAAATACACAATGGCCTGTATCCATCACTGCAGTGTCATGCAGGACAACTCCAATGTCCCCAAAATGCCCCCATATTACACCTATTCTTCCCTCTTCCATCCCTCAGTACCTTGATATAAATGATGAGTTCTTCCATTGCTAGAATAACAATAAGTCTACAGTAGAATAATAATAGGTCTACTTTAGTCGATTGTTTATTCCCCAGTCTTGAGCATTTGGAGATGGTGATGCCCACTCTGCTTCTAAATAAGAGGGAGCTTAGATCCCAGGGGGCAGATGGATGGAACTCTCTTGCTTGCAGTTGCAGACACTGTCTGTTCCTTGCGATGGGCATTGGCCATCATCATCTCATTGTTAGTTGTCCTGGGTGAGTCCAATGAACTGGAGAGTAGGTGTTGCAACTCTGCTAAAATTCAGGGCACAACTTGCACCTGGACAAACCAAAGGTTTAAGTCTCTGACTTAAATTTATCAAATCTTATATTTATCAAATATAGTGCTAATCATAAGTTCAAATAAAAGGGGCAGAAGAGCTATGTGTAGAAAACCTACAAATGAGTCTAACTCTGTTATATTGGGGAGCATAAATAATGACTTTTAAGTGCTAGAAATTTCAGGTCTTTTGAATAGCTGGTAGAGTAGATTATTTTTAGGAAGGGTAAAAATTTCCTGAAGAATTAAATAACCAATCATAAATTTTGTATATATTGTACACATACACAAACACACGTCTCTACAAATACATTCATTTTAATGTTGATGTAATTAGGTAAAATTTTATTTTAAAAGCTCATTTTAAGCAAGACTATTGGTCACTTTGTTTCATCCCAATAAAGTTCATTCACAATTTCTTACTATCATTGGCTTCTTAATAGCATAATAATACCTTACAACTGCACTTTTCAAAGATCTTATATTGAGTTTTATTTTTCATTTAATCTTACAATTCAAGTAAGATGGCAGTCAGTTATTTTTAGTTTATTGATGAGGAAATAAAATTTATGTAAGTTAACCAAGAAAACAGGAAAACATGAGAGACTGTTATGTCACTTAATCCTTCAAAACAGATTAAATTATTCATATTTTCAGATGGGGACTGAGATTCTGAGAAGTTAGGAAACTTTTCCAAATTCTCTTAGCTGATACACAAATGCAAATGGAATGTTAAGACAGATTTGCCTGATTTTTTAAGCTCACATCTCATGTACTCTTATACTCTATCACTTTACTTCTAAAGCTGTTTTAACTTGTACAGCATCTTATACATCTTTTATGGCATCATAGTGCATTTACAGAGTTGATTTTGCTTTGAATTTGATCCTTATAACAAACAATCTTGTGAAATTATGAGGGACAGATGTCATTATAATTTTCATTTTAAAGATGTGAAAATGGAGGCTCAGCTAGCAAATATATAACAAAACTACGTCAAGAGCATTATGGTTGGAAGATTTGGCTGAAGGAGAAGAAAGTTTTGGCAAGGTATTGTTTACATGGGTAGAGCCCAAAGATTTACTCTAATCCTCCCCTCATCCCCCAAAGCTTGAGAAAGTAGGCAAGCCTCTTGCCCAGACTTCTTTGGGAAGATGCTGTCTTTCTTGAAACTCAAGGATGGTAGCATACAAAATTGAAGTCATATATTTAAACAGGCTCCCTACCGTAGACATAAGTTGGTTTTCTTGGCAAAGCTCTTTTTATTTCCCAAGGAGGCAAGAGTTTAGCATAGAAAAAAGAACTACATTATCAGCAGTGCCTGACAGTCTGCACCTGCCTAAAACAGACAGCTTGCAAATTAGTCCCAATGGACTGGATTTCCAGAGAAAAGGGGAAATAAAAAGACCATCAAGTCACCCCCCTACCCATGTCCAGCCAGTGGGATACGTCATTCCTGTCTCAAACTCAGTATGTGCTGTTTATAAATAGTTCCAGACCCCATGATGCCAAATAAACCCTTTGCTATTCGTACACTATTTGAGGTGAAGCAGTACCAGCTTCAAGCCTAGACCCTGTGCTTGGGGTTTCCAGCAATTCTTTGAGCATTACCCTCCGGCAGGCCTTCTAACTGGCAGTATTAAGATTTCATCAGGACATGCTGGACAAATGGCAGGCCCTGGCTGCCGACAAGGTAGGTGAGAATGTCTAGCAAGCAGAATGAACATGTGAGAAGGCCAGCTGCCCAATTATACTCAGCACTTCACTGTAGGCAAAATGGAAATATAGATATGCTCTGGTTGAAGCAGAGGTGAGGTGCAAGAGCCCATCTGATGAACTTTCCATGTATTATTTCTCAAATATCTCCTTGAACAGACATGGCTTTGTTATCTATCAGGGACGATCAAATAGTTAAGTATTGATCAGCATGTGCAGAAACAAGTAGGTCATACCAGGGAGTTCAAGAGAGGTGATTTCATCTTGGTAACTTAATTATGAAGGTGTTGGGAAAGCTGGAGAACTAAACAGTTTGGGTCCTCCAAGACGCAGACACCAAGGTGAGAGTAGGCATGCAAAAAGCTTTTTGGGGAAAATGTGAAGTACAAAGAGTGAGCAGGAGGAGGCAGGAAGCACAATGTGGCATGCCTGACACCTGTGAAAGGAGAAGGGGAAGGCGGGACAAGGGAGGAGGAGACTAGTCCTGGGTGAAGTTCTGACTAAGTCTCAGATAGGTGGATGGGAAGTCCCCAAACAACAGTTGTTCCTTAGAGGAATCCTGCATTGGGCAGCAATGAACCAGCTCTAACGCCCCTGCCACATGCAGTCATTGGCTGGGAGCAGCCTGGAGGAAGTGTGGTTCCCTCATAATTAAAGGAATATGTCAGCAGTATTTCTCTATGGTCCCCACAGTGAGGAAACCCAGAAATAAGCAGCGGTAGAAAGCCATGACCAGCCTTAGGGCTACAAAGGCAAAGGGAGGAGATGATGTTACAGCTTCCATTTTTCTGTAGATGCTGGGACAACAGAAGAAATGCAGCCACCACAGCAGAGACCACAGATAGCAAACAGAGGAATCAAAGCACCTTGACACCTGCCCTTCTCCTGCCCTCCAGGCTTCCACAGTGGTTTCCACTGGCCAAACCTAACTACAGCAAGGGAAACTGAGAGACCGAAGGAAACACTTTGGTGATACAGAGCTAAGCAAGTAAGGGTGTAGACTATATCCAAGAGACAATAATCAAATGACTGGCAGATGATCCAAGGAGGACATTCCAAAGATCACTGATAGAGTGGAAAAAGAAAGGGATTTGGGTTTATTTATTTATATATATTTTAAAGTGTACAAACCAACTGCTATGTGCCAGGCATTGTACTAGGCATTGAAGATAGAGCAGTGGACAAGAAATAATGTTTCCTGGTCAAACGGAGCTTTTCTTTCTTTCTTTTTTTTTTTAACAAATCAATTTTATTGATATATATTAATAGAGCTTACAATTTAGTTCTATTTCTTAAAGAGGAGACAGAACAATAACAACAAAAAGTAATCAAAGAAGCAAAGTAATTAAAATCTGTGAAATGAATATCGTCAGCCAGTCCCTCTGACTAGGAACTTCTTTTAAAAGTAACTTTTGAATTCCACTTCTAGCCGAGATGGAATAACAGAGACCATATTTACCCACCTGCCTGAAACAGCTAATGGATTTCAAGCAGTGGGGGACAGTGATCCCAGAGAGACAGGAAGCAAATTAGATAATCCCTACTTATGCCCCAGATTCCTACTTGTAGAAGGTTTTCAGATTGTGTTACATGGAGGCGGAATCTGAGCAGAGTCTGGTGAACTTCCTGAGTTGAGGACATAGAACCGAGAGTTCAGAGGGACCACGGCATCTAGAGTTTTCAGGATAGGGTACTGGAGAGGAGAAATAACTTCAGAGACCTACAGAGGGTCTCCCTCAAGTAGTCAGCTAAGTATTGATCAACACGTGCAAGTAAGTAAGCTCCCCAAGGCCAGTGAAAGAACCACCCCAAAAGACTGAAAGGAACATTTGCAGAGCTCACACAGGGATCAAAATATTGCCTGCTTCCATCAGCCAGAGGGAAAAAAACACAGTTCATGAAGCATGATGCAGAAGACACAGAAGTGCAGAAAAATTATCCCTAGACTAAAGGCTCTTCTGGTTCCAACTAACAAAGCTTGAAAAAAATCAAACTGTTTCCAAGTAATTTAATCACACTCCAAGACAAAGCTCAACACTATTTATAGAAACTCAAAAATACCCAGTATGCTACAGGTTAAAATTTCAAATGCCTGCATTCAATAGAAATGACCAGGCATGCAAAGAAGTAGGAAAATGCAGCCTATAATGAGGAAGGAGATCAATGAAGTGAGACTGACCCAAAATTGCCAAAGATGATATAATTAGTAAACAGGGGTGTTAAAAGAGCTATTAAACCAGGATCATGTACAAGAAGCTAGAGGAAAGATTGAGCATGTTAATGAAAGATATGGGAGATATAAAATGGCAAAATTGAACTTTAATTTTGAGATAAAAACCCACTTACTGGGGTTAACAGAAGATTAGATAATGCAGAAGAAAAAATTGGTAAAATTTAAGACATAGCAAATAGATAAAATAAAACAAAGAGGGAAAATTGGCTAAGAAAATATTAAAAAGAGCATGGCATCCTGTAGAACAACTTTGTGGTGCCTAATATTTGTATAATTGTAGTCCCCAAAGGAGGAGAGGATAAAAATATTTCAAGATAATGGCTGAAAAATTTCCTAATGTGAAGGAAATGATAATGCTACAGATTCAAGAATATCAACAAACCCCAAACAAAGGGAACATGAAGAAACATACCTCAAGGCACATCATAACCAAATTTCTTTAAACAAGTGAAAAGCAAAATCTTAAAATTAGAGAAAATTATATATTACATACAGTGAAACAAATATAAGGATAATAGCAAATTTCTCGTAGGAATTAACAGAAGCTAGAAGACAGTGAAGCAACATCTTTAATTTATGGAAAGAAAAAAAATAATCTGTCAACCAGTATTCTTAAACCAGAGAAAACAGCTTTCTATTACAAATTTGAAGTAAAAACTTTATAAGATATGCAAAAGCTGAAAGAATTTATAACCAATAGACCTTAATTTACCAGAAATATTAAAGGAAGTATTTTAAGCAGAAGGAAAATGATACCAGATGGAAATCTGAAAAAGTATGATGAGAACTAGAAATTTTAACCACAGAGATGACTATAAATACTTTTTTCTTATTATTCAAATCTCTTTAAATTATAATCATCTGTTTAAAGCAAAAGCAGTAACAATGTATGGTGGGTATGAATAAGTAAAATGTGTGATAACTATAGCACAAAGGCCAAGAGGGGGGAAATGAAAATATGCTCTCATAAAGTTTTTATACTCTTTGTTAAGTAGTATAATAACACTTGAAACTAGACTATGGTAAGTTAGAGATGTACACTCTAAACCCTAAAGCAACCACCGAAATAACACAATAAAGGGTTATATCTAATAAACCAAAGAAGAGTTAAAATAGAATCATAATAAGTGCATAATCCAAAAGAAGGCATAAAAAGAGAAGTGGAACAAAGAACAAATAGAACGAACAGAAAAAATTAGAAAGATTATATGTTTAAAACCAAATATATCAATAACCGTATAAAATGTAAATGGTCTAAACATCACAATTAAACAGCAAAATCCTCAGATTGGATTACAAAACAGGAACCGACTATATGTAGGCAACATGAAACCCCTTTTAAATAAAGAGACAGAAATAAGTTAAAAATAAAAAGATAGAAGAAGATATACTATGCTAAGACTAATCAGAAGTAAATGGGAATATTCATATTATATCAGACAAAATGGATTTCAGAGCAAAGAATATTACCCAGATAAAGAATATTATTTTATAATAATAAAAGAGTCAATTCATTAAGAGGACATTAGACTCACCTTCATACACCTAATAACAGAACTTCAAAATACGTGAAGCAAAACCCTATAGAACAGCAATAAGAAATAGACAAATCCAAAATTATAGTCAGAGATTTCACAATCCCTTTCTTAGTAATTGCTAGAACAACATTATAGAAGACATGCCTAGATGGACTGTATTCTGCATACTAACAAAGTCCCGTTAAATTTATAAGGATGCATATCATCTGAAGTGTATATCTAAAAACAATGGAAAATAGATTAGAAATCAATATCAGAAAGATATTTGGAAAATCTCCAAATCTTTGGAAACTAGATAACATACTTCCAAACTACCCACAGGTCAAAGAAGGAATCACATAAGATATTAGAAAGTCCTTTTAATAAAAAGGAAAAAAAACACAGCATATCAAAACTCGTGGGGGGAACAGATGTGGCTCAACGATTGGGCTCCCAGCTACCATATAAGAGGTCCAGGGTTCGATTCCCAGGGCCTCCTGGTGAAAGGCAAGCTGGCCTGCACAGTGAAGTGGCCCAAGTGGAGAGCTGGCCCATGCAGAGTGCTGGCCTGGGCAGGAGTGCTGGCCTGGGCAGGAGTGCTAGCCTGCATGGAGAGCTGGTGCAGCAGGATGACACAACAAAAAGAGACACAGGAGAAACAATAAATTATTTATTTATTTATTTATTTATTTTTATTGTGGGTAAAAATCAAAGTTTTCACAATAGATACCAACATTTGCAAAATGATATATAAATATATATGCGTATATGTGCATTTGCTTACAAAAATGTTATTTATATATATACATAAATATATTTTAAGAGGTGCTTGGATTACCCAAAATATTACATGGAACCCACTGGGATTCCCATGTTGCCCACCTCCCACACCTCCCACCACATCCCACACAAACATCTCCCACAAGTGTGGCCCACCACCTTCAATGAACTTACACATCCTGGGGCCTTGCCACCAACCATAGACCACAGTTCACACCGTAGACCACACTCTCTCCCACACAGTTCTGAGTGGTGTGTGCTGATTTAAAATGGCCTACATCCGTTGCCACAACGGTACTCAGGACAACCTCCAAATCCCAAAGAAGCCCCTGTATTTCAACTGCTTGTCCCCTCTCTGCCCCAAAAGTGTCAAGTGGCCACTGGCTCCACCTCATTTTTATAATTTCTTCCATTGCTAGAATCACCATATGTGAACAACAGAATACCATCAAGTCCACTCTAGTCCATAATTCTTCCGCTAGTCCTGAGGGGACTGGGATGGTGATGTCCACTCCACCTCCAAGTGAGAGAGGGCTTATATCCCATGGCTATGGTGGGTGGGATGATCCTGCCTGCAGATGCAGGCCCTCTCCATTCCCTGGGATGGCCATTGCCCATCGTTGTCTCCTTGCCAGGTGACTTGGATGAGTCCATTGAGCTGTAGGGTAGGAGTTGCAGCTCCACCAAGATTCCATGCACATCTGGCACATAGGTAGGCCAGAGGCTCCAGTCTCTGGAAGTATACCTAAAAACTTCAGCATCACATATAGGTTTGAATAGAAGGGACTGATGAACCATGTGCAGGGAGGACTTATTTGAGTCCAATTCTGTCACTCTCAGGAGCACAGATTCCAAAATAGAGCCTACTGATAAGGCATCAGTCTCTGGGTCTATCCCCACTTATATAGGACCTGGGTGTCTCCAGAGCTCTCAGGAGCCCCTCTGTGTGGGGTGATAGGCACTTAGATGTTCTATGAGCTCCTACTGAGGTGTGCATAAGAGTTACCTCTGGGATAACCTCCCAACTCTCTTTGAAGTCTCTTAGCCACTTGAACTCATTTGCCTTTACCTTTTTCCCCTTTAATTCAAGGTCTTTTTCCAGTTGTGTTGCCAGTTGGCACTTGGTATTAATCCCTCGTTGCCAGGGAGGCTCATCCCCGGGAGTCATGTCCCACGTTGGGGGAAAGGTAATGCAATCATATGCTGAGTTTGGCTTAGAGAGAGGCCACATTTGGGCAACAAGGAGGCTCTCAGGTGGCAACCCTTAGGCACCCCACAACTGCAGGCCAAGTCTCAGTTACAAGAGCAAAGACTCACAAGAGTAGTCATCAATAAAAAGAACACATCAGTGGGTCATCCTCTTTTGACAGACACTGTCTCTGCACTCAGAGGACTATTGCTGCTCCCTTGGAGACTGTGGCAGAGCTCTCCAGGCTAGGAATTCAGATTCCCTCATTTATTGTGTGATTGTCCACCCACCGTGACCATGCCCCATCTTTTGATCTTTGGAACGATTTTGTATATCTTTCATGTATATTCGGATGAACTAATTCCCATGAAACCCCCCTCCCAGACACCCCCCACCAATAATCCCCTGTAGTACCCATTGTAACCCTTCTGTGATCCAAATCCTCCATGAACGTGTTGTCCATAAAATAATCAAATACACTTACTAGGAAAAAGAAACAACTATGATAAGCCTACATGCAAGAGACAAACATAAGGAAACTCAGGGGGAAAAAAAAAAAGAGAAGGAAAAAAAACAAATAATCAAACAAAAAACAAAACAAAATAAAATATAATTAGCGGATTGTAACATGTCACAATAAGTTTTTAAAATGAAAATAAATAAATAATAAATAAAATAAGGGAAAAAAAAAAAAAGAACACAACAGATTCAGAGGAAAATTTGACCTGTGTAGGACACCAGGCAAGTAAGAACCAGGGCCTGAAGCTGAAGCTAAAACTTTTGCCTCAAGTGTTCTTTCGGATTCAATTATTTTCCATGTAGAATAGACCCATGTCTGCTTGGTTCAGTTCATGTGCTTTCATGCTGGTGTATTTACGTATGTGTGAGTTCATATGTATAAGTGCACATGTGTGTGCATCTATCTGATTTACATTTGTTCCAATATGTGTACACTTGTACATATCACTGTTACATGTCTCTAGGTTTTTGTGTACACATGTATATGAGTGTGCACATACCTATGGCCTATGAGCAAGCATGGGTAGATATAGGATAGCATAGATATAGCCAGTTTGCCACTAATGTCTTCTGTGTGGCCTCACTTCTGGATTATAAGTGGCAGGGAAGAGGTGGCTTTGGTTTCCCTTGGACATCCTGTGATCTTCCATTTGACGTTAATTTAAGTGAACTGAAATGGAGCATGATATCAGAGCAGTGTGACTGCCGATTTCATCTTCTCTCCCAGCTGGGCCACAATGGAGCTTAGCAATTCATCCCTCCCTGCTCCCCAAGCCAGAACTTGGGGTCTCTTTCCATTACCCTTTGTTGACAAGCTTGCCACTGCTTTCTAGATCTCAGCCTTGTTTCCTGAGAAGGGGTTCAGCAGCAATCATTTGGCAAGTGCAATCTCCACAGTCTCCCACCAGTAAATTATCACCTGAATTCCAAAGACGCACACTCTCCTACTTTCTTTCCTAGAGGTAGTCCTTATATCCCTCTAATGGACTCTTATAAGTGGCGAGTTTCCAACTGTTGTCATGATTTGGCTGTTAATGTGGCCCAAAGCTGTTGAGGAGTCCTCTGGCTCAGGGACTGCATTATGGTCAAGTACAGACCTACCCACGGAACCTTAAAATTCATGGTAAACAGCCTGTGTTGGCAACACTCTAAAAGTGCCCAGCTACTGGGGGCCCCTACAGATTTAGTAAATGTGCATTAACACCACAGTTTCAGATTTGAGTCCCATTTCTTTCTTCATGTTTGCAAGATAAGAACTTAGACTTTCTTACTGAGTCTATGAGAGAAAAGTGAATCAGAAAGTTGAACAATTATTCAATTTGCCTTTTAATTACCTACCTTCCCTCCCCTCAAATCATTTCCTCTTCAATGGAAAGTGTTCGGGTTTGCCATTGCTATGGCCATACTGAATAACTTAGAGCTAATTTATCAAACACACTAGGCTCTGGTGTTTATCATGTTTGTGAGTCATTAATGAAGAGAGTTTTCAGGGCCATTGCTAGTATAGTTTCTCATTCTCCACAAGCTGTAGTCAGAGTGATCTCTTAAAATGCAGATCTGACCATGTCACTCTCTGCTTAAAGCTATTAAGCAGATTTCCATTGTTCTTAGAATAAAAACCAAAATTCTTAACATGGCTTAATAGACCCTGAACAACCTACCCCTTTCTCCCCAGCATCAACTTGTGCTGCGCCCCCCTAGAGTTCACACGAAGACCACCTCTTTGCGTTTCCCCAACTCACAGTGCTCCATCCTGGGAGGGTTCCTTCCTTAATTTGTGCTTTTTCCACCCCCTGGAACTCTCTTTCCTTCCCTCCCCCTCACTATCCAAATTCTCCCTCACTAGGCAATGTCACTTCCTTCTGCACCCCTCATAACAGGTCAATCTCGTAGTCAGACTTCTTCGTGGCATCCACCATTGAATCCTACATTGGACCCTCTACAGTTTGCAATTCTATATCCATTTCCATGCTTCTTTCCTTAATGTCTGTCTTCTACTAGACACAAGATAAAAGCCATATCCTCCTGGCTCAGCACTAATCTCAGTACCTAATACTGTAGTAGGTGCTCGGCAAATATCCACTGAAGGAATGAACAAGCATGTAGGTTGGGGCTCTGCTCCAAATACAGCAAGGTCTAAACTTTGCTTACATGCTACCCTCTCCCCTTCTCCCTGTGTCCATTTCCAGCACCACACACCAGAATAATTTCCTCCTAATGATAATTCTGTGATACTTGGTTGAGTTGTTTTGGTGGTGAGGGAGGGAAAAAAATGCACTCAGCTATATTCAATCTGCCTTTCTGAGATGAGGGAACACAGCTTAAGAATCTTGTGCAAAGTTTGGCAATTTTCAATTTAAATATTTGCCGTGAGTTCAATTATCATGTTTATCATGAAAACAAAATGCAAGGCAGATGGTAATAAATATTATAATAGATCTCAAAAGTGCTATGAGAGCAAAATAAAAGGAGATTAATCCCCATTGGAGAAATCTGGGAAGACTTCATACGGAAGTTAACATTTAAACTCTGCCTTCAAATTTGGGTAAATTGGTGAATATACTTTCATCTTTGTTCACCTGGCCAACTCCTGTTTAACTCTAATCACCTTTGCAGTTCAACCTAAAAGTCACCTCCTTCTAGAAGCCTTCCTTGACCACCAGTCCTCAACCAAGCTACATGATTCCAATGTCATTTCTGATTATAACATCACTTATGGGTCTACTTTGCTAAACTTTAAGCCAGGGGTTCTTAACCTTTTTTGTTCCACGGACCTCTTTGCCAGTCAGGTGAGAACTATGGACCCCTTACTAAGTCCACACTATACTTTGTATTGTTTAATAAATATATCACACCTGCACCAACACATCCCCACAAGAATAATGGTTTTTTTTTTTTTTAATTTTCAATTCAAGCTCACAGACCCCCTGAAATCTTTTAATTCAAGCTCATGGACCCCTGGTTAAGAACCTCAGTTCCAAGTCCCTTAAGAGAAGGAACTGAAGCTCTCTGAGTCACCATTAAACCTGTGTGGTTTAACACAGTGCCTGGCCTAAAGCTGCCATTCAATAAATGAACAACTGATAGAAAAATAGGATGTGAAGTGGAACAGCAGTCAAGCTATGGAGAAATACCATAAAGACATAGAAGAAAGGAAAGCTGGGTATATTTACATGTACACAGATTTAGGGTTACATAGAGAGAACATCTGAATATTCTATGTGGAGGACACCATAAAAGGAAAGATTGAAAGGCCAGCTGGAGCCAGATTTTTGAAGGTCTCGAATCATAGTAAAGAATTTGTACTTTCTTTCTGTTCTCAATAGGAACCACAAGTTTCCTAAATAGGGGGAGTGTATCATTAGCTTTGTAGCTTATATAAAAAAGCTTTGCTGATCCAGTAGTGGAACTACCAAAGGAAAGAAAGAGAATAAAGCTGCAGAGAATGTTTTAGAAGTGGCTACAATTCTCTAGTTCATGGTTTCTTACCTTGGCATTTGGGGCTGAATTGATTGTGGGAGACTATTTTCTGCATTCTATGGTGTTTAGCCGCATCCTTGGCCTCCACCTACTGGATGCCCTTAGTACCCTCTCCCTAAGTTGTTACAACCAAAAATGTCTCCAAGCATTGCCAAATATCCTCTTGGGGACAAAATCACCATCCTCCAATGAGGATCACTGATCTAGGTAATAAGTAATAAGTTATAATCAAGGGCAAAGGTTGCTAGGATGAGAAGAGGGTAGATATTAGTGACACTGAATGAAGTGCATTACCACAGGGTAAAAGAGTTGTCATTGTGCAACACAACAGGTACACTGCCTGTGGAAGCAAGTGGCTCCTCAGAAGAAGAACTGTAGGCTCCTTTTACAATGATCTTCTTTGTTCTAGAAACCATATACATAACCCAGTTCTAGATATTTCTGTCTATTTTGTTAGATGACAGTTGGGCAGCCACTGAGCTTCTTTGATAGTGGGGTTCTAATTCCCTTTTCAGGAATAAAATCCCACTCTCAGAATACATGCTTTGATTGAGCTCTTGCCCCTGCTTCTGGGATGGAACAATTAACAGAGCTATGAGTCAAGCAGACGCGACAGCCCCATCATGCCACCTCAAGGAAACAGCCATCTGGGAAAGGAGTCAGATGAAGAAGAGGAACCAAGAAAATAAGGGGAAGAACAGAACTCTATGACTTTATATGTGCTCTGGAACACTGCTATACCTGAAGCCAGATCATCCAAGGACTTCTCAATTTAGAAAGTCAACAAATCCAAATTTTTGCTTAAGCCAGTTTGGTTTGACTTATGTAAAAAACTGAGGCTGAGTCGTATCGTTCAAGGAGAAAAACGGACATCTAAAAATATCCAAGAAGCAGCATTATGGAGTGTAGAAAGAGCACTGGACTTAGCATCAAATCCTGGAGTTTAGTCTAAGCCCAATCATTTGTTCATTTATTCATTCACTTATTGAACTTTTATTGATTGCTTATTGTGAACAAGGCAATGGACTAGACTCTGTGCCTATGAAGATGGAATAAGGATGGCCTGACTTGCTAAGAACTTATACTCTAGTGCAATGTCTCTTAACCAGTGGTTTTCAACCTTGACTGCACATTAGAATCACTTCAGGAAATTTTGGAAAATGCTCAGGCCTGGTCTACCTGCCAGGCCAGTTAAATAAGAAATTCCTTAGAGGCAAAGCAGACATTGTTATTTATTAAGGTAATTCAAATGGGTGTCTAGAGCTCCATTCTGATTTTACAAAAAAGGTAGCTGTGGCAAAGAGAGGTTAAGTTACTTGCTCATGACCACATCGTCGTTGAGAGGCTCGTCTAGGATGTGAACCCAAATGGTTCTGGTTCTAGAGCCTATCCTCTTCTTCACCACTATGCTAAACTGTCCTTTGCAAGGCACAGTAATGCTCTTGTATATTTAGTCCAATATTATTATATACAGGCCAAGTTTGCTTTTGGAATCTCAGCTTTTCCTTTACTCTCCCTTGGTCCTGATCACACCAACCCCAACCTCACACTCAGCCCTGACTTTCAAATGCATAGAGCGAACTAACTTTCTTCTCTGTCCTGTTTAAAATAGTCTTTCCAGGAATTACCTGCTACCACTTACAATTCAGAGTGAGCATAAGTCATGAAGCTTCCTTACCCAGTTAGAGCTACACCTTAAGCCTTGGTAATAGTCAAGCAGAAAGAGTGTTGGTTTTGGAATTAGATGGAGGTTTGACATCTCAACTTTGTCACTTGTTAACCAGCTCTGTAGTTTCAGGTAAATTATATAACTGCTCTTAGCCTAGATTCCTCCTAGGTAAAGTGAGAATAACACCATTCTTGCTGTTGTGTTGTGAAGATTAAACTGAAATATATCTAAAGACATTGGCATAGTGCCTTGAACATAGCAAACACTCAATTAATGGTAACTATTGCTATTTCGATATCCTGTGTATTTATAGCTATTTTTCATATGGCTGAGCTTGTCAAAAACATGAAACAATAATTATAATACTGAATATTATCTACCACTTACTATGTGCTTAGGACTGTAATCATTGATTTGCATGTATCTTCTCAGTTATTCCTAAAAAATAACTCTATAAGATAGGAACTGCTATTTTCCACATTTCAAAGATAAGGAAATAAAAGCAGAGACATCAGATAGCTTGCCCAGATACACAGCTGGTCAGCAGGCAAGGAATGTATTAAAGACTTAAGTAGTCCTAGCACAAATGGGAATGAATATCATCATTGTTATTGCCATAAGCCAGGCATTTGCAGTGACTAATGTTTTGCATATATTATCTCATTTAATCTTTACAACAAATCCACTTTATAAATAAGGAGGTAAAGGCTTAGAAAGATTGCACTAGTTGCACAGGAGTGGTTAGAACACAGGTCTGTCTGATTCAAGTTTGTGTGTTATTTTTCCTCTTAAAAATGAAAGCTTGAGAGACTGGAGAAGGCCTCCACAAATGCTGAATTGAAGAAAGATAAAAATATTAGATCCAGTACCTTAAACCTGAAAGTGAACATACATCGTTAAAGTCCTTCACATTTCTACATAAATTTTATAAGAAACTTGTCAATTTCACCAAAAAAAAAAAAAAAAAAAAAAAATTTCTGGGATTTTGGTAAAGATTGTGTTAAATCTACAGATAGAATTGTCATCTAACAATATTGAGTCTCCAAATCCATGATCATGGAATATCACTCTATTTTAAATTGCAATTAACTTCTCTCAGCAATGTTTTGTAATATTCAATATACAATTATAGCACTTTCACAAATAAATAAATAAATAAATGAAAATGAAAGCTTGATAAAGGTTCTTGGTTATTGAGATTACATGTGCCCAGGAAAAAGGACTTCATTTGTGGAGTCACAAACCCCAAAATCACCAGGGTAGGACTCTGAGGAGTTCTCATTTCCCTAGAATTGTTAATCCTTCCTTCTTTGCTTGGCCAGAAGTTGATTTCTCTTCCATCATTTTTTCCCCCTTTCTAGCCAGCAAAGCCTTTTCCCTCTGGGGAGTACATACCCAATATTTCCTTGCCAAGTCCACTCCCCTTTGAAAATACCATCTACAGTTGTCTAGTTCAGGTTGAAAAGAGTTCTTCTATTTCAGATTAAAACATTCTCACTGCATTAAGAGGGAAATTCTGGCAATATGTTCAAATGGTGTAATCAGCCCAAGTCTATCACATTGAATTAGTGACAAAGATAGTTCCCATGACTTAATTAATTCTCCTATCATCAGCATCCCTGCTCTTCAACTGAATCTCATTTGCATATTCCTGTACAGCATCATTATTTAAGTTTAAAGGCATTTAAAAGCAAGTCCCAGAATGGCTATATGCGCTCGAATCAAGGCAGGATCTTCAAAGAAAGAGTGGATGGAGGGTGTGCTGTTTTGAAGCCTGCTGTACTAATGCCCACATTCCAGTGATGCTCACTGAGCACCTACTATGTGCAAGGTATTAAACAATGCATTTCCCTCCTTATACTGGTTATAGGAAACCATGCACTTACAATAATGCTACTGCTGTTGAGTTTTCGATTGCACTGTACATGTTTCCTGGTCATAGGCAGCTTCCACACAGGAACATCTGGATGCAAACTGAAGAATTCAATTACTCAGATCCATATGGATATAGCTGTTTCCTGCGAACTGGGTAATTGACATAGCAGGCATCCTATAAAGCCAGAATGAAGTGATAGATTTTTTTTAAATGCTGATAAAAGGTGAAAGATTTATACCATCTGAAGAGGAAACAGAGTATAACAAATATGTAATACTAATACAGGGTGTTAATAATCAGGTGGATTGGGGAAAAAGACAACAAATGTATGATACAGGTTATGGTTAGTAGTTATGGTTTTTGTTTTTTTTATTATTATCAATAGTTAATTAATTAATTAATTAACTTTTACACATTTTTTAATTGTGAGTAAAAATCAAATTTTTCACAATACATACCAATATTTGTAAAATGATATATAAATATATATGCATATATGTGCATTTGCTTACATAAATGTTATTTATATATATATATATATATATTTTTTTTTTTTTTAAAGGTACTTAGATTACCTAAATATTACACAGAAATTACAGGGATTCCCATGTTCCCCGCCTCCCACACCTCCCACAACATCCCACACAAACATCCTTCATCAGTGTGGTACATCACCCACAATGGATGTACACATCCTGGGGCCTTGCTCTTTCATAGTTGTGAAACAATGTTTCACCACAATGCAAGGTGGTGGTGGTGGGGTAATGTATGGGAGTCCTGTATGATGATATGACTGTTTGTTTTGTAAATTCTCAACTTCTACTATATACTTATTGTTTATGTATGCTCAAGTATAAATAATATACTTCAATAAAACTTTTTTAAATGAACAAAAATAGTGGTAAGAAAATAAACTTCTTTATTCAGGTAACCACCAAAACAAACAAATTATAATTGCTATTTGGTCACACTGAGATGCTACCTGAGCCCTCTGATTAATACAGCAGTGTAAACAATCCTTCAAGATTTTGTCATAACATTGCCTGATATTTCCTCTCTGGTAAATTTTCGGAGGCATTTACCTGCTCATGTGTAAAATAGCTGTGAAAAGGTGGTAATTTCTCAGGAATAGGGAAAGCCAAGAAGATCTTTCAGATTTTGGATGATTGTAGAGAAAATTGTTTTAAAAACTGTTTTGAAATTATTTTAGACTAAAAATCCAATGCTGGAACTTGTATTGCATAACCTGTCTCTAAAACACTTTAGATGTAAAATGATAGGTCAGTTTCCGTTGTTTCTTTTTATGAAATTCTGTTCATTTCACCTGATTCTTAGGTTCTCCAGATCCGCAGAATGCAAGAAGGCACCTTCTCCATGTGTATGATGAGGGAAACAAAGGAAAATAGGAAGGGAGAAAGGGATGGAGGGAGAAAGGGTGAGAATCGGCACATCTTCCTTAATGTTCAGAAGACATTTTTCTATGCAAAATGCTTCCCACACAGCTGCCGCCCAGTTCCAAAATCTGCAATGACTCCCTAGTGCTTCTCAAACTTCCTGTCACAATGTGGATTCCATATTTCTAACAAGCTCCTAGATGCCTGCTGCTGCAGCTAGTCCACAGCCCATGCCTCAGGGCTTTTCTCTCTATGACCCACTGCACACACCCCAGCCAAGCTGAAACACTTGCTCATTTCTAAATAGGCATCATGCACTCCAGCTCCCATACCTCTGCTTCTTCTGCCTCCTCCACAAAGTTCTCCATGCTCCCAATTGTATATCCCTCTAGTATTAAACTCAAAAATGCTTTCTATTCTGCCATCCTGCCATCCTGCAAAGCACATTTCAAGAGTAGCTGTGCCATTCCTTCTTCTCCCAGTTGTATTTGCTGAGACTTTTGCAGGCTACTGCAACACTTTAACGCTTCCTTTCTTTCTCTCTTTCTCTCTCCCTCCCTCCTTTCCTTTCTTCCCTTTCTTCCTTCTTCTGTTTCCTGTCTTTCCTTTCTCCTCTCTATTTCCTGTCTTTGCTTTCTCCTCTCTCTCTCTCATTTGAATGTTTAGTGAGGCATACTAAATGTCAGGCACTGTGCATGTGAGGATCCAGACATGAAAAGTGAAAGTTCTTGCCCTCTTGAATTTCTCAGGTTGGGGGAGAGGATGGTGAAGTTGGTAAGAGCAGGAGTGCAACACATTAAGTCAGGACCGTATAGAGTTGCTTTCATAGAGGGAAGCATTAGCTACTCTGGAAGGACTGATGAACTGTCTTAAAGGAAGATTTTACAAGGTCAAAAAGGAAATGAGTAATCTACAAACAGGAAAAAAAAAGTATCACAACAGAGAAGTATGAAATGGCCCTGAACATGAGGGGGAGAGGAAGTCATGAGATGCTGCTGTGGTGTAAAGTGCAAAACAAAGAAGATGTCAAAGTCACTCAGCCTCCACTGCTGAGATTCCCTGTCATCTTCTCAGGGGCTCAAAGCCAGGTTACCCTCCTTCCATCTCTCCCCTTAGCAAAGCCCCACGTGGAACTCTAGAAAACGGCAATCTACAGCCTGAGGTGCATGCGGAAGCCCTGAGCTGATGTAACCCTGACGTGAGTCACCCCACCAGGGGCACTGTCTCACCTAGAAATCACACACCACATCTTCAGTTACAGCGACATCCATAGATCCGCGTCCAATCTTTATGTTCCTCTGGAAGCAGATCCTGAAGTAAGGATTTGAGAACAAGTAGTTTATTCAGGGAAGACCTGCAGGGGAGTGGAGAAGTGAGACAGGAAGGAAAAACAATCAAAATCAGGTGAATTATCAAGTCGCTACCACGAGGCCTGGAGCTTAATCCAGTGGGGAAACCCTGGGAGCAAGTGCGAAATGCACGTCTGTGTTTCCCTACAGACAGGCAAGGGGGTTGGGGTGTTTAGACACCATCCGCTTCCAACCCTCACTCGTCAAGGGCTGCTAGTGAAGGAAGCAGCACGGGAGTCGCTCCCTGGCTGTTCTTGTCTGTCTCTACGGCAAAGAGCTCTCTACGGCAAAAGAAATCCTTCAGGCAAAGAAATGCAGGTGCTGGCAGCTGGAAGCCTCGTGGGTCTGTGCTGAACTGATGAGGGATTGGGGCTGAGTGGGGCACCGCTAGCGTCTGTAAGACAATGAATTACCTCCCTGCTTATGCCAGTTCTGTTGGGTTTTCTGTTGTTTGCAGCCTAAAGAGCCTTAGATAGTATAGAACTGAGTGACCTGACTTTAAATGCCAGCTATGCCACACGGGATCCAGGGCCAGGCCTCCTTCCTCTTTGCCTGCTCCCACCATCACCTCCAGGCTGCTTTTTCCAGCATCCATCTTTGCTGATTCAGCCTCCTGTTCTATGTTTTGGGGGTTCTCCTCCAACTAAACTCTCTCCCAACCTCTTCCCTCCTCCAACCACCCAGGATAGCACACATTGAAGGAAATGTTCATTGAATTCCAGAAGATGATTCAAATCCAATGGACCACCTAGTGAATTTATTTTAACATGATTCTGAAATGAAGTTGGCATGATTTTACATCAGGTACATATTTTATCTGTAGGTCAACATTTATTTTACACTCTAGCCCTATGGAATTGATGAAACAGTAAGGGCACATTTTTTGCATCCCTAAGCCTACGTATTCTGATTCAATTATATCACCATGCCACACTTAGGAATTATATTACATTGTCTCTTCTTTGCCCCAATTGGGTGCAATCCTGCAATATTCGGGAGGCTTTATGTAATTCTTAAGCTTCAAGGATGTTTTCCCAGTGTTTTGCTTTCACATGCTCTTTTTGGGTGTTATTAATGGCATTTGACTTCAGAGCCTGCAGTGCCAGCTGCAGTTCTTGCCTCTTAGCCATCCTCAGCCAACAGAAAGGAGAAATGACCCCTCCATTCTCAGTCCATGGGTGTCAGGTGGCATTACCACCTCCAGTGACTCTAGCAGCAGGCGTGGGGCTTAGACCTGGCCAGACAGAGTAGCACATTCCCTTTGGCCACAGGAATTGGTCGGCATAAGCGTTTAATCAGACCAATTAAATCAATATCATGCTTGCCAGGACTGTTCACAGCATCTTTCTTCTTTCCTTCTGGACTTGGACCTGAGAGGATGTGGACCTGGAGCTCCTGGCAGCCGTCTTGCTATCAGACGTAAGCCTGTACAGAACTGACAGGGAGGGGAGCAGAGCTGCGAGATGGAGAGATGCTGAGACTAGGTGAAGCTGCCTGTCTGAATGCAGAAAAGCCTGAAGCCAGGGATCTCCCAGCCTTTGCAGTTACATAAGATAATGAATTACCTCTTGGCTTATGCCAGTTTTGTTGGGTTTTCTGTTGCTTGCAATGAAAAGAGCCCGAGACACCCGGCTTTAAATACCAGTGCTGTCCCTGCTAGCTCAGTTTTTTTTTTTTTTTTTTTTTTTTAAAGTTCTTTAAACTTCTGTTTACTGGTCCTTCAAATGGGGATAACATATCCCCCTAACGGGATGTTTTGAAGATGAAATAAGATGATATATGCAAATGTCTCCAAACAGCATCTCCCCCCAAAGTAGGAATCCTTACAACTTGACACCCTCTTCTTCCCTTCCCCACCATCTCCGGCCCTGCCCGCTCTCTTTCCCTAAGCATGCACCAGC
Source organism: Tolypeutes matacus (assembly GCA_026826555.1). Lineage (NCBI taxonomy): Eukaryota > Metazoa > Chordata > Mammalia > Cingulata > Chlamyphoridae > Tolypeutes > Tolypeutes matacus. Next base: position 16,375,222 of record JAKSZT010054489.1, read on the forward strand.
CCAATCAATTGATAAAGTCGGGAAAAATGCTCTCAGGGAAGCCTTGATCCTCAGGGACCACAAGACCAATGCACCAAATTCCTGCTGAGGAGGGGAGAAGGTTCCCAGCTGGTCTCACCCTGTCGTTCAGAAGACGAGAGCCATCTTTGTGACTCGGATAGTTTATTTGCCTTCTCTGGGCTTCACCTTTCTTTTCTTTCAAATGAGGAGAGTTTAGAGATGGTGTCCTAGGTCTCTCTCAGGCTGAATCACTCTGTGCCTTATTTCCTGAAATGCCTCTACTCCCACTTAGTGGAGTTTAAAATCCCTGTCTGGACTGGGGTCAGGCATGCAGGGCATCTAGGGAGCAATGCTGAAGGAGGCATACGTGCCCAGAGACCGGCCCTGCACTGACACAACACCGAGAGTGAGCACGTCTGTAAATCTTGCTACCTGGGCGCCATACCAATCAGCTTTGTCTCAGCCGCATTTCAGAGCATTTCAATTATGAATTAGAGACAAAGGCTAATGGTGAAAATTAATATATTCCACTTATATTTGCATAGAAGATACCCAAACTGGATATTGTGTTCAGTAATGCTGGTACACAAATTTGAGTTATGAGTAGATCCAGGAAACCAGATCTAATGAAGACTTCTTCCTAACCAATGAACTACTGGACTCATTTTAACCAACAAAGAACAGACTTTTGAATCATACTGTTATATCCAATAGTCAAGTTTTCCATCTTGAATTAGCATAACTACCAGATACTTTCACCACTACCACTACTCGGCTTTTCTAGCACATGTCCACAATCACCACCACCCTAGCTCTTCAGAGAATTATTCAGGAAGCTTCATCTTGTCAGCCCTTGTCTGGCAAGTACACTAACTGAGCATTTTTGTTTTGTTTTGTTTTGTTTTTTAAAAAACCCTCTGGTCTTTGTTTTATTCTTTGATAACCTGAATGTCAAATACCCTTGGGAGTGAGAACCGATTTCATATCATTCGTTATGGGGTATAAATGGTTGAGAAAAGAAGTCAGGAAGGAGAGAATGCCCAAACACCAAAAACAGTGTAGAAATTATGGGAAACAGAAAGAAAGGGCAGAGATTGGGTATACAGGGAGTCATTTCGGACCTCATCTTTGATGCAGATATTCACACACAAATGAGTATATAAATGTATCTTGAGCATCCACAAACTACTGGACATTTTACATTCGATGCCTTATTTAATGCTTACAACAAACATCTGAGGAAAGCATTGTTCTCTCCATTTTACGGTCAAGTAAACCAAGACTGAGCCAAATCACTTTATCAAGTCACACAACTGAAATGAGGTGGAAAAGCCTAGGTTCAGAACGAGGTCTCTGACTATAAAGACAGCTAAACCCTCTTCACAATTTTGCAGAGTCAGTGTGATTTTGATTGTTTTCCCTTCATACTTCAAGAGGTTCCAGTGCTCATGGTCATCAGCCAAGTTGTAAGGAAGGCGTTTTAACTCTCTGGACACCAAGTTTTAAGTCAGCGACTGCAATGGATGAAGTGACAGAGAAGCTCTTTTTGATGAACTAGGAACCCTGATCGCATGCATGCCTGCTTTTACAGCAAAGTTTCACAGCTAGGGCTGCAGCCGTGTTTGCAGCAGTTTTCACCTTTTAGCATGGGCAGAGCAGCGCCTGTAATATCCAAGAGGAGAATTAGAGCTGTCCTCTTCCCACACACTTCTAATTTGTACATAACAAACAGCTTGCTGGGAGCCCTGAATTTTGACATCTCTAGGCGCGAACATCTTCCCCAGTCATTCCCTTTAAGGAAAGAAGCTCCATTTATGAATTTGCTTGGTTTCCTTAATAATCCAAAACTCAAAAATTGTTCTGTTTCTTTAGAAATTAAAAACTCAGCTCATCTCAAGGATAGCTCCAAAGGAGCTGCAGCTGCTGTTTTATGGCTCTCAGAAAAGGCATCTGTTTGTGAGAAACACAATTAGTGTCATTTAGTTCCTTCCAAACACCCACTAGTGGATGAAGAATCACTGGAGGAGAAAGGGAACAGCTCTGGGGAGGTGTAATTGTAGGGAACATACATTTAGAGCCAGGGACTGGACCAGGCTTGACTCCTAATGGATCAGAAGGATGACCCGGCACGTTACATCACATGTGCCCCGGGAAGACATCGATGTTTCCTAGCCTTAGTAAGAGGCACATATGCAGAGTGAAACTAACTGCCTGATGGAATGCTGATCATTATGGGATGAATTTTGCATAATGCTTGATCGTATGGGCTTGTCCTCATTTCAGACCCCTTATATGATGCAGATATTCATATGCAAATGAGTTTCTGGTATGTAATTGTAATAAAGGGATTATCTATCGACTATCTTCTGTAATAATGTAATCAAGTATTGTTATTGGTCTTTTACAGCCTGAAAATCTCAACAGTCAGTTCCGGTTTTTCCTTTTAGACTATTTGTTGTACCCATTAATTGTACTGCATTTGTTTATTTCACTGTATCCTGTCAACTCTGCCCCAGACTGGCACACAGAATGCTCCATGTCACCAGCACTTTCCCAGTGAGCCCCTGTAACCCTCTGGGTTCCCAGCACCTGGCACATAACAGAGCCTCAATAAATGCTTGTTGGATGCATTGATTTTCCAAACTGGTCTCCTGCTATCTTCATGTACTATTTCTCTCTATATAACTAGAAGTTAATAACTTCTCTCACAAAAACTGGGCAACCCCAGTCAATCAACAAGTAGTTATATTTTTGGATATATATTTTGTATAGCTCTGCAACATTGCAGAATAGCAACCTGGTAAACTAGAAACAGGAAAAGTTAGTCTTTGATGTTTTTATTCTCTTTTATCTGAGTTCATCTCCATCCCTGCCACTCTGAGCTTTTTATCCTTTGGTGTATTTCTTTTCCTTTCTGACCATAAGTTTGCATGTGGTGTAAACTTCTTTGTAGAGATCCCTTCTGCTCTGACTTTCTACCTGATGGAAAGAGACCCAGAATAGCCAAGTTTTGATGGGGAAATATGGCGAAAGAGGGCAAAATGTATATTAGAACTTAGAAGACAGAACTGGCATGGGTCTCTGGTGAGATAACTTGAGAATTGGTGTGTGAATTTCCATGGCAGAGAATGAGGGCTGGGGTGGAGACAGGTTGGTTACTATCAAGCAGGATGAGACAGAAGTTCTGAGAAGTGACCTAACGGTAGGAGTTGTTTCTGGAGAGACCGGGTCCAAGGTACAAACAATATCATGCACGATTCTAGACTCCATGGCCTTGATTGCTTGGAGGTTTCTCATCTCACCAGAGCTTCCTTGGCTGGGTTCTCTGCTACTAGGACTACCCCTTGTCCACCTTGGATCCTGCCCATATCTCAAGCCTGGTTCTGCAGCCCTCCCAGTGATTATATGACAGCCAACCAACAGCTTTCCAGTAGTGTTATACCAATGGAAACTTCTTTACAGACATATAAGAAGTGGTAAATACGCGTTCCCTTTTAACTAATAAGATTCCTCAATTCTGTCTGTAGCTTAATAACTCATTCCCCATAAAACAAGGTGAAGGATACAAGTACTCTGAGTCCGGATCTGCAAGCTCCGTTTCACAGATTCTGTGGGAGCTGTTCCCCAACGCCAAGGAGCAGCAGGATTTTCCCTCCTGCTTGCCCCAGTGAATGTTCATAGAAATGCAAAGACAGTCCTGCGTAATAAATACATAAGTAGGTTTGAGCTTCAATAGCAAGGCACAAAAAGAATCCGGAAGCATGGAATAAAGCTGCTTAGGATTCTGCTGACTGACTGGAAGCAGAAATGGGGCTGGATGATTGTACCCTGAGTGGCTCAAAGGGATTGTTATGGAAACTCCATAGCAGTTATAAATTTATGGTCACAATTATTCCGTTGTTAATGTGCAATTCTAGTTGGGGTTTTAGAATTGCATGTTTTAATTTGAAAAAAAAAAAAGATGATGAAGCCTAGAAAACCACGTAGATCTTTTATAATTATGTAGTCTCAGACTCTAAAATGGATTCATATACATATACATATATTTTTTCTGTGAATATTTATATATATATAAACATATCTCACATCAAGTATGAAATTTCTTTAATAAGTAACATGTGCTTTTTAAAATATCAAACTTCCTAGACATTAAATGTTTTTTAATAAATAATTTTCTAAATAGATTTCTGAATTATTAAAAGAAGAGTCTAAGGAAACAGTAAACATTTCTTGATTTCTTAAGGTAATAAATATGAACACAGATGACTGTGGGATGAACTTAGGTTACTGAAATATTTAGAGACATTTGTCCTTCCAAATAACAGTCCAGTCTATGCTTAGAATCTTTCTGTCAATATCAGCCATTAGGGCTGTTTTAAAAATGAAATGTGTATACAATGAAATGCACAGACATTAAGTGTATAATTGGATGAGTTTTGATAAGTCTTACACCTGTGTTACCACCACCCCGATAAAGATATAGGTCATCTCCATTGCTACAGAAAGATCCCTCATATCCCTCTATAGGCAACTACTGTGCTGATTTAATCTTGCCTGCTCTTGAATTTCATATAACTGAAATCAACAGTATGCATTCCTTTTTCTCTGACTTCTTTTGTTTAACATAACATTTTTGAGATTCATGCATGCCATTGTGTATATCAGTAGCTGATTTTTTTTTGTATTGCTGATTAGTAGTCCACAATTCATTCTTTTTTTAAAAAAAATATTTATTTATTTCCATTTTTTCTATTGATGATTATTTGGGTTGTTTCCTGCTTTTTCCTATTGTGAATAAAGCAGCAATAAATATTCTTGGAATTATCTGGATAAACAACTGGATTAAAACAGAGGAAAAAATTAATGTAGAACCCTACCTCAAATCACACACACAAAAACCGATCTGCAATGGATCATAAAACTAAATGTAGAAACTGAAAACATAAAGCTTCTGGGTAAAAAGACACAGTAGAGGGAAGCGGCTGTGGCTCAATCAGTAGGGCTCCCGTTTACCATATGGGAGGCTCCGGGTTCGGTTCCCGGGGCCTCCTGGTGAAGGCAAGCCCGCCCGCACGGCGTGGTTAGCTGACCCAGCGAGCACAAGCAGCAAGGGGGGGATAAATGAATAAATAAAAATAAAATCTTTAAAAAAAAAAAAAAAAAAAGACACAGTAGAGTATCTTCACAACATTGGGGTAGGCAAAGATTTCTTAAACACAACATAAAAAGCATAAAATATTTATAAAAGAAAAGTTAATAAATTAGATCTCATGAAAATTTAAAACTCATCAAAATGACACCATTTTAAAAAATGAAAAGTCATTGTCAATGTATTGACATTGTCAAAATACCACTATATTGAAATATATTGTCAAATACATTTGATAAAGGACTTATATTCGGAATATATAGAGAACACTTGCAAATCATCAATAAGATGCTCTAGTCAAAAACTGACAAAATACCTGAAAAGACACGTCATAGTAGATGATATACAAAAGGCCAATAAGCATTGATACAACATCAATAACCATGAGGGAAATGTAAATTAAATAACAATGATATAACATCATATACTAATACAAATGTCTAAAATTAAAAAGACTGACAATACCAAACCCTGGTGAGAAAGTGGAACAATTGAAACCCTCGCACATTATTGATGTGAGTGTAAAATGACACCATCACTTCAGAAAACTATTTCACAATTTGTTTAAAAATTCAAACACATACAACTACCTAGTAATTCCACCCTTAGGTATTTATGCACTAGAAATTAAGTCCCTGACACCGAGGGATTGCTACCAAGTACCAACTAGCAATGCAACTGGAAAAATATCTCGAATAAAAGGGGGAAAAGGTAAAGAAAATGAGTGTCTATGGCCAAGAGACTTCAAAGTGAGTTGGGAGGTCATCCCAGAGGTAACGCTTATGCACATCTCAGCAGAATTTCATAGACTTCCAAAGTGGATACTATCCCAAATAGTGGGGCTCCTGATGGCTCTGGGGACACCCAGGTCCTATGGTCAGGGCAGATAGCTCCAGAGCTTGGTGTCTTGCCAGTGGGCCCTACTTTGGAGTTTGTGCTCCTGAGAGTGACAGAGTTGGACTCAATTATGTCTTCCCTGCACATGGCTCATCTGTCCCTTCTATTTAAACCTATACTCGGTGCTGGAGTTTGTAGGTGTACATCCAGAGACTCGAGTCTTTGGGCTATCCATGTGCCAGCTTGGCCTGGAACCTCAGTAGAGCTGCAACAACTACTCTACAGCTCACTGGACTTACCCAGGACAACTGGTGAGGAGATGATGATGGACAACGGCCATTCTAGGGAACGGAGAGAGTCTGCAGCTGCAGGCAGGATAGTCCCCATGGGATATAAGCCCCCTTGCAATTGGAGCTGGAGTGGACATCACCATCCCAGAATCCTCAGGATTCGGGGAAGAGCTATGGACTAGAGTGGACTTACTGGTATTCTACTATAGACATATTATAATTCTACCAGTGGAAGAAATAACAACATTGATGTGGAGCCAGTGGCCACTGGAGGCTCTGGGGGCAGGGAGAGGGAAAAACAGTTGTAATACAGGGGCTTTTTCGGGACTTGGGAATTATCCTGAGTAACACTGCAACGACAGATATAGGCCATTTTATATCATCACATAACAAGCATAACTGTGTGGAAAGAGTGTGGTCTACAATGTGAACTATGGTCCGTGCTGAATGGCAAAGCCCCAAGATGTGTTTATGAATTGCAATGAATGTGCCACACAATGAAGGATGTTTATGTGGGAGGTTGTGGGAGGGGTGGGAAGTGGGGCATATGGGAATCCCTATATTTTTTGTGTAGCGTTTAAGTAATCTAAGTATCTTTTCATAAATAAAAAAATTTTTTTTTTAAATCTATGTTCAGCTCTTCGTTTTTGATACTTTTATAATTATGCTTTGAAGAGCTTCCTTTAATGTGGGTTAGAAACACAACAGTAAAGGGAAGCTGCAATGACTTGGGCACTTACTATGTACCGTCATTGTGCAAAGCAGGTTTTAAGTATTATTGCAGGAGTTATTTGACTTTCCAAAGGTAAATAAATAGCAGATAAGTCTTTCATTTATTTTTCATTCATTCATCAAATATTTATTAATTTTCTATTATATATTGGGCACTGCTCTGAGTGCTGGGTATATTGCATTTGAAAAAAAAAAATAGGTTGCTGTTCTAATAGCACTTAAATTCTACCGGAGATTGGTGGAGTCCTAAAATAGCCAATAAACAAATAAGTAAAAATGTGGTTTCTGATAGTAAGAAATTGAAACAGGGTAATGGGATCCAGAGTGGCTGGCATGTGAGGGCACATTAGACAGGGAAGCTATGGAAGCTGCGTCTGAGGAGGTGACATATTTGGGATGATATATTCTGATGATAAGAAAGAAACAAGCATGGGACAATCTGGAGAAGAATGATGCCGGTAGAAGGAAAGGTGAAAACTGGCTTGCTGGCTTCAAAAACTAAATAGAGGCCTGTGTGACTAGAGTGAGAAGAGTGATAGGAGATGAGTTTGGAAAGTAGGAAGGGGGCCAATTCATGTAATGTGTTAGACCTCATGGTAAAAAGTTTGAATTTTATTCTAAATTCAATGGATCTCCAATAGGAGCTTTTAAGTAGGGAGTTTGTGATCTAATTTTTATTTTTAAGAGATCACTGTGGCTGCTTTATAGGAAATAAATAATGAAGTCTGTTAATTGGTCATTTTAATTGTTCCCATAATAGTAAAATAGGAAATTGAGAACAGCAGTTCAGAGCTGTGTTAGAGGGAGTGGATGTGGCTCAAGTGGTTGAATGCCTGGTTCCCACATGGAGGCCCTGGGTTCAATCTCCGGCCCCCAGTACCTCAAAAAAAATGTGTATTACAAAGTCAAAATGCCTGGAGTTAGAACCCAGCTCCACCACTCACTAACTGTGAGACCTTAGGCAAGTTGCTTAACCTCACTGTCCTTTCATGTAAAATGGGAATCATAGTACCTAAAATGGGGTTATTGGGAGGATCAGATGACGTAATACCTGCAAATCACTTAGATATGTTCCAGGACATTGACCATGCACAACTGATGATAATTACAATTATTATAGCAGGGACTGACTTAAGGGTTGATTCTATTGCTTTTTAAATAAAGTCAAGTACACAGACATTATTAATTTATCCATTCAAATATTAATCGAGCTCTACTATGTGCCAGATATTCTTCTAGGTGCAAACAATGCAATGACAAATTGCACAATCAAAACCCCTGCCCTTATGAAGCTTATGATCTATTCCTGTGCTTCTCTAACATGACTACATTTTAGCATCATCTGGGGAGTTTAAAAAATCCAGGAAAAAACTAACAGAGCCCAATGAATTTTTTCATCTCTCCAGATTATGCTAAAGTGCAAATTGAGGTGATTCCAAGCACTATTCTTAGACACATGGGGGCAGCATGAGGTAGTTGTAGAGGTTTAGAATGAACATTTTTAGCCTTGTTTTCAAATAAATATTATACTGAAGTACAAATAAACTTGAAGTGCAGACACTGTATTGGAAATGGGCAAGGAACTGGATGGCCACCTGATTAATCCTTCCTTTCCCCTTTACAATCTCTCCAAGGACTCCACGGCAACTCTTGGTTTCCATATGAACAGTTTGAAAAGCAGAGCTTAAAAAGAACCTGCCAGAGTTAGGTTTGAATACTGACTCTGTTGCCTCCTAGGTATGTAACTGGGTACAATCTTCTAAATTTGTGAGCCTTGCAAGTCTCCCTAATCTGTTAAACAGAGACAATATTATCTATTAGAACTGTATCTGTAAGAATTAAATAAGATTATGCATGGAAAATGCTTAGCTTACTGACAAGTGTACAGCAAGTACTTAATCATAGAGGTTAAGAGCATAGCTCTGAAACAAGAACACTAGATTTGAATCCCATGTACTAGCTGTTTAACTCCAGGGAAAATATTTAACTTCTCTGTGTCTCAATTTCCTTCTCTGTAAAGTGGAAATAAAAAGAGGACCTACTCCATAGGATTTTATGAGGATTAAATTAATTAATAAATATAAAATATTTAAAACAGCACCTGGGGCAAAATAAGTGCTAAATAAGTGTTAGCATTTTTATCTATTATTATTATTTCCTCATGGTTTTATTAATAATTAGATGTAAATTTTTGCAAGTATTAGAAGATTGTGGTAGAAAGTCTCCAAAGATGGTGGCCAAGGATCCCTCTGCTCCCTGTAAGCCCAGGTCACTCCTCCCACCTTGAGGTGGGGCCTCTTTTCCCTTGCCTTGATTATGTCTGGCCTTGTGACTTGCTCTGATCAATAGGAATGCAATGGAAGAGGCCCTGCACCAATTCCAGGCCTGTCCCTGAGAGGCCTGGAAGTTTCTAATGTCATTTTATGGAGACCTGCGCCAACACAAAGGAAAGTCCAGCTATCCTGCTGAAGAGGGTGGGCATGGGGAGAGGCCCTGAAGGATGAAACATGTCATGGAGGGAAAAATCACATGCAGAAGAATGAGGTACCCCAGCCAACAGTTGGCACCGAGGTCCCAAATATTGAGAGAACATCTTAGACCATTCAACCTGACACCACCACCACCTGGATGCACTTGCATGAGAGACTCCAGCTGACACTTTGTATGGCAGAAGAACTCCCCTCAGGATAATGAGAAATAATATATCATTATTGTTTTAAACTTTGGGATGGTGTACAATAGATAACTGACACCGTGATATTGTGATTAGCCACCTATGAATGTCTGAATCCTGTCCTGCAATCAACATTCCACCTTCTGACATTCTAGAGAGAGCACAGGAACCATAGAGAAAGGGAATCAAAGAGTCATCCCCAATTACTCCCCAAATAGAGCTCTCTGATAATAGCTGGGTTGGAAGCATATTACTAATTCTCAAAGCCCTTGTGTTCAGAAGCTACTCATTGATATAAGCCCTATTTGGCCAACCTCAGAGAAAGAGAGAAGAGTGTTATGACCCACAGGAGTCTTTGTTGGTGTTTCTGATTGCCTTTTGGAGGGGGGTGTTGCAAACCGAGACCTACTTATATAAAAAGATTGATTTTAGCAATACTCATGGAGACATAAAGGTTCTTTGATAGGTGCCTAAAAACAGCAACTGTGAGAGTCAGGGTGACAAGTTAGATCAAAGTTCTAGAGTCAAAGCATCTTAGGTACCTTAGCTTCAGGGGTTTCTGAATCTTCCTTCTAGTGTGTTTCCATTCGTATGATTCAGCTTTACTCCACACATCTTCTTTCTTCTCTGCTACCATGGTTCGCTTCCAATTTCCACAGTAAGAAGATGGGAGTTATGTAAACCAACTTGTCAAGTTAGGTCATATAAGACAGATTGTGGCTAAACTGAATTGGCTGCTCTTACATCAATGACCCAATCCTTGGTCTAATCAACTGTGCATGAGTGGGAGAGTCAGGGGGAGGGGGCAAGGCATGAGATCATGCATTTCTGGGAGGCAGGACCATGTAGGGCTTAAGAATACAGATTTCAGAGTCAGATGGTCTTGTTTCTCTGGATCAACAATTCATTCTCTTTGTGACCTTTAGTAAGCTATTTTGCCTCCCTAAGTCTCAATTTTATAATCTGGAAAACCAATATAACATAGCCCTTACTTATTAAGATTGGTGTGAAGATTAAATAAGAAGATATTTGTAAGGCACTTGGAAAAGTGCCTGGTACATGGTAAGTAAAGCATACATTATTACTATTGTTTTATTATATTTGTTACTATAATTTTTATCACCTATCTAAGCTGCTGCCTGAGCAGTAAAAGCTGTATATAGGGAATTTTCTTAGAAGGAAATGTGGATAGAGAGGCACTGATGGGCCCCTCTCTTTCTGAAAGAGAATATAGTTTTCGCTCTATCCTATACACTGCTAATAGGAAATTTTGGAGGTAAACAGAAGAGGAAGGTGATCTCTTAATCATAAGGAGTCAATAATATGATGTAAGACCTTAGGCAAAATTTTAAACCTTTTTGGCTCTCAATACTCTCTGTTCAATAGTAAGACTAGGCTGGACTATAATCAATCTGGCAATACTGTGCTAGCTAAGAGTATAGAGTCTGGAGCCAAGAGCTGAGTTCAAATCCCAGCCCTGAAAATCACTAGCTCTCAAACCTTGCACAAATTACCCAACCTTTTTGTGCTTCCTTTTCCCCACGTAGTGGAAACGCTGGTGAAACTTCCAGATCCCTCCCTTCAAGCCTAGGGTATTCATCATCCAAGCTGCAGGGGAACAGTAGCGATTGATGACTCGCAGCTGAGTCCCTCAAAGCTGAAGGGAACCTCCCCGCCTAGGGGCACATCCTCTCCTGAGAATAGCCTGTATCCGGTGACTGGGTGATATAAAAGTCAGCTTCCTTGCCTCAATAGAAGACATCTCTAAATGGTCATCCAAGCTCCAGAGGGGCCCATCAGATGGGCTGAGGCCTTTGTTGAGACTGCATCACAGTTCAGCTTTCCCCTCTTCCCGGTCCAGCCACTCTCCCTTGCACACAGGTGTGGATGCTGAGCACATTGTTCCCCAACCTCTCTGCACCTTCATCTCCATCTCAGAGTCTTGAGGGGTCCAAGCTAAAATGCCTCATTTTATAGTAGAGGGCTGCTTGAAAGATTAAATGATTAGGAGCTGCAACATAAGAGTGGCTACAGTAAGTACCATATTATTATTATTATTATTATTATTATTATAGAAGAGATCTTGGATTTCCAAAAACTTTGAATTAAATGACTCTATAAAATATAAATTTGTTCCCTAAGACATTTATATGGTAACCAATGGATTTTCATGACAGAAGAAATATTCCTAGGGAAGAGACAAAAGTTAATAAATGTCTACCATGTATTACATATATTTTATGATTTAATCTTCACAAACATGAAAGGCAGGTATTGATATCCTCATTTTAAAGATTTTTTAAAAAGTAAGAGAGGTTAAGGAACTGGCCCCAAATCACATAGCCAGTAGCAGAGCTAAGATTTGAACTCGCATCATTCTGATTACACAGCAATACTCTCTCTGTGCATAGCATACTGCCTACAAAATGCTTAGAAAAATAAATAATATCTTCTAATTACTCCTTAAATTTTCTATTTAGTATCATAATGCTTTCAGTTCTTAGAAAAACTCATAAAAAGGTAATGTATAATTATAAGCAGAGTTTTAATCCTATATATCAAGTTATTTACAGCAAGGTCATGATTCAAGGAAAAGGATGAAGTAACCTATTACATCATTAGTTTCTACACAGATTTTGAATGTTATGTTTACTCAAGATTTGGCACTCCTCTCTCCTCTAGCCTAATAAGAGAATTAAGGTAGGATAGTGTTTTTGCGCAAGGAAGTCAATCCCTGGCATTTTCTACAGGATTTGTATGAATATTTCCATTTGAAAGTATCAAGTTGACCTTATTTGAAATAAAGGTGGAATTTAAGGGAAGAGGTTTTCATAATGAGTAAATCTTTATTTTTGCTTGACACCTTTTTGCATAACATAGGTGACTAATGACTAACATGCTTTAAAAATCAAATAGAGAAAAGCAAATTTTTCTCTCAAATCCAATTGTAATTTTACATTTTGCCAAACATCAACTAATGGAACTTCAAGAATAAGGAATAGGAATTTAACTAGAGTCTCAAGTGACTATCTTTATCAAAATTCTGTGTTAATATAAAATGTGACCTCAAGTAGACCTACTTTGTCCGTGCATATAAATAACTCACTTGTATTGGCATAATTAAGTTTTCTGCATGTGTATAAGAGGTTGATAAACCTTTATTAGCTATTAACATCCCTTACCATCAAGAGATTTAAAATACATTACTAGAAAAAAACAGGTAAAGATGATAAACTGCCTTCAGTTGTTTTAAAATAAATAGTAATTTGCTGAATGAGAGGCCTGAAAAAAAAATCCAGTATCTGATCATTGTGTCCCCAAATGTGACTGCCCCTACCCACCCAAGTAGGTAGCCTCTCTTCCTGACCCAAGTCCACTGTTTAGCAAGGTTCAATACCTGTGGCACCCATGTATCTTTCTCCTCCCCATCCAACTCCAGAACTAATAATGGATATCTTTTTACATCACATACCTGGTGAAAAATTAGTATTAGTTTAAAATAAATTTTGGTATCTTGTTCTTCCCCACAATACTCCTCTCTGGTAGCTAGCTGCCCCAATGCCCCTCTTTATTTCCCTTATTCTATCACAGCATCCAAAATTGGCGCCACTGTTCCTAGCACTTTTGCCCTGGCTCTCAGTTTCTATAACTAGGACAACCAATGGTCCAAAGGTACCTTTGCACAAGTTAGACAAGGGCACCACCTTTAGGGGACACAGATCCTTGCCCAGCTAGAAAGTAGCTAGGGTGGAATTCAATACTGGCAGTAACAAGACCATGACCCTCTTCCCTTGCCAGAGTCACATCAGAATAAACTAGCTAAAACAGAAGGTCTAAATAAGATCCAGAATCTCAAACACAATACAAAAATGTCCAATTTTGAACTGAAAAATCACATGTCACACCATGAAGCAGGAAGATTGCAAACTGAATAAAAAGGGAGAATTAACAGATGCCAACACTGAGATGACAGAAATGTTAGAATTATCAGACAAAGATTTTAAAGCAGGCATCACAAATATGTGTCAATGATAACATGCTTAAAACACATTTCAAAAAATGAAGAGCCTAATCAAAGGAATAGAAAACCTCAACAAATAGGTAAAAGAGCGAAAGAAGAACCAAAATGGAAATTTTAGAACTAAAAAAATACAGTAATTGAAGTAAAAAAAAAAAAAAAAAAAAAAAAAAAAACCTAATTGGATGGATTCAACAGCAAAATGGAGGAGACAAAAGAATGAATTTGAAGACAGAAAAGTAAAAATCACCAGCTGAATTATGTACCCCAATTTAGACATGTTATTAATCTTAATCTGCATTCCTGTGGGTATGAACCCATTATAAATAAGACCTCTTTAAGATGTTATTTTTAGTTAAGGTGTGACCCAACTGAATGAGGTTGGGTCTTAATCCAGATTACTAGAGATCTTTATAAGTAGATGAAATTCAGGCATAGTCAGGGAAAGTCATGGGGAGAAGTTAGAACCTGGAAGTCAACAGAACCCAGAAGAGAAAGGATAGGACATCACCATGTGACAAAAAAAGCCAAGGAACTCAAGGATTGCTGGCAAGCCAGAATGCTACTGACTCTGGGAGGAAGCAATCTTCTAGTCAACATCTGGATTTGGGCTTCTGGCCTCTGAAACCATGAGCCAATAAATTCCTGTTGTTTAAGACAACTCATTGTGTGGTATTTGTCATAGCAACCTGGCAAACTGAGACACTATATGATTCCATTTTTAAAAACTTCTTGAAATTATATATTATGTGGAAAAAAGCAAAATGGAGAAAAGTATGTGTAGTATACTACCATTTATCTACTTAAAGAAGTGGGGATACATACACATATATATTTGATTAAAATTTTTAAATGGAAGAATAAAGCTAAACCTTAAAAACAAATGGTTCCCTATAAGAGAAGGAGGAAACAGAGGGAGCAAGGATAGAAGCTAAATTTATTTGAATATACTCTACCTTGTTATTTGACTTTAGAATACATTAATATTTTGCATAATTATAAAACAATATTAAATAATAAGTATCTTAATAGCAAATTTAAAAAATGGATTTGAACTGCAGAATATCTTAAATTTATTTTGACAATCATATTGTTGATGGTAGTGTTTATATTGTTATTTGGAGTCTATTTTGTGTGAACTATGTGAGAAAGAAAATGAATAATTATATTGGTTTCAATGAGAAATAGAATTCTCGGTGTAACAGAAAGGAAAGAGATGTAAGATCAAAGATGTTAAGTAAAAGCCATGTGGTCCTAAATGTGATATATAAGTACCTATCAAATTAGATACTTATTGGAATTGGAATTCATGATAATTTCTCTTTATCTCCTGGCTCTATCCATTGAAAAAGCTCGGAAAGAATAACTAACCCAACAATGAACACCCTTATCACCTATCTTGAGGTCTTTCACTTCTAAAAGGACTCAGGGATCTCAGAAATATGTATGGTTAAAGTGATATGATTATATGATGTCATGTCAAAAAGCAAGGAAGCTGTAACATCTCTAGGGTCATAATGAAAGTTCTTCAATGCTTAAATTTAAGAGATTCCTACTGGCCAAAGATGGGAAGGTTTGGGCATGATAAGAATAATGACAATGGATTGAAACCTATCAGTAATGGAGGATGAGGGCAGGACCCGTGATATGTGTGAGGACTATGAGACAGATGAGACAGAAGCAGGCAGAGCTTATCAGGCTCAAACAGGAGGGCATGACCAGATTTTGAAGAATAGAAAAGCAATGATCATTCCATGTAGTGATGAAAATGAACACACTGAAAAAACAAACAGTAACACAGACGACTTTCACAAACAGGGTATTGTACCAGATACAAAAGGATACACACAATATGATTTAATTTATATAGAGCTCAAAGGAGGCAAAACTAATCCATATTGATTTGGGATACACCTAAACATGGAAAAATGATACAGCAAAGCAAGGGACGGGATTATTCCAAATTTCAGAATACTGGGTTCTCTCTCTGGAGCAGAGAGGAGTATATGATTGACAAGAGGCACAGAGGCTCTTCTGAGTTCTAGAAATGATCTAGTTCTTGACCTGTATAGTCATTTCCTAAGTGTTCGCTCTACTATCTAAGCTGCATGTATATATTATGCACCTTTCTTAATATATATCTCTCAATGTTAAGTAAAGTTTAAGCAAAAAAAAAAAAAAAGGCAATGCTTTATGAGCTGCAGCAAGGAAGGAGGAAGGCACCACCTCCTCCAACACACACAGTCCTGAGACATGGTGCAGAGGTGGATGAGAAAGAGCCACTGCTGCTGCAGAGGGCTGCAGAGAGAGAATGGCATCCTTGTGGAAGAGCAAAGAGCAGGTGGGGACATTCTGTGAAACAGGAAATGTGTGCTTTTGCAGTGATGAAGTGTGTGCTTTTGCAGTGATGAAGCCAGAGGGGGGAATGGTTTCCCCAGAAGACCAGAGGCTGAATGGACTTTTGTCTGGGGTGTTAATAAGGACAGGATAGAGGAAGTGAGACATCAACAGACCCCAAATTTCTGAATGAAACTTGGGGATAAAGTTATTCAGAGTCCAAACTGACCTGGGCCTCCAAGTTTCTACTGGGCCCTGTTTCTACCAGCTTCACCCTGGGTAGGCAGATGAGCCTCTAGCCCATGCCAAGGCCACCTGCTCCTGGCCCGTTGGTTTGCAAAGGCACCTTTCTGCTCTTTCTGCTATGGCACCATGTCTTCCCAGGGCACCCTTGTAGCCTCAGAGCCCAGCACAGTGCCTGGGCTTAAATATTTGTTGAGTGAATCAAGTATTCCTATTTTACATTCAGAGATGTTGAGCATAGTAGAAGAGCTACAGAAAGAAACTGGAGCTAGCAGTGGAATTGACTGCTTAACATTCACAACCAGGCTGTTTTCCATAAACAGACCGAGCTTTCATTCCACAAACTCCCTTGCATTTTTGCAACCTGGATTTGGGCAGCGGGGTTGATAAATTGCACGGAAGGGAGAGAAAACAGGTTTTTATTCCTTTAGTTAAGTGATCTTTCTTTTTTTTAAGATTTATTTTATTTATTTATTTCTCCCCGCCCCCTCATCGTTTGAATTTGCTGTTGTCTGTTTTGTTGTATGCTGGTTTTTTTTTTTTTAGGAGGCACTGGGACTGAACCTGGGACCTCTCATGTGGTGGGTGGGAGCTCTATCACTTTAGCCACATCTGCTTCCCAAGTGGTCATTTTTAAAAAGTAAAGTTTTGGAATTCTCATCCTTTAAGGAAAAGCACTGTGATAAACGCCTAGATATGGGGAAGAGGAGGGAAAGTTTGTTCAGGGAAGGTGAGCTGCACGGAGGGCATGAGGGCTCAGCCGCAAATTGAACAAGAGTGGAAGTCAGTGGAAGCAGATTGATGCAGGAGCCTGAGCCGCTGCATGTCTCTGACATCTGCAGTGGCACTGAGAGAGCAAACAAGCTTCAAGACACTGAACAGTTGGAAAGGAAGTGGGCATGGGGGCCTACAACCTGCAGAGTGACAGGAGCTTGTTCAGATGATTAATAGGAGTTACGGCCTGGGCAGCCTCCTGCAGCAGCCTCCTAACTGGTCTCCTTACCCTCACCCTCCAGGTTAATTTCAGATTCCAAAGACCTGGGTTCGACAGCAAGCTCTAGAGTAGCACTGCCCAACAGAAAGTTAATAGGAGCCGCATGGGTAATTTTAAAATGCCTGGGAGCCATATGAAAAAATTAAAAATGAAACCGGTGATAGTAATATTGTTACTTTTATTTTTAATAGGAATAATTTCATTTAAATAGCTTATTTAGCCCAGTATAATCATCAAAGTTTTATCATTTCAACATGTAATCAAAAGGTTAATGAGATGTTTTATACTCATACCAAGTCAATGAAATCCCGAGTGTATTTTACACCTACAGCACATCTCAGATTGGACTAGCCATATCTCAAGTTCTCCACAGCAGCACATGTTGAGTGGCAACTGCCTTGGACAGGGCCGAGTTACTGTGTGGCTCTGGGCATGCCACTTCACCTCTCTGAGCCCTAGTTTCTTCTGTGAAATGAGGGGATAGGCCTAGAGGACCTCGAAATCACTTTTAATATAATAAGGATTTATAAGTTATCAGAAAAGAAAGTTCTGCTTCATAGCCACAGAGTTTACCTCTCACCATGACCAGCTGGTTTGAAAATGTGCAGCAGAGGCTGAGGGTCCCAAGCAGTTTCACAGATGGACCCAGAAGGCAATGGAGTGGGTACGGGGGCGATCCCTGTACCATCCTCACTATCAGCCAGCACGCCATGAACACAGCCACCCCAATCTGATATGACTGGGGTCCTTATAAGAAGAGGAAATTTGGACACAGACAGATAGACAGACAGACAAGAGAGGAGAAGGCCATATAAGGACAGAAGCAGAGAGTGATGGGCTGCAGCTATGAACCAAGCAACGCCAAGAATTGAAGCTAGGAGAGGCAAGGGACGTGACTCTCCGACAGGTTTCAGAGGGAATGTAGCCCTGCCAAACCTTGGTGCTGGACTTCTAAGCTCTGAAACTGAGTGACTTTAAATATGTATTGTTCTAAGACCCACCCAGACCCTAAGAAACTAAGATAGCTCCGTAGGGAATTTAACTAAACCTTTCCTCTAAGATGTGCCCTGTACATACACTGCCCTGTTAACAAAGGGGCGAAGGTCTCCCTTCTAGAAAAACGATCACCACTGCAATCTCTGGGGAGATAAATGTGCGTCCCAGCCATGCCACTAGCTTACTATGGAACACTGGAAGCTCTTCCAATCAGGTGGCACCTTGTCTCACTGACACTCTAGCTCCAGCCGACCTCCCCGAGCTCATCTTCTCCTCCACCACCTTCTTACCTTTCTGACTTTGCTGCTCTGTTCCCCTCACCCAGCCACGCAGCCTGTATTGCTTCTATGGGGCCTTTCAAGTGGTGACTTTGCTGCTCCACTGGCCTCCACCATGTGAAACATTCCATTTCCTATTAATTGAATGAGAAGAAATACATGGGTCCATTCTGACCTAGCCATGCCTCCCTCCAGAAGGGATAGATTTGAGAAGACAAAATTAGAGGAAAATTATTTTTTCCTCTAAAAAAGGTCCTATCTTGAGAGAAAAGCAGTTGTCCCTCTACGGTGCAGGGTTGCAAGGAACATCTGGAAAGCTGGGACCAAACTTCTCTTCTGGGAGATGGAAGAGCTGTGGTGGTGCAGGAGTTGGCATGAGCCACAGGGGAGCGAGAGTGAGTTCAGGGAGGGCTAGTCCTAGCAGGGACGTGGAACACAGAAATCCAGAGCTGCAGCCTGGGCAGACTCATGAGGGGGTACGGGATGGCTCTGATTTGGTGGGTTCCTCCCTGCCAGGGCTCAGGTCAGCAGAAGTCTTCCAGACCTTCTTCTTGCTGGTAGAGAGAGCACCTCTAATGCACAGCCAAGTTATGTCTGATTTGGCTTATGAACCTTGATACTGGTCGATGACAGCTGGGAGGACAGGACCTGTATTGAAGGAACAAGAATAACACAGCAAAGCAAACCTCAAGGTGGCAAACCAGAGCCCTAGGTTGTGACGCAGAGGGGTTGCTTTCCAAACCCAGCACAGGGGCATGGTCAGTGCTCAAGAATCCCCTGGGACTTTCTTTCCCCAAGGAGTCTCCATCCTCCCCCCAGGGAACTGGGCGCAGAGCTCCCAGTGCTGAACAAACCGCGAGCGGGTTCGCAACGCTGTACCGTGGCTTACTTCCCAAGCAAGACACAGATTGAGAAAACCCAGCTGTACGTGCTGCCTCCTTTCTCTCAAATAAATTTTCTCTTGTTAGAAACAAATGAGGAAACTACCTGGGTTCAAACATGGGCATTAAAGAAAGATGAGAAGAAAAAAAGAGGGAGAAAAGAAATGTCCCAGAGCTATGATTTATATATCATTTAAACAAGGGCAGAAGCCTCCTTTAGCTGCAAAACTAGCTTAAACAGAACAACACGTGGCCACAGGTTTGTGCAGAAGAATGGGAGAGAGAGGCACTGACCCTGCTTTCTGAGGACTGTGTCAATAGAAGGATGGGGTAGAAAACAAGGCCATTTCTGCACAAAACAAGCGAAAATCCAAATTAGAAAGTGAGGTGAATTGGCACCTAAAAGTGGCGCACAGCACCAGCAGTTTCCCTCCTGTCAGGGTCACCCTGGGACCACAGGGGGCCTCTTTCCAAGGCATTCCTGGGAGGCAGCTGGGGGGGGGCGGAGGAGGACTGACAGTGAGTTAGAGGCTCCGCTGCATGGGCAGCCCTCGGGGCAGCTCAGGAAGTCTGTTAACCCCTCTGGACTTGTTCACACTGTAAAACATCTTCTCTTTCTCTTCTGGGCCTGAGTAATATGGCCCTCCTTTCAGATTTTGTCCACACTTAGGATTCTTCCTTCCAGGCCCTAAGATCCTACCAGGTAAGAGCTTAATCTTATTCAGTTTCAATTTCACATCACCCTAGTCTACAGAATGAATGGAAGTAAGGAAGGGAGGAAGGGAGGGAGGAAAGGAGAAAGGAGGGTGGGAAAGAAGGAAAAGATGGCTCAATGAGGCTGTACAGAATAGGGCAATAGTTTTCCAACTTAACTGTCCCTTTATACATCATGTTTTATGGTGGACTTCCAGGCTCTGGAATCAGACTGCACTGTGCTAATTCCTGGCCAAACCAGTTGTGTTACCTCTGGCAAATTTCTTATCCTCTCTGTGCCTAGGACTCCTTGTGGATAAATGGGGGATTGTCATTCCATCTATTTCTTAGGACTGTCATGAGCTGAGCATTCAAGGACAGTGTATAAATTGCTAAGCATGGTGCTTGGTGCTAGACGTACACACTATATATTAGCAATTATTAGTATAAGAGGAAGAAACAATTAAAATGAAGCTGTTGTGGTGGAATCCAGGCGGGGGACACAGAACCCCATCTGCTCCACCTCCCTTTCCTCCCCCTCCTCAATATTCCCGGGAAGCCCTACTGCTCGCTACAGGGCAATTAGAAATGTGTGGAAAGCACAGTGGACATCATGGAGGAAAGGACCCAGGCACTGAAATCAGACCTGGGTTCTTCAGCCAGGTTCGTTAGAGGAAAGGAAAGTAACTTAACCTCACTGAGCTTTAGTTTCCCCATCTGCAATTTATGGATAAAATATGCCAGTCTCGACATTGTTGTGAGGGGAAAATCAGAAAATACATTCCAACCATTTAGAACGGTTTCTGCGCTTAGTAGGTGCTCTAGGAATCCTCCTCCATCCCCGCTAAACACCTCCTCTTCTAGGTGCACAGTGGTTCACGCTTTTTACATGAAAGGAGAACTGACCCCCACTCCCACCCCCAATTGCTCAGGTGCAAAGAGATTCAACAATGCCGAGCTGAGCCCCATTTGGACACATAAGGTAGTCCTTTCCTCCTTTCCAAGCCTGATGGACGGCATTAAGTACCTGGGTGTCCTGCAGGCAGAAGTGTCAGCCTGCTGCCAAAACCAGACACATTGCAGTCTGATAGCACTGCCCCTTCCAAAGGTCACATCTTTAGCAGACAGCAAAAAATGCAAATCAGGAAATGTGTGGCTTTTGAAATGACTCTATCAACTGTCAGAATGGGATGTTGAAGGATGACTTGGTGACTCTGAGCAAATATAAAAAACAAAAAACAAAAAACCCACCAATTCCCAGTAATTTTTCATAAATAACTCAAGAATGACAGCTATCTGATATCAAATAAGACAGCAACTTGTATAAAGAAAGAAAATTTCCAAACATGTCTGACAGTGCAATTTTTGGCTCTAGAGTGGAAGGAAATAGGAGCATTTTATACCCTGAAAGCAAAGATTCTGGATTCTTCCCCCTCTTCTCATTTCCCACCCTTCATCCAAATCAGGGCTGAGCTAGATTTTAAAAGGGAAGTACAGAAACAGGGAAATCCAAGAAATAGAGAGCATTAGCTTCGATTCACTAGTTCTTTCAACAAATATTTTTTCCTTCTCTTTGCTTATTAACATCTTATTATGGAAAATTTCTAACGTATAAAAATAGATACAATAGTACAATTAATTCTCACCTGTCCATCAACCAACTTTAACAATTTTCCAGTCATGGCCAATCTTGTTCCATTTCTACTTTCATGTACTTTCCTTCCTCTTGTATTATCTTAAGGAAAATCTCAGACATCATATTTTTTCATCCATAATATTTCATCAACAGATTTTTACTGAGTACCTATCATATGCTAAGAAGTATGCTTGCCACTGGGAAGGTAAAAATAGATAAAAAAAATCCTTGCCCTCAGAGTCATTGTCTTTAAGGAGGAAGAACTTCTGATACTTGTAAAGATTATTAATTTATATAACAAATATTGTAGAATATGAAGTGTGCCAGGCACTGTTCTAAATGTTTTACAATATTAATTGATTTACTGTAGTCCTCCTAACAAGCCAATGAGGTAGGGAATATTATTCCCATTTTACAGATAAGGAAACCGAGACCCTGAGAGGCTAAGTATCTTGCCAAGGTCATACAGCTAGTAAATGGTGGAGCTGGGGTACGTAAAGTCCAATGAATGCACAGCAGAGGAAATAAATAACTAATGGGGACTGTTGAAGGATGAGTAGACATTGCCCCATGTAGACAAGTGGAGGGACAATCATGTACGAAGACCCAGAGAAAAAAAAAGCTCAGCATAAAGAAAGCAAGAGTTTTGGAGACAAATCAGGGATGGCCAAAAATAGAACTGGAAAAGCAGGTGAGGCCAAGAGTTGAAAGGTTTTTATGAGCCACTTTGAGGAGAGATGTTTCTGAACACTCTAGAAAACCAGCAGAGATTAAGTAGGTAAATGATATGATCAAATCATATGAGAAAGATAACTCTGAAGGTCACATGGAAGAAGACTATAGAATGCCTACAAATGTCCAAGTGAGCTGAGAGGTTAGCATGTCTGAACTAGAGCAATAGAAATGGGAATGGAATCAACAAAATGAAAATAGGAGTCTAGTAACATGATGCTAAATGGGGCTAGTTTTCAGATTTTTGCAGAAGTCCAAAACTCTGAACAATGCAGAACAAATACTGCAAATTCTGAAGATAGTTCCTAGACACATGAAAACAAAGAACTTGCAAAGAGGTGGTCAAAACCTATCCTGAAACATCTTGCCCATCACCCACATCTAGTCTCTATTAAGAGCTGACTGGAGATTTGTCCAGAAGGATGATCAGAGAGAATTTCCTTGCAGACAATTGTTGGCATCCTAGAGAATGTGGGTGAGGGGAGCTCCCCCTTCCCAAGCCAAGAAAGGGGATTCAGTGGCCCCAGGACCAAAAGGGGACCAAAGTGGTAAAAATATTCTTGGGATAACATGACAGATATTCCTTGGAGTATGGCAGACACAGACTAAGGCATCTGACTCTTGTCCTGGAAACCTGGGAAGGCAGAGGGCTGGCTGGAGATGCAGTAGAGTTAGAGAACAGCAGCAGGAGTGGTACTTCTAGGTTCTTGGGCAAATGCCTGCATGAATTAAGTCAATGCTGCTGAAAGTAGCCACTCAAAGCCAGACTTCCTGGACTGAGTTTCCCAGTAGGAAGAGCCTGGAGGTTTGTTGTCAGAGGGTATTCTGAGAGCTAGAATCCTAACAGGTCCATGAGAGAGCACCAAGGAACAGTGCTCCATAGAGCACCTTGAAAAGGGTGGGCTTGTGTGCAGAAGAGTTAACATAGCTGCCTGACCACTGTCCTTGGAAAGGCCTGCTTACAAGGTTGGCCCTTTGCTTGCATCTGGGAACTTGGACTTCAGGAGGGTCCCCGCCATTCCCAGAGCTGAGGCTTACTGTGCCTTAGCTACTTGTACAAAGAATATGGTTTATGCAGAACATCTGCTTTCTTTCTGGGAGCCGGGAATTTTGGTATGTGCCAGGCAGAGGCTGCTTATACGACCCTAGGTAATGAGTCTCTCAAGAACTTCCCTGGTTGGCAACATTTCACCTGCGTTGTCACAACTCATGACTGGGGGCATTAAGTGTGTCCTGTGTGACTCCACTGGGAGAGGACTTGAAAGCTTGCTCCTGGTTTCCCCAGAACTTCATCTCATGCACCTTTTCCCTTTGCTGATATTACTTTTTGCTCTTTGGCTGTAATAAAGGATAGTCACAATTACAACAATATGCTGGGTCTGTGAGTCCTCATGAATCATCGCACCTGGTGGAGGTCCTGAGAACCCCCAAAACAGGATCTCTCCAAAGAGCCCACTGATGGCCCCAAGAGCAGCAATGCCAGCATTTGAGTGTCTGCCACACAGAGGGCAAAGACATGAAATGTGATGGCATTGGTCATTTTCAGACTTTAAAATCTCACCATTTTCCCTGAGCTGATCCTGGAGAAAGCAAAAGCAGTGTGGGGTGTAGGGGAGGAGGGGAGAAAGAGCAACTGTCAAAGAGGAGCAAATGAGTAAGGAAGATGAAAAGTGAGCACTCCCCACTCCCACTAGAGATAAAGAAAAGGTGAGTCTGACCAGAACTGGGGCAGGGGAGACTGGTGGGGAAGAAGTGAGGAAAAGTACTGAACTGAACTAGAGATTAATTTTTTTCAATACCTAAAAGTTATAATAACTGAAAGTAACTGGAAAGAGCCTAGAAAAGCCAGGTGATCGGCCTGAAATATTGTCAAGGATGGGAAAGGGAGGTCCAGAAATTACACTTGAGGACACTAATGAAAGCAGAATTAATCTATTTCCTGATTGAACCCTACCAAGTCCAGACCATTCAAGAATCTAAGCCCACATTCTAAACACAAGCAAGGGTTCAATAAAACCATGTGAAGTAAACAGTTAAATATGTTTACCTGTAGTAGAAAGAACAATGGCTGTGAATTCAAGCTCTGCTATTTCCTAGCTGTGTGAGTTTGGGAAAATTTCTTAATCTCTCCGATTCCCAGTTTCTGCTTTCATAAACTGTGGCCTTGAGTACCAACCTCACACAAGGGTCCCTGTGGGAATAAGTGACAGAACACATATAAAGTGTCTGGCACATTTGGGTACTCAGCAAGTATTCATTCACCTCCTGTACTTTTTCACCACCTACACCACCCCACCCTCTTCAAAGTTTTATGAAATCTTTGGAAGACGTGTGATTTGGTGGAGTTGTGTGTTTTCATAGACTTTATTTGCTTTGTAGGTTTGAGCACTTGCCCAAGTTTGCAGAGTTAGTAGTTGATGGAACCGGGATGTGGACCCAGGAGGTCTGACCCCTCTACTGCCTCCCTCAGTTAAGTTCTGGGACCACCACCCTCCTGGTGCTTGGCTAGCACCTCCACGCCTGCTGGGGATTGAATCATCCTTCCCACTAAAGATATGGTCACTTCCTAAATCTTGGTCCTTTGGGTGTGAACCCTTTTGTAAATAGGAACTTTGAAGCTGTTATTATTTGTTAAGGTGTGGACTCATGTGTGAATAGGATGCTATGTAGTTGAGGCCAAACAGAATCAGGGTGGGCCTTAATCCCTAAGACAGGAGTCCGCGTAACAGAGGAAATTTGACACAGTCAGGCAGAAGAAGCCCGAAGTCAGAAGCAGCCAGAAGTAGGGAAGGCAGAGAGAGACCACCATTGTGACAGGATTGCCATCACCAAAACTCTACAGACTTTGGAGAAAGCATGGCCGACACCTTGACTTTGGACTTCTAGACTCCAAAATTGAGCTAATTAATTCCTGTTGCTTAAGCCAGCCAGTGTGTGGTGTTTATCACAGCAGGCCCAGCACACCCAGACAATCCCCATTACAATCGCAGGACACACCATCGCCCATCATATACCATTGGGCCATCATTTCGCTCAAAGGGAATTCAGCTTGTGTTTCCTTCCCTACTAATATCACTATGATGACTTTAAAATTAAAAAAATAAGAACAGTCATCACCACATCCTTCCAAAATGCATCCCCACCCATGACTTGATAATACTGAAATTCAAAGGAGGAAAAATATTGGATTCAAACAAAGCAAGAGAAAGAAGGTGTTTCCCGAGCCAAGGCAGCATGGCAAGCCGCCCGCCGGGGCTGAGGCATGCCCTGCAATCAGCAAGCTCACAAGCTTCTGCTGCAAAACTCGAGGCAGCCAGGCTCCCTCCAGAAACTGCCAGCTTGTCTTTCTGCCGGCAAGAATTGGGAAACTGCTAGCACACAGTTCTTGGCTTTCCTTCTTGTCTTGACCACTGCATATTTAGTCCTAAGTGGAGAAAGAATGCAAAGCAGTAGAAATGCAAACCCAGCAAGTATGTATTGAGCAGTCTTTTTGAGGCTCTGACCTTCATTTTCCTTGTCTGAAAATGAGGAAGGAAGACTAGAGTGGTGGTTCTCAACTTTGTACCTGGGATAACCAGGGGTGCTTGTAAGATATACACATGCCTAGGTCTTCCCCGGACCAAGTAAATCAGAAACTCTGGGGGAGGGGCCTGGGTGTGGGTGTTTTGAAAAGCTCTCCAGGAGGCTCTAAGAGGAAAGCACCGCTGGACTAGATGATGCAAATAGTTATTTCCACCTCCAGTATTCACTTTAGGGTCCTATATTTAAAGTGTGACCAGAAAGCAACGAAACTGGCTTCCTACATCTTTCATGAGAAACCATCTAAATGCTATGGTTTCTCTTTATGAAATCTGGGCCAGCCTTGTAGATAGAGCAAGCCACAGAGTGGTTATAGGAACGTTTCTAATGCTAGAACAATAATGAAATCTAGGACCAGGGGAGTCAAAAATTCAAAAGTAAGTAACATAAATGTGTGACTCAGGCCATGTTTACAATAGGGAGGGGTGGGGTTTGAGGAAAACTAAAAGTGCTCTGCCTAAAGGCAACCAATCAACTCCCTCCCTTCTCTCCTTCCTCCTTATCTTCCTTCCTTCCTTCCTTCCTTCCTTCCTTCCTTCCTTCCTTCCTT